>OZ038384.1:27241770-27784776 GCA_964036045.1 Eutreptiella sp. 'Long Island Sound 2002'
CCAAATGGATGAGTGCTTCCCAGATGCTTGGAACATAGGGTTGATTAGGTGCATACCAAAAACGGCAGGGGGTTCCGTCGAGAAATTAAGGCCCATTGCCGTTCAACAGCTCAAAGAGAAGTGGTTTATAACAGTACTCTTAATTCGGGTAGAAAACATCTTATGCCAAATCACCCCACCACAACAAGTGGGGTGTATCAAGCATCAACAAATGCAGCACCACATATGGGTGTCCGAGCGGAACGGGTCACCGCCGATGACACCATGTTGCTCACCATTGATTACCGCAATGCCTTCCCGACATTGTCACACAACTTTATCCAAGGAGTGCTCAACTCCTTTTCCCTTCCACCAACGTTCGCAAAACTAGTCATTGCTTCCCGCCGATCACAATACCACTTCTTAGTGGGCAGTGCGGCAATCAAAGAAGTCACCTTCTCTCGGGAAGCAGGTATCGGCCACAGGGAGCCCTTCTCCCCCCGATTGTTCGTCTTTTGTGCGGCAATTGTTATCCACCCAATGCGTCAATTGCATGCGCGGTTGGGGTTCCACTTGTACGTAGATGACTTTCTCAGTACGCTTGCATCAGACGTCACGTTGAGCCAAGTGGAACACATCTTCCAAGAATTGAGAACATTTTTGCAATGGTAGGCTACAGTGCGATGCACGAATTCTGCTGCCCACTACCCCGAGGTAGTGTGGCAGTGCGTGGCGCATAGCCCACTGCCGACTACCCTCGGGCAGTGGGGCTAGAGTTCCATTGCCCACTGTCCCCACATACCCTTCGCAAATCCAAAGAAGGGGGGTGTCCAACCTTGGGGGTTGGGGGCCTTGCCCATATAGGAGAGGCTGATTGAGGCTAGTGTTGCCGGCGAGATTGGGAATTCGGGGTCTTGGCTATTTGGAGAGGTTGTTTGAGGCCAGTCTCACCAATGAGACTGGGAGTTTTGGGTCTTGCCTATATGGGAGAGGCGGCTTGAAGCCTGTCTCGTCCGCGAGACTGAGATTTTGAGGCATTGCCTATATAGGAGAGGCTGCTTGAGGCTAGTCTCGCCAGCAAGATTCCGATTTCGGGGCCTTGCCCATTTAAGAGAGGCTGGTTGAGGCGAGTCTCATCGGCGAGACTGGGATTTCGGGGTCTTGCCGTTGTAAGAGAGGCTTTTTGAGGTAAGTCATGCCGGCGAGACTGGTATTTTGGGTCTTGCCGGTATACAAGAGGCTGCCCGAGGGCAATCTCGCCGGCGAGACTGCAATTTCTGCCCCCAAAGCCCCTCAGCTAGTCCGGGACCCGGTCTTCCCCCCCCCTCTTTCTCCCCCCCCCCCTCCTTCTTCTCCTCCGGCTCCTCCATTGACACCACTACCATCCCCCTCCTTCTCCTCCTCCCTACCCCCCCTTCCTCGGCAAAGCGCCCCCCACCCCTCCAACCGCTCCACGCTGCTCTGCAATTCCACCATTGCCTTGTACTTCTCCCCGAGCTTCTTCTTGGCCTTCTCAACGCACGATTCTGCCCACCACATCCTCGCTGTCTCCCCGTGTCCCTTCAGGTGGTTGACCTTTTCCTCCCAGTCCCTCACCTTCCTTGCCCCCTTTGCCCACACCCCCTTGTGGGTCCCCAATTGCCCGGAGAGCTTGACCGGGTGAGACTCAAAGTCCGCTCTCTCCTCCTCTTTTGGGGACAACCCCACCCCCTTTTCCTCCACTGCCACCTCCACCCCCAATCTCCTCCACCTCCTCCACCTCCTCCAACTTGAGCCCCTTGAGCGCCGCGCGGAACTTGTGGGCGACGCGGGGAAGAGGGCGTTGCAACTGAGGATGAGGATGCGGGGCTTTGACTTTGCATATGGAGCGTCTTGGGGTGGTGGGGGCTGGGGCTGCTGCTGCGGCTAGGGCTCGGTTTGTGGGGTGGGGCTTGGGCCGCGGCCAACTGGGCTAGCAAATGGGTTGTCTGCATTTGCTGCACACACGGAGAGCATTCTAGCAACGTTCTAGCAAACGGTGCTAGCGACATCTAGGCTAGATCAACTCTAGAACGCGTGGCTAGATCAATGGTGGAGCGCACAATACCTGCTGTAGTAGCATTCACCAGGGTGGGGTGGAACAAGGTCATCGCCAACAAGACTTCTCTGTGCGCCAAGGGAAGACGGCATGTGTTTCCCACCCCTCCTCACATCCATAGTGTCCCTACCTAAGCATGGAACCCCACCCCGAGGACACCCATGCACAACCCAAGACTCGTCAAAGTATGGAAAAAACTAGGTTATGCACTGCCTCTACACAGGAGGAGGAGGAGGAGGAGATGCGGCCCCCCGGTAGGGCGCATCTGCGGCACATCCCCGTGGTGCGCGTCGGCCCTCACCGGTCTGACCGCCACCGAGAGGGGGGTCTCTGTCCCGACCCATCCGGCTAAGCATCATGGCGGTGGCTCTCCTCTTCGTCTCCTCCTCTTGTCCCCTGGCCCGCACAACGCGCACACACTACCGCCTTACACGCTACTAGAATCCCCCAAGGGCGGGGATCCGGGAGCGAGGCGAAGCGCCGGCTCCACTTCCGGCACGGCTTGCCACCCCCCCTCGGGGAGGGGGGCGCAGTCTCACGGGTGTGGGCCCTTAGCCCGCCAGGCCTCGGGGGCTTGGTGCGTAGCCTGACCCCCCCCCCCCCCTACCGCATAGCACTCCTGCCGGAGGTGTCGGTGCCCGGACCAAGACACACTCTCCCCAGACGCCTGTCCAACCGGGAACCCACCTGAGCTCGAGTATGTATGGATAGCCACCGTGCCGGACTCGCCGTCAAACACGGCACTCGGACGGAGACCGGGCATGGCCCCAACGGCTACCGCGTAGGCAGAGGAGGCCCCCGCGCTCACACGGCGGGGGCCCTGGTGGTCCCAAAGCGGAGGAGGCCGGCTCGCCCATGCGGTCGGGGCCTCAGTGGTCCCGAAAACAGAGGAGGCCCCCTCGCCCACGCGGCGGGGGCCTCGGTGGTCCTAAAATGGAGGAGGCCCCCTCGCCCATGCGGCAGGGGCCTCGGTGGTCCCAACACGAAAGAGGCCCCCTAGCGCACGCGGCGGGGGCAGGAGTGGTCTCAAAACGAAGGAGGCCCCCTCGTCCGTGCGGTGGGGGCCTCAGTGGTCCCAAAGTGAGGGAGGCCCCCTCGCCCATGTGGCAGGGGCCTCAGTGGTTCCAAAACGAAAGAGGCCCTCTCGCCCCTGTAGCGGGGGCCTCGGTGGTTCTAAAATGGAGTTTAGGACCACCGCGGCCCCCACCGCATGGGCGAGGGGGCCTCCTCCGTCTTGGGAGCACCGATGGCCCCGTCGCATTGGTGAGGGGGCCTCCTTCGTTGTGGGACCAGTGATGCCCCCGCCGCATGGGCGAGGGGGCCTCCTCCGTTTTAGGACCACCGAGGTCCCCGCCGCATGGGCGAAGCGGCCTCCTCCACTTTGGGACCACCGAGGCCCCTGCCGCTTGGGCGTGGGGGCCTCATCCATTTTCTGACCACCGGGGCCCCCGCCGCCTAGGCGCGGGGGCCTCCTTCGCTTTGGGACCACCGAGGCCCCCGCCGCATGGGCGAAGGGGCCTCTTTCGTTTTGGGACCACTGATGCCCCCGCCGCATGGGCCAGGGGGCCTCTTTCATTTTGGGACCACGGAGGCCCCCGCCGCCTAGGCGCGGGGGCCTCGGTGGTCCCATAACCGAGAAGGCCCGCTCGCCCATGCGGCAGGGGCCTCAGTGGTCCCAAAGCGGAAGGCGCCCCCTCGCCCATGCGGTGGGGGCCCCGGTGGTCCGAAAATGGAGGAGGCCCCCTCGCCCATGCGGCGGAGGCCTGGTTGGTCACACGGCGGAAGAGGCCCCCTTGCCTTTGCGACGGGGGCCTCGGTGGTCCCAAAATGGAGGAGGCCCCCTCGCGCATGCAGTGGGGCCTCGGTGGTCCCAAAACTGAGGAGGCCCGCTCGCCCATGCGGCGGGGGCCCCCGTGGTCCCAAAACGGAGGAGGCCCCCTCGCCCATGTGGCGGGGGCCTCAGTGGTCGCAAAACGAAGGAGGCCCCCTCGCCCATGCAACGAGGGCCGCCGTGGGCCCAAAGCGGGAGAGGCCCCCTCGCCCATGCGGTGGGGGCCTCGGTGGTCCCAAAGCGGAGGAGGCCCCCTCGCCCATGCGGCGGAGGCCTGGTTGGTCACACGGCGGAAGAGGCCCCCTTGCCTTTGCGACGGGGGCCTCGGTGGTCCCAAATCGGAGGAGGCCCCCTCGCGCATGCAGCGGGGACCTTGGTGGTCCTAAAAACGAAGGAGGGCCCACGACCCATGCGGCGGGCCTTGGTGGTCCCAAAACGCGGGAGGCCCCCTTGCCCATGCAGCGGGGGCCTCGATCGTCACAAAGTGGATGAGGCCCCCTCACCCATGCAGCGGGGCCTCAGTGGTCCCGAAGTGGGGGAGGCCCCCTCGCCCATGCGGCGGGGCCATCAATGGTCCCAAATCGGAGGAGGCCCCGTCGCCCATGCGGCAGGGGCCATCGGTGGTCCCAAATCGGAGGAGGCCCCCGGACCCATGGGGCGGGGGCCTTGGTGGTCCCAAAACGGAGGAGGCCCCTTTGCCCATGCGGCGGGGGCCTCGGTGGTCCCAAAACGGAGGAGGCCCCCTCGCCCATGCGGTGGGGGCCTTAGTGGTCCCAAAATGGAGCACGTCCCTTGGCCCATGTTGCGGGGGCCTCGGTGGTCCCAAAACGGAGGAGGCCCCGTGGCCCATGTGGCGGAGGCCTTGGTGGTCCCGAAGTGGAGGAGGCCCCCTCGCCCATGTTGCGGAGGCCTCGGTGGTGCCAAAGCGGAATACGCCCCCTCGCCCATGCGACGGGGGCCTCAGTGGTCCCAAAATAGAGCAGGTCCCGTGGCCCATGTTGCGGGGGCCTCGGTGGTTCCAAAACGGGGAGGCCCCCTCGCCCATGCGGCGGGGGCCACGGTGGTCACAAAGTGGAGGAGGCCCCCTCGCACATGCGGCAGGGCCTCGGTGGTTCCACTACGGAGCAGGCCCCCTCGCCCCTCGCCCAAGCGGCCCAGGCATGAATGGAGGGACTTGGGTGTATCCGCCGCTGTGTGGGAGTGGCGGGCCCCTATGCATACCTCGTTCTCCCACGGGGCATCCCTATCCCCCAAGCGGCCAAGGCAGGACCGGAGGGACTCGGGTGTATCTGCCGCTGTGAAGGAGTGGCTAGGCCCTATAGATACCTCGTTCTCCCACGGGGCATCCTTATCCCCCAATTGGCCAAGGCAGAACCGGAGGGACCCGGGTGTGTCCGCCGCTATGTGGGAGTGGCTGGACCCTCTGCATACCTCGTTATCCGACGGGGCGTCCCTATCCCCCAAGCGGCCCAGGCACGACCGGAGGGACTCGGGTGTATCCGCCGCTGTGTGGGAGTGGTTGGATCCTTCACACCCCATATGGCTCTCCCATCTCCGCGAGGAGTGGGGGCGGTCTCCTTGCCTGGGGTGTGCTAGCCAGGGTTCCACCGGTTAGGGGCCCTAGCTTTCCCATATCACGAGGGTTTCTACCCTCGCTGCCGGGGACCTCCACGTCCCCGGGGCGTCCCGTCAGAACTTCCTCATTCCCCGTCCCCCATCCCCATCTATACCGTACCGTAACCATCTTGTTACTGTTGGGTGGCTAGTGGTTGGGTGTTACCCCATGGAGAACCCCTTAGCCAGTGGTGGCCGGGCTGGCAGGTCTCCCCGAGGGGGGTCCACGGCTTTTACCCATTCCTCCAGCCTTCCCAGGCTGTTCACCGGAGATTTACATGATACAATATTGAGGTTCACTTTTTATACTACTACCTTACTAAATACATACACATCCCAAAGGACACAAGGCTTCCCAAAAAAGGCTTGGGGGGATGGCGCCCCCCAGTAACACGGGACCATGGCTCAGGCCTCCGCTTCTTTCACATAATACCCCATCTTCCTTGTAGGCAGACAGACCAGGGGGGAAGGCGCCCCCGAGCAAAATGGGCACGTGGCTCGGGGGGCCTCCCCTTTGTTCACGTAGTATACCATCTTCCTTGTCGGTGGCAAACCAGGGGGGGATGGTGCCCCCCAATAACACAGATGCGCGGCTTGGGGGGCCTCCCCTTTCATCACCGATCCCCCCGTTTGGCTCTCACTCACTGTCCCCGCTGCAGGAGTCCGCTGCAGGAAACGGGGCACGCCTCCGCTTGGTGCCCTCTCCTCGCCCCCGCGTTGGAGGGGCCGCTAGGGCCCCCACGACATTGCACTCGGTCCCCAGCCCAGGATGCACCTCTGCAGGAACATAGCGAGTGCCAGGGGGTGGGTGGGTGACAGTGTACAAACCCTGCGGCGGGCTAGGCCACAGGGAGGCCTGGAGAACCCACACAAACCGCCACCCCCCGGTGGAGCCCGCCTTGTACCATCGTGGCTCCCCCACGGTGGCCAACGAGGGGTGGGGCACGCGATCTCGCGACCCAGCCGCCCCGGACGGACTAGGTCGCCCCCAGATTGCGTGTTAGCCCAGGGGAACCCCCCCCTGGTTACACCCCCACACCAGGGTGAGGTCATGCGCCCCTAGGCGGCCGTGGGGGTGCACACTAGCCTCCCTGTGACAGCGGACCACTTACGCCCCGACACCTCGTCTACCTCATCCCCCCGAACCCCCCCCCCGGTTGCTATGCTCGTGGTGCCGTTGTTTCAAAAATGGGGACAAATCATGGACAAGGAGGGTGATTGGGGTGTCCACATGCCCTCAAGCGGGCTCCATGTTCGATGAAGGGATATGGAACACCCAAAATAAGGCTTGGAACGGGGGGGATATCGCACAGAGGAGGGTGATGAGGCTTATTGTACAGCGTTCCTCCTTGGGACGCCTTCCTTGCAAGCCGTGGGCTGTTGTATGCAACCAATCTTGCGCTTGGCCCGTGCCTCCGTTGTCTTGTGCATTTTGCACTTGACCATGGCCATGGGCCGTTTGCTAGGGGGGTTTGTTGACCGGGAGGCGAGGCAGATTGCCCCTTCAGTGCGTCAGCAGATGCAGATTCTCCTTTTGGAGAGGCGGGAAAGGTGGAGCGTCTATGGGTCACTTCCCCGGATGGGGAAGAAACGGCCAATTTTTACAAGTGGTGGCCCGATGTTGCTAGATGCCTTGGCATTACATTGGGCTCGGCCAAGTACGGGGCCGTCGCGAAAATGTGGGACCTCCTAAAAGCACTCTATTGTACATACCAAAGCGCCGAACCCTTGAACTGTCGGGCAGTGGCAAAGGAGTTCCACCGTCACTAGACCGTCTGGATTGCATCACGGTATCTATTGAGCCTTGAGTGCAATGTAGATGCCATGTGGCAAAACGTTTGGCCTTTTGGGCTAAACCTAAACTAGAGCCGTTGGTGGTGCTTGGTTTCCTTCCAATCCAGGCGTTCGAGTGTTGTAGTGAACGGTGTCTGGGGCGAATTAGAGCAAAACTCGAGCGGGCAATGAGCACTAGATGAGAGCAAGACCTCCCAATTACCCCTCCACAAAGTCCCAAGGGTGTCCATGGCCTTGTCATCATAATTTGTCATGCTCAACACCCAGACACCAACGGGGGAGCAAGCCAAGTGGTCAAAATTGGCGAAGCACATGGGGAGTTGCGCCCAATTGCCCCCGGTGACGGGGTAGGCATCGCCCCGAAATAGGAACGTCAACGGGTCGGAGGGGTCGATTGACCTGACCAAACCCGGCCAGGAGAGGATGTACGTGACCCATGGGGCGAAGGGCCATGACATCGTGGTGGCCTTGGGCAACGCCGTGGCGACGGGATCATCCAACTCCACCGGGCCGACCAACTCCTTCCCACGGGCTTGGAAGTCCCGCTCGCCTGTAAAGATGGCGGGCGTAGGGGCTAGTGGGGACGGTGTGGTGGTACTCCAACTTGCGGAGCGAGGGACGTTTCATTGGAACAAATATCACAAACCTAACCGTGAGGGAGGGGGACATGGGACCATGCAGCATAGGCAATAGGAAGCATGCACCCGATGGCGCGGACTCACAGGCTAGGGAGATGGGGAGTCCAGCCTAGCCGGTGGCCGCAACTCATGGTGCACGTGTAGGTGATGGCAGCCCCTAATGGCGCAGGCTCACAGCCGGGGGGGACGGGGAGTCCATCCCAGCCGGTGGTCGTAGCTCAAGGTGCGCCTGTGGGGGATGGTGGCCCCCAATGGCGCGGGCTCGCAGGCTAGGGGGGCGGGGGGTCCATCCCAGCCGGTGGTCGCGGCTCATGGTGCGTGTGTAGGTGATGGCAGCCCCTGATGGCGCGGGCTCACAGGCTGGGGGGATGGGGAGTCCAGCCCAGCCGGTGGTCGCAGCTCACGATGCGCCTGTGGGGGATGGCAGCCCCCAATGGCGTAGGCTCACAGGCGGGGGGGATGGGGAGTTTAGCCCAGCCGGTGGCCGCAACTCATGGTGCGCGTGTAGGTGATGGCAGCCCCTGATGGCAGAGGCTCAGAGGCTAGGGGGACGGGGAGTCCAGCCCAGCCGGTGGTCGCAGCTCAAGGTGCGCCTGTGGGGGATGGTGGCCCCCAATGGCGCGAGCTCGCAGGCTGGGGGGACGGGGAGTCCAGCCCAGCCGGTGGCCGTAGGTCACGGTGCGCCTGTGGGGGATGGCAGCCCCCGATGGCGCAGGCTCGCAAGCTGGGGGGACGGGGGGTCCATCCCAGCCGGTGGTCGCAGCTCACAGTGTGCCTGCGGGGGATGGTAGCCGCCAATGGCGCGGACTCACAGGCTCGGGGGATGGGGAGTCCAGCCTAGCCGGTGGCTGCCGCTCACAGTGCGCCAATGCGCCTGTGGGGGATGGCATCCCCCAATGGTGCCGGCTCAGAGGCTGGGGGGATGGGGAGTTCAGCCCAGCCGGTGGCCGCAACTCACGATACCTTTGTGCGGGATGGCAGCCCCCCATGGCGCGGGCTCACAAGCTGGGGGGATGGGGGGTCCAGCACGGCTCTTGGTTGCAGCTCATGGTGCGCTTGTGGGGGATGGTAGCCCAAGATGGCACGGGCTCACAGGCCGGGGGGACGGGAGGTCCATCCTAGCCGGTGGCCGCAGCTCGCAGTGTGCCTGTGGGGGATGGTAGCCCCTGATGGCGCGGGCTCACAGGCTGGGGAGACGAGGAGTCCAGCCCAGCCGGTGGTCGCAGCTCAGGTGTGGTGTGGTGTGGTGTGGTGTGGTGTGCACACTATGCCCATGCCTAGGCCAATGCCGATGCATAGTGTGTGTAGATTGGGGGGGTGGAGGGGCTGTTGGCGAGGGCTGTCCCAGAAATGACCTTATTGGAATCAGCATAGATCTGCCAGAACACAAGACAAGAACAATATCCACCAATGAGAGCTGCCAAAGCCCAGCGCACGGGTGGCACAAGATCACCTCAGGACCGAGGCTCCAATACCATTACACACATCCTTCAAACATGATAGCAGCCGGCAAGCACAATACAACCCTAGCCTTCAGCAGAAGTGACACCCTTCAGTCACATGCACCTGCAACAGACTTCAACCCTGGTACAAGATGCACCAGCAGACCAGAGCAAGAGCCAGAGCTCGTACAGGGGTTACCTGGTGTGGGCTGGGGTGCTGTGTGTGGTGTGTCACAGTGCGGTTGTGGTGTGGCATGTGGTGTGGCATGTTGTGCTTGCAGGGGAAAACTGCACCACAGACGCACGAAGCGGCTGCACTCTGCGTGCTTCTGTTGCAACACTTTCACACATACGTCGTGGCTGAAATGCTCAGTAAAAACACCAATAGCATTTACAGTTCCCCAGGAACTTGATTTCTCAGTCTGATGCATGCATAGCTAGACACCACTGTAGCAGGCATCTGGTGGCGAAAGGGGTAGGTACGCAACGAAGGCCTCTACCTTCTCACCAAAACAATGCCGTATGGGGGTCACCAAGCGGAGAGGAGCAACTCAGCTACATAATCCTGGCCGTATCTGGTTGATACCAAAATGACTGCACTGACAGCGCGCCCCATCATACCCAGGTACACCAAAGAATGCTGCCCTGTTACTCCAAACAATGGGTCAAGCTTCAAATACTACATCAAAGTACCCAGAAACGCCGCACCACGCTGCGCAAAGCGTGTGTTTCCCTCCACAGCCCAGCACAGTACCACACATGCACCAGTCAACCTGTAGAGGGTTGCTTCTAAAACTCGCCACTTCTTCATTGCCCCTCCAGTAGCGAGGCCACAAGCGACCCACCGCAACGTACATCACGCCAAACACCAGGCTCGTCGTCCAAACAATGCCCAGCACCGTCCCCTGAGCTACATTGCTGCTGGTTGTGCGGGAAGCTTGTGAACTGTGGTCCATTGAGGCATCCACACCCGAATGCAGTGCTTGTGTCTGAGACACAGAGAAAGGCAAATGCATACTGAAAGCAGCAACGTCCCTGGTCCAAGCCGCACAGGCCATGCCACCTCTCCCCTCCAAGTGTATGTGTGGGAACAAGGTACGGGGGAAAACCATACTAAGGAGGGCACTGGACTATTAAGGTCCAGAACGCTAATGCGCCATGGGGTGGGCTGCAGGGCTAGGGCAGAGCATGGGGGGGGGGGGGACCAGGGAAGAATTGGAGTGGAGGAGGGGGGGGGGGGGGTTGACCCTCCTCCTTGTCACCAATTTTAGGCCCTCAACACACCTTCCTGAGGGAGTTTTAGGCACTAAACACACCTTCCTGAGGCAGGTCAAAAAATGTTCAACTTGGAATTGAACTAATGACAATATGCCTGGAGGACCACCATGTTGCCAACTATGACACTGTCCATCTCTGACATATCCCTCAGCCAAATTGCATAGAACACACCGGACTTTTCACCTGAATTGGAAGGGGAGGAGGGGGGGGGCAGATCTGGAGGGGGGGGGGGTTGGGCCTGGGGGGGGGGGGCTCCTCCTCACATTTTTTCTACTCTAATGCGTCCCTGGGGCCGACCCCCTCCCAAAATAAATGTCAGCCAGAGGAAGGGGAGAGGGAGGGGGGCTTCCCGGGGGGGGGGGGGACGGGAGGGAGCAATTTTGGATTCGGATTTGGTGGCCGATCTTAAGGCTCACAGGATGCCGAGGGTGCCGCACAATAGCGCTCCCCACGACACTGCATATCAGCCGGCCATGCCATATGATGCACACCCAGGCACTCGACGGGCCTCTCCCACTGGTCCCCTCGGGGCGCACCAGCCCCCAGCAGCCATGAGCCATGCCCCGTTAGCCACACGGGGCGCCCTCGATGCTCACTGTGGTTGCGTCCACAGTCCTTGACGAACTGGCGATGACCTAGTCGGGGTTGCTGTGGGCCCCGGGCCCTATCGCCCTGCTTGTCAGTCGCAGGCCAAGTTGACGGCCATGTATGTGCGCGTGGCTCAGGCATGGGCCTCCCTCCCGCCGGTGCCCTCGGTGGGCCCAACTACTCCACCCGAGCGGCCCGTACTAGCCCATGGGCTTGGCTCGGCCGCTAACCACCGCGGCCGCCCACCAGTAGTACGCCATGGGCGAGGGCGTCGTCGCGGTGGCGAGTCCACGCCCCAATTTTGTGGGCAGAGCGTTGCTGGTGGCCGTCCTCGTACCGCACGACAAGGGCATGATGCCCGACATCGTCGCGTGAGAGAACCGCCCTTTTGACAGGGTGTTGTGCTGGAGATGGTCCTAGTGCCGGGGACCACCGAGCGCACGCTACTTGAGGGCCACACCCCCCAGCCCTTGGGTGAGGGCCTGCTATCCACGTTCCTCACACGGTGCACACCGAAGGGCCGGCCTTCTATGGGGGCTTGCGGCCCTCTTCCCGGCGGATGGACCACATGCGGGGGAGTTGCCACCGGAGGAGCCTACCGGCATGCGAAACAAGGACGTGGACGTGGATTTGGACGTGGAGGTCGGGGCGGACGAGGATGATGAGTACCTCCTAAGCTAACCCCGCCCTCTGCCCTAACTCTCCGCGACCTGACCAAGACACCCGGAGCACATGAGACAAAATCAATATCCGGCAATTGTTGTGCGTAGTGCTCCTACAGGGCAGGAGATTGAGGGTGCACGGTGTGCGGGCGTGATGCGCGCGACAACAGACCGGCACATGTGTAGCATGGAGATTGCCAGCGGAGGACCATGGGGCCCGCCAGACAGTGCCGGTGAAAGGGGGCGGGGGCATGCATTTTCAGAAACACTTTTGGCCGAGCGCCCTACGGTGGGGAACGGCCACCCGGGGGGGGGTGTTCGGGCAAGGCGAGGCGTGGCCGTGGACCCGGGTGTGCTTGAGTCAAGGCAAGAGTGCCAGGACAACCACACATCCTACGCCGACCATGGACTCGAAGCAGGGGGCGGAGCAGCACGTGCAGTGGAGTTTGCGCATGTGCGAAGTGTGCGTGGTGGGTGCCATGCGGACCCACGCCGTGAACCAAATGCCCTCGGCGGTGATCATGCTGTCGCTCATGGCATGGGCCCACGCATGCAGAGCCACTGTGTCGCCTTGAGGGCCCCGAAGAGACGCCGATCGCGGCGCCGGTTGGCTCATGTATGCATTGTCCAAAGCTGCTGTGATAGTGGTGAGTAGGCAGCCACGGGCGAACAACTGGGCGGAGCCATCACCTCCGGGAACAGGTAGGTCTCCCCGTGGGCCTCCTCAGGCCCCGGGTTGCTGGGGCATGGGCTGCCGCTTGCACAGTACAGGTGTACTGCACAGGTGCTGCGCTCATATATAGAAGGGGGCGAACCCTTCTACATATCAGTGCAGGAGTCCACACCCCTGAAAAAGTGCTGACCCTTGTACATATCAGCGCAGGGGGTGTACTCCCCTTTACAAGTCCTACACTCAATTATAGAAATGTGCAGACCCTTCTAAATATTAGCGCAAGGGGTCTACACCCTTGAAGAAGTCCTGCGCGGATATATAGAAGGGTGTAGACCCTTCTACATATCATCCCGGGGGGTCTACACCCCTGTACGAGTCCTTCGCTGATACATAGAAGGGTGCAGACCCTTCCGCATATCAGTGCAAGGGGTGTAGTCCCCTCTACAAGTGTTGTGCTGATGTACAGAAGGGTGCAGACCCTTCAAGTGCAGGGGTTCTACACCCCTGTGCAAATCGTGCGTTGATATATGGAAGGGTGCACACCCTTCTACATATTAGCGCACGGGCCCCACACCGCTGTACAAGCGCTGCGATGATATATACAAGGGCGTAGGTCCTTCTACATATCATCGCAGGGGGTCTACTCCCCTATAATCCTCTGCACCACCACCACTTCACCGTCACCATACCACCACCACCACCACCACCACACCACCTCCCCACCACCACTATTGCACCACCACTACCACCACACCACCACTCCACCACCACTCCCACAGCACCAAGAAAGCCACCACCAACACACCACCATTAGCACACCACCACCAACACACCACCATTGCCATACCACCAGTACACCACCACAGCACCACTATACCACCAGCACCACATCACCACCTCCACACCACCTCCACTGCACCACCACCACACCCCCAACACCACACACCACCACCTAGACTTACACTAGCAGGCAAGGCAACATACCTGATACGGAGGCAAAAAGGGGGGAATCAACCTGTGAAACAGAAAAAGGCATCCCCTCCCAAAACACAATGCACATCTTGAAAGGATCATGAAACCTGTGAAGAAGGAAGGTGGAATACCCTCCCAAAACACAAGCATCCATGGGGGCCATCCAGATGTGTGTGTGTTTTGGGGGGGAGGGGGGGCACATAAAGGGTTGAAAGGGGGGGGGTCCTTTTGTGTGTGGGGAGGGTACGCCTTTCCACAAATGGGGGGAGGGGGGGAGAGGGGTCTTTTCCAATTCTTTTTCCGTTCTACAAAAAGACAAACATGGATAGCAAAGCATGCAAAGCACGAGAGGTATGTTCTCATTGGGTTTGAAAAGAAGTGGGTCTTCTCTAAAACATTTTCCATACTAGATGTGAATAAACAAACAACACAAAGGAAAGCACAGCACACAATGCATGCACAGCAAACGACACAAGAGTCACACAGGAATTCATACACACTTTCGGGCATAATGCCAAGGCCAAGCCTACAAGCGGGCTATGCTGCCTCACGGGTCAGCATCATGAGGAGGGGGGGGGGGGGGGGGGGCAACGAGGGGGGACTGACCATTGTGGGGTGGGGGGGGTCAACCTTCCACTGGGGACGTGTGATGTGGGTTGTAGAGGGGGGGGAGGAGCTGCTATAGTGCATCCTGAGGGGCGGTGGGGGCGGTGGGTTTATGGTTGGGTCATGGCGGTCCATAAAAATTTGATGTCTGATATCTGATGTCTGATGTCTGATGGCCAACTTGGTCGCTATACACGAGGCCGGTAGGCACAGGCAGGGAGGATTACAATGCAACGGCCTCTTGGATGCCTACAACCCGGCAGCGTAGTTTTATCAATGGACGCGGGGAAGGCAAGCCATCCATATCCATGTGTCCATTCCTTGCCCACGGCCCCATGAGGGAACCGGTCGTATTACAACACAAACTGTGATGCATTTGGTGGCCACTACTCATTGCTCCTTACTTGCCTTAACGCCCCTCCCAGCCCCCACCCCCAACTCGTCCCACTCTACTTGCGGATGCTTCCCCGGGTTAGCAGTGCCTTGTCGCCTCTGAGATGGCGTATCAAGGTCCGGCAGTCATGGGTGGACTGGGTGTACATATGCAAGCACCAGTGGAAAGGCCACCCGATAGCCAGTGATCTGGCAGGGTGCGCAATCTTGCAAGGCTCGCACAACAACGAGGGCACCCCCGACAGCCATCGATCTGGCGGGTGCACCCAACAGTGAGCAATCCGGCGGGGCTCGTTCGAGCACTAGTAATCAAGAAGGGCTACATGCACGCCTCTCCTCACACCTCCGCCCTAGTTAGGTAGGTGGTGACACCACCTTTGGTAATGTCAAGCAGTCACATAGTCTTCGAGCAGGCGTCAACTCCCTCCCAAGCCCTAGTAGAGGTGCTTGTAGATGAGGTCTCCTTCGGGGAGTACCCTATGGATGTACCCGCGGGCTTGAGGGACATGCTCGTCTTTTGGGCCCGCTCCTGTCGGAACAGTTGGTGCATGCAACCAAAGAGCGTGGGATGCGCTATGAATGACAACCAAAAGGCAAGCCCCCACACAGAACCTAGGTGTGTTGTCCCTCCGCGCAACTGCATGCACAACACGCCATGTGGCACGCCCGGTGAGCTATCCCATAGTTGCACGCTCAGCACACTCACAGTGGATGCAACTGCACACAGTGGGCGATCACATGACGCACACACGGACACACGTGCGCGTTCGCACGCGCACACACGTGGCGGCAATTGTGGCAGCTCTGATAGCCCTGCTAAGGAAAGCACCGGCCCCGTCCACACCCTCGGTGACTATGGCTGGACATCTTGGGTCTAGACACCGCATAGGTGCATTCAAAGAAGTGCTGAGTTTATCAGACAAGCGCCGCCCTTGTTTGGGACAACGGCAGGCGCACACACATCCTCCCACCTCCACTGCTAGTGCCAACGGATTTCTGGCACAAGTACGCCGGCACCACGTGTTCGGCGCCGCGGCGCACACCCAATGGCTCTGCAAAAGGTACACATGCCCGCACTTCAGGAGTTGATGGTCCGTGATGATTAACCGAATGCCCCTACCATAGGCAATTTCAGCCCTTAGTCGATTGGTTCAAGGAGCCGCTAATGCGAACGGAGGCACCCATCACAAGCTGATCCTCCTTGTATGTTCTGTTGACCCCTGGGATGTTAGGGCGATTGGCATAATATAATGTGTATTGTACCTAAACTTCCGAGAGAAAAAAGAGTCACGTGATGTCCAGGACAGGCATTGCTGAGTTGATCCCAGAAGGATGATTGAGACGACCCTCTGATGGTGTCGGTCTCACTGTGCTGGCAGTTGTTTGCTTGTGTCTACTTATGCTTGCCAGGGTGTGTGTGGGCGTGAGTACCTGTGCGCGCGTGTTCGGCGTCACGAGAGGTACCCCGCGCAACCCTGTTGTTGTGATGTACTGTGTGTCACTGTGTGTGGCGGTGTGTGTCTATTGTCCTATGGCGGTGGTTGTGTCAGTGCACAACCGTCGGCCTCGAGTCGCGGTGAAACTGGTTTCGTGCCCACTGTCTACATTGCCTCTCCGCCGCAGCGGAAGAGGAGGAAATGCACCGACCAGCAGTTGACGGAGCAGACGGCGGAGCACGTTGCTATGGGTGTGGTGGTGCTTTGTTTTTGGCATTTGCAAGACTTGTATAAAAAAAAACCATTTGCGAGACAATATTAGTAAAACAGATGTCGAGACACACCACCCAACCATCCCTAGTACCGGTGGTGGGGATGTTGCCGGCGGTCTCTGGACGTGTAGACGACTAGAGGACACGAACCTCTGATGTTGACGATGTCCGTCTATGGTGCAGACAATTGGACCGTCCATTTCTCTTGCTCACTAATGTGTGGTATGTGCTACTAAGGTGCCACCGCAATGTTTAGATGGTAGGATGGTAGGAAAAATGCTTAATAACGGGGCGTCTAAGTGGTTGCGGGGACCGCAAAGGGCTGAAAAAACAACGGCATTGTCATTCGACCACTCGCCAGGCGGGTCGCCTTCGCCCTTCCCTCCTCATGTGTGTTCGTAAGTGCTACTCATTGATCCGGTGATGTGCTAGCGTGGCGCACCTCCATTGACTCACAACCGCACTCAGTGGCGGGGGTTTTTTGGGGGGCTTTTGAGCGGGGTGCGCTTCGTGCGTTTGGGTGCTCGCTTTCGTTGTCATGGGTTGTTGCTTGCTTCTGTGGAACGGGTCCAGGCGGAGCCCGGGGAATCACCAAAAGTCACTTTGTGCAAGGGGGAGGGCCCATAATCAACAGAGGAAATAGGCGGGGAGCAATGTATAGAGGGCTGTCCATGGCTACCAACCCGATCCGGGTGTAGGTTGTGGTATGTGATGGGGAGGGAACATATGCGTCGTGATCTAAAGGAGAGAGGGAGGAATCATGCTCATACAACACTGTGGAAGCTTCGGACAGTTCGCCAAAATCTAGGCGCCTAGAAAGATCAAAACAGGGGTTGAACTACTGTTCAGGGGCGTGGGTAAAGTCTTTCAGTGTGCGAAAGACCATGAAGGGTTCCTCGGCGTAGAGTGGGTTCTTCATGTGGCCTACCTTGGCAAGATGGCTGGCTTGTTACCCTCTATGTTGCAAAAAGGATTCCCAGAGCTAGGAAGATGCCACGGGGCCCATGTTGGGTACCCATCTCAAACCTAGGAAGGTGTGTGCCCCACCGACCCGCTAGGCCTCGTGAGTGAGGTGCGCCTGGCCTGGCTCCCACAAGAAGCAACACATGGGCCCACAAGGCTCTGTTCGAGGTAGGAGAGAAGA
This sequence comes from Eutreptiella sp. 'Long Island Sound 2002', assembly GCA_964036045.1. Classification (NCBI taxonomy): domain Eukaryota; phylum Euglenozoa; class Euglenophyceae; order Eutreptiales; family Eutreptiaceae; genus Eutreptiella; species Eutreptiella sp. 'Long Island Sound 2002'. The sequence goes on from OZ038384.1 coordinate 27,259,170, forward strand.
GCCCAAAGCCCAAAGCCTACCTCCTCCCACTCATTCCCCTGCACCATCCCTATGCCTTCCTTGCTTTGCCTCCACGCATTCTATGCTTCATGAGCAACGTGTTGGGGACCACCCAGGACATGCTTTGCAGTGGCGGGAAGAGGGGGGGGGGTGCAATTTCCCCATGAAGATTTCTCTGCTGGGCTTCTTAAAAAGATTTCATTGTGCGGCTTCATCTCCCCTTCAAAAGGGGTTCATTTAACGCGCATCTCGTACAATCCAACCAAACCCTGAGCCTCAAGAGGCGACCTAGACGCCAAACACGGGGGGCGACTACAACCGGACTTGATGCGACCCACCCCAGCTATGTCAAAACTTCGGGGAGGGGGGGGGTTATTGGCGGTACGTCTTGGGGGGTTCCCAATCAATCATACACGCTTGGTGACAGCCGTTCTTGTTACATACTATGCCATTCCCTCGCTTTAGTGACTTCTCAAGGTCAAGTGTTGCCATAGTGTGTCAAAGGCTGTACAAAGGGTGCAGAACAAGGACCAAAGGCATTGTACCCCCTTCAAAGGGAACAGAACAAAGACCAAACACAAAGTGCACCCTTCAACTAAGCATGCAAAAAAAATTGGCAATGATGCTGCCATGGCCCCTGCACCACTATTTCTCAAAACTTGGGGGGGGGGGGCATACAAGGACCGGGCCCGGCCGCCCCCCGTGACGCCAAAATTCAGAAGAAGTCCCCCCCCCCCCCCTGTCCTGCCCCACCCAGGGAAGACGGCCCGCCACCCCGTGGTCCTCAACCCCCCTGGGAACCATACTACCACCGTACACGCACATTTTCAGGCACAGAGATTGCACTGCAAAATGAAAGAATTCAACATAAGATGCGTTCAAAGGGCTGCAAATGTACTGAGACCTACTAGTTGACTGGCTGGGTGAAAATTTTCTTGGTCTTGCTGCACTTGACCTTGAACTCCTGCACATGCTCACCACTTTCCCCTGTGGAGTGGATGAACATTACATTTGTCCCAGGGGTAAACATGGTTGTGCTGTCAAGTTCCATTTTAGCGAAAGTGAGCAAAATGTCCTGCCAAGAGTACAAGGGATACAAGTGGCAGTGCCTCACAACACAGTCACCCACACAACAACACAGTGAGCCGTGACAAAAAGATTTCGTGTTGACCAAGTGACGGTTCCCCACCCCCGCCACGGCAGAAGGACAAGGGGTGGGGCAGAACAAGGGGGGGGGGGGGGGGCTAAAAATGATATTGTTCGGGTCAGCGGGACGAGGGGGCCTAGACAACTTATCAAGTGCAGGAGTGATTGGTGCAAACGGTTTGAAATCATTTTGGACGACAACCTCGGGGCTTGACTTCTGAGCAACTGTGTAATGGCTCTGACAAGCCCATTCTTGGACCCTCCCCCCCCCCAGCTTGACCGACCACCCGTCCCCCCAACATTGGGGCCATAATGTGAGTGCGGAGGCCATGAATCAATCCATTCACTTCACAAGTTGCGGATGCAATATCGCAGAGGCTGTGTGGGGGCGGGGGGGTGTTTGCACCACCTGCACCTTTTTGAGGTGATTATCCTGCAGGAAGCCCTAATGTTACCCCGAGTAAAATGGCGCTAAATCGTTTGAATCCACAACAATCATGCATCATTTTCATGGGGCTCACTTCACAGGTGTCACGTTTGGTCTCATGCTCAGAATTTAATGTGACGTCATCCATCGACTTCCGAGCCCGAGCCCTAACCATTGCACTGCGTGCACACCCAGCCCAGTGTTGTGGCAGGTGCGGCACACTTCCCTTGGTTGGCAGAGCCTTGCAGGTGCTGCAGGAATGTTCACATGGGGCTGACAGGCAATGGGTCTGCTTGGAATGACCGGACATCATCATAATCAGGGCACCATGAGCGATGCCCCCCCCCTCCTTTAAACCCACACGCATCGACATGCAGGCGTGTCCACACCATACGATAAGAGGCTTCATCGACGGCCTCCCAGTGCCCAGAATGCCCACGCTGTAGCTGTGCCTTGACAATTGCGTGCTGCAGTTGTGCCGCCGCACTAGCAGCTTCAGCAGCCCCTGGTAGCGGCACTGAGCGCCTGAGGCTGGTGAACGGCCCTGTGCTCAGCGGGCGGATGCGGTGCAATGGACTGACAGCCAAGGCGACCACCAGCATCACAAGTGGCAGGAAAAGCCAATTGCACGCAACAAGGAGATTGCCTGATGCTGTGAGGCAACGGCTGCAATGGGAAGCGTCACCGGATGGGCAGCCATTGCAGGCTGGGCTGGAGCTCACCAACAGCATTTTGGATCTGCAAACAGCGAAGGCTGGTCAAAGGCTTTTCACCCAGAACCCGAGGAGTACCTGCAGCAACTGTTAGCTTCATGAAGCAAGAGCCAAGGCACACAATCACTGTTCAGGCTGTTCGGAACCCAAGCACAAAGGAAGGCAATTTGCAGGGTCTCCGGTTTGTTTGTCGGGTGCCTGAGGGGGAAGGCTAACTGTGGCGAATTGTGCAGAATGCTGGTGAATGCTAGGCAGGCAGGCCATGCCAGACACCTGGATTCTAAACAGGCAGGTGCTGTGGGTTTTGCGCTCAACCCACAGGCTGTTTAAGCCGCAATGGACCAGACCTTAACCAAAGACAGCGCAGCAAAGTGATGCTATGAAATGGAAGTCCGATGGTTCATTGCTCCGGTAATTTGAGCTGACCGGTGGCACCTCTCATACATGCTAAGATACCAGACAGTTCATTCCAACAAAAGCTACATTAAAATAATATATGCGACCTCGCCTGGTGGAAAGGAGAGCATAAAAATGTGTTGCTGAGTTGCAGTTTCCCACAAAAGGCTAATCTACAATGATGTGTGACCTATCACCTGTGTCCTTTGGTGGAAAGGAGAGCATAGAGTGTATCGCTGTGTGTGGCTGTGCGTGTCGTTTGTCCTGTGGCGGCAGCTGAATCCCTGGCGGCGTGGGGGGGATCTGAAAAGGTAGATCAAAATTAAGGGGGTTCTTCATGCGTCTTGCTTCCGCCAGGTCATTTGCTTTCCATTCCCATTGATACCTTGGTGTGCCGGAACGTGGTACCACTCCAGATGGCCTGTGTGTCTGTCAATGTGGTGCAGAATTGTGTCCCATAGTTGAGCGTAGGAGCGCCGGATGCATTACCCATCATGTGGCCTGAGGGCCCATTTAATGGCCCCGTTGAAGACCCATTTTGAGTCTGTCACGATAGCCAGGTTGGAGCGGGGGTATAGAGTGATCACCGCTAGTAGTTCTGCTCCTTCATTTGTCTGGCTGAGCAGAGGGGGGACGTATTGAGAGAGCTCCGGCTCATTCGCAATATAGATACCATAACCACCACTTAGAGGATCCGTCTGTGTAGGCAACGATGATGTCTCTATTGGACAAAGTTTGTATAACGTGCATTGCTCTCTGTGTGGCTGCTTCGTTTTTGATGGCTCATCTTTTTGCTTTGGCCTCCGCTGCTGATCCGCAGCAGAAAATCTGGGTTGTGCACCTTGGGCATTGTGACATGCTCCTTGCAACACATTTTGGAAACCATATTGAGCAGTCCTGCCAAGGCGTGTGCTGGTATGTGCGTTGTGATGATGAGCTATCCAAAAGCCAGAATTGAGTGCCAGCGCTTTAGAAAAAAGAGCCACGCATTGTGACGGGGGTGCTGTTTACAGAATTGCGCTACGTGCCACTTGGCTAGCACCGCTGACCAGGACAGTAGTCCTGGTGTGTGGGAGAGTGAGGCGTGGAAGTGGTGCTGAAACATATGCTAAACGGTTTGTATGTCGTGTTTCTCATGATGAAAGGGGAACACACTTTGGTTAAGCAACTCCCACACTTTCTGTAGGTGGGTGCACTCCACCAAAACATGCCGATTATGGTGTATGCAAGGTTCAAAAGGGCAGTGTTGTTCATGGCAATCAATCTTGGCGAAAGCGGTGTTTAACACACTGCATTCAAATAGAGCATGTGACATGGTTTCCCTGTGTCCGTCCAGTGGGCAGTTAACTCTCGCCAGTTTCCATTCCTTTTGAAATCTTTGTGTGGTGCGGAGAGATGGCACTTATCGAATGCTTACACCAAAAGGACATTGGGGGCAGGGGCCATGAGCAACGGATACAGAGCTCGCATATACCCCCGTGACACAGGCATATGGTCATCGCCATCATTCTCAGTTCATTGTATTGTCTCGCTGCACTGCAGCGCAAGCCAGATCAGCTCCGGGGCAGGGGGGGGGGGGCACTCCTCCCTTGAGTGTTCTGATTGAGCAGGAGTTGTGGGGCATCCCCTTACGGAGGCCGCCCTGAGATACCGGCAAGCGCCCCTTCATAAATTAGCTGGCAGGATGGGGCCGAATGTTTCACAAGCGCGCCGTCCTCCAGCAGGGCTTCCAACGTGAGCAAATTCCTATTTTGAAAATGAAAACTGCTGTGTAATTTGCCCTTGGTGGCCTAGCCGAAGACGAACCTCAAGACTGGCACGGGAGTAGCACAAGAGGGCTGCACAGTTGTGCAATCACGAATACATGTTTGGAGCCGATAGGCTCCTCATCAGTTTCTTGTGTAGACAGCAGGTTATGCAACCCAAAGAATAGCAGCACGTGGTGCCCACGGTCAAAAGTGCACTATCGATCACACCGGCAAAACATAGAGCATGTCTTGTGCTGGCAACGTGCGCCAAAGCGACCGCGCTGTGAGCGCAGGTCGGTCTCCTGATCCAAAAAGGACCGAAAATCACAGCCTGTAAATTTTCAAAAATTTTGGTCCCACCATCCACACCCATCAGGAGTTCATATCAAGTCAGTAAAGGTTCAACAACAAGCCTTGTGTGAGCACAAAGCCCACCTCCATTTGACTGAATATACGGTAGCCAAGTCGGAGTAGTGCCAAGTGAAGGCGCCTCCGGCAAAGCGTGTAGAAAGTAGGATGTGAATTGAGGTGCAGGTAACGAACACATTCCCCGTGTATCCACCCCCTGTGCACATGCAAAGGCGTGTCGCTTTTAAAGGGAATGTCGTTGCACGTGTGCGTGGCCTTGAAGTGAACACAATGCAACAATGGCGACAAGGACACTACCCTTACATCCACAAAATTGAAATCTCCAGTGGAGCCAGTGACATTGATAGTGAAAGGGAGATGTGCGGGGTACAGTGTGCGCGTGTATGCAATGACCTGTGGTGTGAAAGAGTCGAGGTGAATCAAGCACACGTCGTCAATGAATCTGAAAACCCACAACCTCGGGCGGTCGGTCCTATCAAAACAGTGTTTCTTTTCGTAGAATCGCAAAATTAAATTTGCCCAAGGCGCTGTGCAGTTAGTCCCCATGGAGAAACCAAAGGCTTGCCAATAGATACCTTCGGTAGGTGTGTGAAACACGTCGTGGTTCCACACGAAACTGAACAACGGCAAACCTAGACTCAGGTCGTGTGAATGGGGGATGGAGAGGAAGAGCCATGCAGGGGGAAGAGGCGTGAATACCTCCATACTTATAGGGGATAACAGCCATGACACAAAAACGACCTCATTCGGCGAAAGGAAACCTCGGTCCAAGCGGTGCAGCAAAAAGGGGCACCAGTAGGAACAAGCATGCAACACGTCTGTCCAAACGAAGTTGGTGTAAAGGGCAATAAAATAAATGGAAGTTGCTCTGAGGCGTGGCGCCTCGGGAAGGGTGGCCCAGTGTTGGAGTCGGTGCACAAAATCAAGTGAGTCGGCCAAGGGCGTGTTGAAAGGGTCACACGCCCAGTCCACTTTGAGCATAAGAGAACCCAGGGTCAAAAGTAGTACTGAGCTAAAAGTAGTGGACCAGCGCGACAGGCCCTACGACAGGCCTTGGGCCAACGGTTGTCAACAATGGTTGTTCCTTTATGGCTTTTTGCTAACAAATAGAAAACTGGGAGTTTGCGGACGGCGAAGGCGTCCATGAATGTCATCGTGGGCTTGTATAGAGGGTCAGGGACCGTGCGTAACACAAGGAGACGCGCAGCCTTCATCCATACCCTGCCCTGCTCGATCCAGTGTTGTTGTGAATTCAACGAAGGCAAACTCAATTCTTCATATACTGGTTGACCGCATGTGTGCAAGCCTTCCATGTGTGCCCTTGGTTCTAAACAATAGGCGTCCGGGCTTATTGTGACATGGTCCCCATCTTTGTCGCAAGCAACAACACAATGTTCCTTCAAAAATGTGTCTAATTTATAGGGAGTCCAACACGCACCTTTGACCGGCACCGCAGTGGCATCCAAATCAGAAAGTGCAAACCTGCACAAGTTTTTAAATGCACACACCTTCTTGTTGGTGATGAATACTCCATCCGGGCCTAATTCGTCCAGGATGAATTTAGGAGGGGCAGCCCCCGGGGCTTTCATGAGTTCCTTGTGAGGGAAAGTGTCAAAGACACTGTCCTTAGGATTTTGGTAATGGAAGAGTGACCACAAGAGTACCTTCTCCAACCGGTGTGTGTCAACTTTAGTTTGAAGCTTCCACCACGGGGGGGGCGACCCCTCGGTTCTGGATGCCAACTACCCCCCCAACTAACTGTTGGCCGGAGGCCCCTTGGGGGGGGGGGGGGGGGGGGGGGGGGATCCGAGGGGGGGTTCAGGGAGGGCGAATGGGGGGGGGGTATAGGAGGGGCTCGGGGGGGGGCTCCGGGAGGGTTGGTTGGGGGGGGGTCCAAGTGGGGCAATTCGGGGTGGTGGTGGGGGGGGGTCCAGGTGGGGCGATTTGGGGTGTTGGGGGGGGGGGGGCACAGGCTCCCCTTACCTCCCCTTGCCCTCCCTCTAACCATACCATCACCATAAACCTAACCCTAACCTTTGCAGCCAGTTGGTTTGGCCATGCCAGCCATGTTTATTGGGCTGAACAAGATCCCCCCAATTTCGCTCATGGTTGCTTTTGCCAAATCATTGCTCTCCATTTTGGACCCCAACACTCACTTTGACCCTAGCCTAGGGTGAGAGCCAGGGCTAGGGTTAGGGCTAGGGTTAGGGTTAGGTGTAGGTGTAGGGATAGGAGTAGGCTGAGGGTTGGGGGTGGGTGTTAGAGGCAAGGTTGGGTTTAAGGATAGTGTTGGGGTGCAAATTGGACAAAATTTTCCTTAGGGCACCTTTGGTGTTCATGGAGCATCGGGCGCCTTAGGCGCCCATGGAGGCCTGAGGGCGACACCTTTGGCAACTAACTGTTGGCCGAAGGCCCCTGGGGGGGGGGGGGGGGGGAGGGGTAGTTGGCGTCCCAGGACCCGCGGAGCCGCCCCCCCCGGGGCTTCCACGAGCGAAAAGTATTTTGGCGGCGGGCGTGAAGGGCGTCAGTTTTCCTTCGTAAGAGAGCAAGGATGATAAATACAGCGGCGGGTTCGAAGCAGATGTATCCCCACGAAAAAATGTTGGCGTGAACTCTCGTTTTGTGTATGGGGGCATGTCACCAATGATGGTAGAAACATGTGCGGCATGCAACTTGAGAAAGCGGCGGCGTTCATCCTAGATTTTCTTTCGCATCATTGACTTTTGTGACGTCTTGCGTGAGGGGCGGTGTTCTCCAAGTGGCTCCGTTTGCGGCCCCATCGTGAGCGTCATGCGTTTTGAAGCCCCACCCGTGGACTCGTGGAGGAGTTCGTGGAGCGTGACAAGCGCGTAGCAGTAGAAGAGCACGAAGTGTGAGACATGTAGCTTGATGAGCGTGAAGAGCTTTTGGACGAGCGGTGCGAGCGACCAATAGAGGAGTGGTGGGGGCGGGCATTCTCAGCGTGTGCATGGTTTCCCAGAGTAACGAATGCGGCGTGCTGGGGCGGGCCTTGGTGATGTCGAGAAGGACAACATACGGTTCGCCCTCAGATTGGAGGACGTTGGACCAGAGGGCCATGGGCTGGGTGATGGTGGTATACTCTTTCCGGCCCCCGCCTTAGTATGGCGACAACACGCTCATGAGCGGTGTCTTTAGGCGTAACAACAATAGCTTGCACAGAACTTGGTACATGCAGCCTGAGACCGCGATGGGGCGATAGTTGCCCGCATCACTTGGGTCCCCTTTTTTGTAAAGTAAGGAGATGTGTGCAGCCGTCCACGACGTGGGGAGAGATCCCGACTGCCATACCTATTGGATGTGCTGGAATAGAATCCACTTAGCTGTTTCAAGTGGGTGTGCAAGCAAATGTGGTGGCATGTGATCAATGCTTACCGATTATTTCGTAGGGGCTCTGATACTCGGTTGAAACTCATGCCATGTCGGGATTTCCGTAGATACGTGGGGTGAGTCCCGGAAGGTGCGCGCAAGGAGTGCAGATGCCGCTTCCGGGTCCCACTCACGATTACCAGCGAAATTCGGCATTTTTTCAAGGGCACAAGGAGGGGCCGGGGATACGGAAGATTTCTCGAAGGGTCGTGTGAGCCGGTCGCATAGCTTGTGGAAAAACGCACCGGTGGTTGTCTCTGCCGGCCTACGAAAGTGGCGTAGGCGACACAACACATCGCGGTGTCTTTGCTTGTGTATATGCTCACCCCATTGCTTCAGAGCCTCTTAGTCGCATGGGGAGGACTGTAGCCGGGACTTCAGGTGCAAAACTACGGGATCCTCCGGCGGGAGTGGTTTTTGCCGGGCCTGGACATAATGCCGCACCTTGTCCATGATCCGTTGGGACTTGTCGTGTACGGGGAGGTCGTGGGGGAGGGTCTTCATCCAGCGTTAAAAATGTGCCCAAAACTTTTTCAGGTGACTGTTACACCAATGCCTGATGTTGGGGACAGATCGGTCCGGAGGATCCGTACAGGGGAGGGTGATGTTGCAGTGAATAACCACATGTGCATGATCACCCGCAGAGGGGAATGTATGGAAGCAGCATGATGTGGGGTTCAAGATGTCCCATAGGGTATGTAGTATTAAGAAGGCATCCGGGCACTTACCCTCTTTTCAACCTAAAAATGTTGATCTTGGCGAGCAACCACAGCCGGAGGCACCTGTGGAACCCAATGAGGACCCCCCTTTTGAACCTGAAAATGATGATCCTGGCGAGCAACCACAGGCGGAGGCACCTATGGAAGGCAGTGCACCACAACCACCTCCTAAACGGGCATCCAAGACTAGTGCACAGGCTCGGGAGCGGCAAAAGGAGAGGCGCCTCCCACACTGTGGACTGATGCCCCTCTTGAGGTCCCAACCGAAGAAGTTGATGCATAGGGTGTGCTGAGTGCGTGCCAATCGTGTGCCCGCCCGAGTAACCACACATGTTCGTCCTGTGGGCTCCATTTCTGTGATGCCTGCCATCAGGGTCACACTTGTTACCCCAATGATTCACACATTGTTGCGCTGCATGAGCTGCAGCCATCAGTGTATTTGCTATTTCATTTCATGGTTCAATTCACCGGCAATATCGTAGAGCGTTTGGTCTGAGAATTGTGTCTGGAAGGACAAAATGTTTGTGTTATTGAAAGGCACCCTGTCTGCTCCTTGCTTACGTTGTTACGTGCGTTTGGGCCATCAGACCAAAAAAAAAAGTTCCCGGTGTACCAGGTGGGGCAAAGATGGGCAGAATTAGGGACATTGGGACATATGGCAACCATCAAACTAAAAAAGAAATATTCTTGGTGTACCAGCAAGGGCCAGCAAGGGCAGAATTAGGGACACTTGGGCGTATGAACACCATTAGACCCACTAGGAAGTAACAAAAAAAGCCCTGCAAAGCAGAAAGAAACACCACATATCACCCAAAGGCCTTTGGTGACCATCCACAAGCATATGGGAGCACCCGCCAGAGTGGTTTGTTGTGGGCCTCTCCACTGGGTAAAATCCCCGGAAACACCGGAAAGGGGCCGCACCGTGCGCGCACTGTGCGACAACACCCCCATGGTGTTGTGACGACGCCTTCTCTCTCTACAAGGCCAGCCCCTACAAGGCTTGTCTACACAGCCATTTGCAGCCTGAGGACACCTGGATTCGTGTCCAAAAAAGTCATCTAAAAGCGTGTTGGCGCCTTGTTGCCCCTCCCTCCCCATTCTTGGGTACATCAACCACCTCCACAACCCTCTTCAACAACGTACAGGAGGGGGCGGAGACTTTTGCAGTTGGTTTTTTGGTACGCGAAATTTTCGAAGTGTGTTTGTTTTGCATGCACTCCTGAAATTGCTTTGGGAAATTTCCCACCCACATGTTGTGAGCCTGCTTTTGGCAAGGCTAGACTTGCCATAGTACAGTGCATTTTGGTGTTGCACCTTTGTTTTATCTGAATTTGTGACAAATGTCATTTTTCATGAATTTTGCTACAAATGTTGTTTTTCATGAATGCAACCCTTGCCTTTTTGCTATATGATGGTTTGTTGTGATTGCTCGTGGTTGCCGTTATTTCTTGGTGGTTGCTTTATTTTTTGCAGAGAAAGCTGCGGGAATGCCATGCACGCAGTGTGAAGTTTTGGATGTCGGCAAATACCCTTCCCCCCCCCCCTTCGCCTTCCCCGCCCCTTGTCCTTCCCCAGGGGGGGTGGGGGACCGTCACTTGGTGAACCCCAAAAGGGCCAAGCCACGGCCCAAGGGTGCTGTCCAAAGCATTCCTGTGGAAAGTGGTGAGCATGTTCAAGAATTTGAGGTCAAATTGAGCAGGACAAAGAAATTCTACACCTAGCAAGTCAAGGAGTAAATTTCATTACATTGGCAGCCCATTGAGCGCGCGCATGATTTTCATATTGTTGCATTACTTGCTTTCATTTGTCACTGTGACAAGCTCTGCACACCAACATATTTTCTGCCGTGTTATTTCGTCTTTTGCCGCAATTTCTGTGCCCCACAGTGTGCGTGTATAGCGGTACTACGGTCCCCCGGGGGGTGGTGGGGGACCGTCACTTGGTGACCGTCCCCCAGGGGGTGGCGGGGGACCGTCTTCCCTGGGGTGGGGAAGGACATGGGCCATGAGGCAACAGAAACTGGGTTCGCATACGCCCCCGTGTCACAGGCGCATGGTCATAACCACAATTGTTCAATGTCTTGCTTGCTGCACTGCAGCGTAGACCAGTTCTGTACCACACCAGGTGGTTTCTGACTGTGCATTGGCTCTGCTCCTCTGGACAGTGAGGTCAGCTCGCACCCACCACCCACCCGCAGTGCCGGTTAGACTCTAACCCTTGCCCTGCAGGTCGTGCCCCTGGCTTGCACTCTTTCCCTGGCACGTAAGGACGTGTCGTTGTCGTGCCCCAGGGGCGCAAAGGCGCCTGTGTTGGTGCAAAGGCGTCTCTACACTTCAGCATGTGCTCCTGCCGTCAGGTGTCTCAACAGTTCATTGCTGTACCGTGTGTGGCGTCTACCTTTTTCGCTCGACACCATTCATGCGCATGCTATCCACTTTTTCTTGCCCAGTGGCTTCCAGCTGCCTCACGTGGGCCGCACTCTCGCAGCCCCAGTCATGCTTCGGCTGTTCAACACGTGACGACGTGTCGAGCCTGTGACTCAGGGGCGCTACGGCGCCCTGCTTTTTCATTTCTTGACTGTTCCGTGCTGCCGTGGCGTCCCATTTACCCTGGTCAGCTCGAACCCACCACCCTCCCTTTGCGCCGGTTAGCCCCGGTCTCTTGCTCTGTGGGTCTCTCTCCTACTCTCTCCCTCCCAATCTCTCTTGCTCTCCCCTGCTCTATCTCTCCTGTTGCTCCTCTCTGTTCCTTTCCCACTGTGCTCTACCCTCTCTCTCTCTCTTTCTCTCTCTCTCTCTCTCTCGCGCCCAAAAAAGGGGGGTTCGGGTCGTTCGGTGCATCTCTATCCCCCCCGGGGTTCGAACCATCCTCCACGGGACAGAAGAGGTGTGGTGTATCCACTGAGCCACGACGATGGGGTATCTGCACCATGCGCTCCACTCTTCTTCTCCTTTGTGTCACCCCCTGTCATGCGTATCTTCTTTCGCATGGGGGTGTGTTCAGCAGCGTGTAGAGGAACCGCACAGCGTCCCCGGGTACCGGGTCCGCCTGCCTGAAGAGCGTTCTTTGGAACAATCGCAAGAGGTCTGCTCGGCCTGCCAGCCACACATGCATGCAATCTCCAGTTCTGCTCACCGAGGAGGGCACCGCTCTGTGTCCTTCTGCCGTCGGACAGTGGAGGATCGCCTCCCACTGGAACGGGTGCCATTTGCCTGCACTTTTGGGCCGCCACTGGACCTGCATGTTCGCCAGAGCCTGGGACTTCAGGGTCCAGTTGATCTGGACCATCACCGAGTAGAGCTCCTGATTGCTCATCAGCAATGGTTCCCCATGGTTGTCCACAATCTCACAGTGCATCCTGGTGTCATGTGGTCGGTCCGGTCGGAGCCAGATCTGCTGGTTGCGGGCCCAGGCCATTCTGGTCAGCTCTGCTTCAACTGCTTGCAGTCCTTCGTTCGCAATGGCGTCCAACTGACTCAGTGCTTGCACTTTGAAACACTGGCGTTCTTGCTGAGGCTTGACCTTCTTTGGGGTTGGTTGGATGTGTGTGTATGGGCCATACCGCTGCTGATGTGATCCCTTCTCCTGCTGTGTCCTTCCAGACGGCATAACGCCTCGGTGCCTGTCCACGACAGGACGCGGCGTTCAGCTGCTTGGAGTTCTCCTTTGCGTGTTGCTGCTCACTGCGACAAAACGCAGCTCATGTGATGCAAACTCTGCGTCAGAACACAGATTTTTCAGACATGCATTGTTATGCTTGGAACCTGTGAGATGTCCGCGCCATTGTGCAAGGGCTACTGGCTCTGTCATTAACGACCCTGTCCTGGGTTCCTGCGTTTCCTGAGCCTTCGCTTCTTGCGCTGTCGCCTGGTGTCACTCACATCAGTGGTGAAGGACAGTGTGTCCGCTGCTGACAGTGCACTCGACAGCACTCCCTGGTGTGTGTGTCCTGTCCTCATTTCCTCACTTTCTGTACTGCTTGAGGAGTATGGTCCCATCTCACGTGGCGCTGGCTCCCCGGATGCTTCCCCTGTCAGTTCATCACTGTCCATGGGTACCATACCCAAGGATGACCAGAGTGCCCTGGTGCCCTCTGACTCTGATCCCGACCCTCCCCGCAAGCCTACCGAGGACTCTGACCCTGATGATGAATTTGGTGCAACATGCTGTGACCACAGTGGGCTTGAACACATGGGGGGGGTGGGGGTACTCGAAGCCTAGTTTCGGAAACTTTTCACAACTTTTTGGTTCCGTACCAAGGTTTTTTTAGCTTCCTAAGCATTTAGGATGTGGCATATTTGAATTGTCAAGTATTTTTGCCCATTTTCAACCATTCCCACCTATTTCCTCCCCCGCATGGGTGTTAGCGCACGGGGTGCGCGCCGGGCATCATTATTATGGGCCTTCAACCTACCGGTGCTATTGAGGAAACCGGGCTAATCATCCAATCCCAGCTTTGTTGCGTGGCCAAGTGGGCTTTCCCTTGCTGCCGAACAAAGCACTGAAGTGGGGTCAAGAATCATGGATCCGGGGTTTGTACAAGTTGGACTTTGTGGAAGAAGGGCATGTTCAGAGTGGGCATGTGGGCTTTCCCTTGCCACTCAACAAAGCATTGAAGTGGGGTCAAGAAGCATGGGTTTTAGGTTTGTCACAATTGGGACTTTATGGAAGAAGGATATGTTCAGAGTGGGCAAGTTGAAGGCAATTTCATTGACCTCATGTGGGCTTTGCTGCTGTGCCGTGCTACGGAGTATCCCAGCCTCTGTGTGCGCAGTATGCACGCAGTGCGCACGCAGTGCAACAACTTCGCATGCACCGTGTGTGCAGAAAATGGAGAGCTGTGCAACAAGTGAATGAATTAATGGCGAGAGGCTTCGTCCCCACAAAACTCGACCGTACCCCCGTCTACATCTACGTTGTGCCAGGCGTAACTTGCTTATTTTTTTACATAAGTCACATTTTTTTTTTGGAGTAAGTTGAGTGTGGAAAAAAAATTCAAAACGTATGTCATGCGATGTACGCTTTTTTTTGTCACGTGACCTACGCCCCGAAAAAAAAAATGCGCCGCTTACGCTATTTTAAAAAAAACTCCACTTCCATTTCATTTGTATGACGTAAACTACGTTTTTATTATATGCGACCTACGGCAAAAAAAAAAAGCAAGTTGCACACTTTACAAAAAAAAACGCGACTTATGCTTTTTTTGTTAGAGACCTACACTTTTTTTGATACGCGCCCTACGACAAAAAAAAAGCAAATTGCGCCTTTTGAAAAAAAAGTACGATTTATGCCAAAAAACACAAAAACTTCCCACTGCTGATTTTGTCACCCACTCTGAAGCATTGGGGACCCCTCAAATGGCAGGGGTGACGTAGCCACTACGCCCACTTGTGGGCTGCTTTCGATTTTGTTCCCGCTCCGAGCTTTGGGGACACCCCGGACGGCAGCGGTGATGAAGCCAGTCTGCCCACTCGTGGGCCACTTCTGATTTTGTCCCCCACTCTGAAGCGTTGGGGACCCCCTACACGGCAGGGGTGATGTAGCCAAGTTGCATCTTTGTGTGGCACGTTGTGAAGGTTCCGGGCTTCAAGGTGTCCACCCTGTACTCGTGGGACTTGATTGCCCAACGGTCCTTCGAGTTGTGACGTGTGGACAGCTTGGTCATTGCACGCCCTGAACCACCAAAACAGTCCATTTTCTTTAACGAAAGCCCGCAAGAACGGAGTGAAACCACGAGGTCCGCGATGCAATACGCAACACGAATCGTGCAGCGTCAAATGCATCTGAGGATGCTGTGGCGGTGCCCCCTAAAGGCGACTTGGGGGTTTGCAGGGATGCTTGAAGTGCTGAGGCACTTTTAGCACATATTATTCCATGCAAGTGACCCCGTTTTAGGGGATGGGACACGTTTTCTTTACACGTTGTTGCTGACACTCCCTTCACTCAGGCAGTACTAGTGGAAAACAGCCACGTGTCTTGTCACGGGCGCAACCCAGGGTGTCTTGTCGCCCAGGGCAGATATACTTGTTTTTGTCAGGGAGATGAGAGCATAATGAGGGAATAAGCAGTTTAGGGCCTGCCTTCACAGACCCTAACTGTTGTTTGACCTTTTCGGCTTAGCAAGGGTACGGGGGGACAAGTAGGGGGAGGCAGCAGGACGGAACAGATCGCACGCAGAGCAGGCCACCATCGAGCCAGCACTTATGCACCTCTGACTGTACATACTGAACTCCCAAAACCTCCTGAACTCTGCAACGGCTACAATCCCAGCTTTGAGGGGATGAGGGGAGCGTGTGAAAACCTCGATTGAGACCAAAGGCGACTGTGCCCCGCATAGGAAGCAACGCGGCACCGCGGCATGACACAATGCATACGGTGAAATTCCCCATCCTAGAGTCTTTTATTGATTCCACCCCCAGCGCGGACAACGGTGCCTCCGTGAGCGGATAGTGGACCATCAATACGGCATGATGCTCTAGGTAACACGCATGCGGGGCGAGCTCCTGATGCCACCACGCATGCACAACGAGGATTATCAGTCCACATCCGTCTTTCCCTGTTGTGGACCGTTGTATCCTCGCAAGATCACTTGCCACCCCACACCCAAAAACCTACGTGAGCAAGTACTCTGCTGCCCAAAAGCCCGTACCTCCAAACCCAGGCACAAAGACTCGCGTCAATCTTAGGCCACGCTAACTACCCGCCCCTTACGACCCAAACATGTGCACTTTGTCGCCTTTTCTGTGTCTTGTTTTTGTGTCTATGTTTTCCATGTGTCGCCTGTACTGTAATAGGTGGTGAAGAATAATTCTACATTCATTGCGTGTCCTATGCATACACACTTTGAAACGCAAATTCGTTGTCTCTATTTGCCAATTTGCCCAGACCTGGGCGAAATTTCCCCTAGCCCCCCCGGATAGCAAAAAAGGTATACATATTTTGATGTCTTGATGACCCTGGGCGAAATTTCCCCCAGCTCCGCCTCTTGTGCAAAATGTATAGGTCAAAAACACCAATCAATGATCGTGGGCGATATCTATTCCAGCCCCCCCCTGTTGTTTCTTTGCTTCTCCTGTACCTGATATGTTGCCCTTTGCCTCACTGTCACTTAGGCCGGGCAGTCGATAAAGTTGAATCTGGGCAAAATTTCTTCCAGCTTGCCTTGACACCCTTTACCCATAGGGTGGTACCTCTGTTGGGTTCTGTTCAACGACTCTTAGTGGTGCTTCTGCCAATGTGGCTGTGAGACATGATTGATGTGCGCTTTCTTCAAACAGCCGTGGGGGTACTCGCGTTCGGACCCCGAAGGCTGTGATTCGGGTGGCATTGAACAAAGGGAGGACACTCCCGCTGTTGCAGCTGGCGCACGATTTGCGTCACAACAGAAAGACTAGACGTAATGTTGGGCATGTGCGGGCTGCCTGGGGTTCTAGTCGTCCACCAAGATGGTTGTTGGTCCTACAGAAGCACCAAAAGCAAATGGTGGGCAGTTTATTGGTAAGGGTGCCAAACCAAAGGCACCTGGCGTGAGGAAGCGGCGATAGAGTGACAGTGGTGTGTGCTCTGACTACTGTGTTGTATGTTTTCCCTGTTACACGTCAGAATGGCGTTCCGCACTATCTCTGCAGATACTATTGACGTTTTGCGCACTGTTTTTTTGTGTTTTACTAAAGCTGGAAGAAATTTCACCTAGGTTCAGGTATTTCCCGGAATACACGGTTCGTTTTTACATTTTTGTAAAGCTGGAGGAAATTTCGTCTAGGCGTCTCATTAATGGCAAATAGAGACCTCGATTATGATGCATGAATTTGAGTGACTATCAATTGCCAGTTTTTGGGCACACACATGGTGCATCAATCCTTGCCAAGGGTGTGCTACCCTACTTCTTGCACTGCATCGCCTTGGTGGATGATACATTTGTGTGTAACAGTGGAACAGTTTGTTGTATTCCATAAACCTTCTTTCTTCCTCTGCTTTTCCAGTCGGCATGCATGCTTATTGTGTTTTGACCAGTGGGGTGTGGTTACATGAGAATGGCATTTTAGGTAAATAGAGATACTCCTTTTTTCCTACCAAGTGCAAGGGGTCCCCTAGGTGCAGAAGTCATACCCTGTTTTTTTTCCGGGGGGGGGGTACAATATGGCCCCGCGGAGCCCAGCCTGTGGGTAGGGGGGTGGGCAGTTAGCGTGGCCTAAGTCCGGGGGGATTGCTGGCTACCCCCTTCTTGGCCTTTGGCTTAGATGCCTTCGGCTTTGGGGTTCCCTTGGGCTTGGCATCCACGTCCGGCGTACTATCCATGCAGTCCTGGTCATCAGGGTCATCAGGTACATAAGCCACTCCAGTCCTGTCGACATGCACACCCTTGTCCAGTTGTGGCAACACAAACTCCTAGTAGATTGGGGCCAGAGGGTTAGCCTCTTTGAAAGTACCAGTTGTGAGCTCAACAGTTTCTTTAGGTAGTTCATCAACCGCAGCTTTGAGGAAACCAAATACAACCGAAATTTTCGACTTGAGACGAATGTGAAGCTGAACAACCAGATTTGGAGAGGAAGACCCCACCAGCACCCAGTTTGTAAGATTCATCGGGACTTTCAGAACCTCCAGCACCCATTGAACAGCCTCAGGACACAGGGTACTAGGTAATGGGCCTTCACTGAACGTAACGTACATCGGCAGCTAAACAGATGGTGCAAATTGGGCAAAATGGCGGGAGTGGCGAAATTTCGCTTCATTTTTCGAATTTGGCTGATTTGGGGTACCAATTCACAGGGGAAAATGTACCTTCCTAGGAATTGGAGTCAACGTGACAACCGTTGTCACTGATTGCATCATAGTGAAATTCCGACTGCGGCTGCCAGTGTTGTACACCATGACGCTCACCTGATTCACTCCCTCCTCAGCCACATCAGTGTGCAGCTGGCTCATGATGATTCGAACGTCCGCCAATTCACCAGCAACCACCACTGGTTTCCCCATTGAAACATGTCGCACAGCAAGAGGTGGTAGACCCATGGACTAGCCCTTTGGAACCTCAATGACAGCCAGTATGAACGACAACCCAACGACAGTAGCATTCAAAATGGTAGTAGGATTCAGAAGATTAGTAATATTAGTAGTAGTATTAGTAGTAGGATTCTTCATATCCACACACTGTGGTAAATCATGACGAGTTGCCTGCTGCACATGCCGGATTGTATTTAGCAGTTTCAAGTGGTCCAGTTTGTTTCCACACCGTCGTTGAGATAGCATCATTGGTTGCCAACGGAGAGATGGCACATTCTGCCGCACAATGTCTAGGGGGACTCTAACAAAGGTACGCTGAATCATGTCAGGAAGAGCATAAACCCGCCGAAGCAGATCCGCATGACGAAGTTGTAAAGCATCAACACGTGCCCCAATTGTCGGAACGGCATCAAGTAGTGAGACATGACCCGGAAATGGTGGTAGGGCTGGCAAATGTAACACGGCCATATCTGTGCAATTTATGGAGTGGTCAGGATGCAGCGGGTCCAGCCCATAATTCTTTTTCACCCAGTTGTCATACCAGGGCGCCATCTGGTGGTTCTGCATGCTTTGCCAAAGCCAAGTTGCTTGTTCTCGTGCATTGGCAGTAAGTGAGGGCATAGCTGCATGCACAAGTCCTGTGGGAGCCAACAATCGGCGTGTCCTCCGGCTCAATGAAATAGGCATTGGTACATCCTGGGACTGTGCATGAGGGGCCGCCATCTTTCTCAGAAGTCGCCACAAGCATAGCAATTGATTTGAGAAAACAGTGTACCAACGGGGCTTCTTCCGTATTCCATGGGCAAAGAGCAACCGTGTAAAGTCCTTCCGTGATCGTCGATTTGTCCGCATTGCCAGGGCCCGGACAGCCAATAACCTTGCAGAGCCCCCAATGGCAACATCCGTCATGAGGTCATCAACGTTCTGAAACTCACGACTTGCCACAACCACCCTTAGCAGTGCCGGATCCATGTCCTGTGGTCACCTCAAAGCAAATACTCACATATTTGCCTCAGAACAGGGAACATACTGCATGTCAAGATTGTCAGAATGTTCATAAAATTCATCAAAGGCACAACTTTCGGGACAAATGAAATCACATTAGCACACAAATATACAAATACGCAATAAGGGTATCAAAACATACAAAAATGAAAGAGTGGCGAAATTTTGCGTCTCATGAGAGAAAAAATGCATGAAAAAGCAGTATGATATCGGCCAATTTCAAAGGAGTGACGAAATTTCGCTACATTTTTGGAATTTGGCGAATTTGGGGGTTGAAATTGACTATTTAGAATTGAAACATCGGTATGGTTCAAAAAATGGCTTTTAAAACACCAACTGAAGCAGTGACCCCCCCCCCCCCCCCCCTGCATTTCATACCCTAAAAAAACACCCCAGTTCGGGGTAACAAATTAAACTTCTGGAGGGTCACCAGGGCGGGCAATTGAGGCCTCCTAAGTGCAATGCAACCACTGTGTGTGCAGCAAGGTAGGCAGGTAGGTGCCAAATGGTCGCGTGATAGGGTGATACCTCCAAGTTGCAGGCTATCCATAAAGTGTTTCCCTACGTCTTTGTAGTGTCCAAGTGTCCGTCTAAGGTATTTGTGTACCCTAGATGGATGCCTGGTATGGGATCTACGAATGCTAGTTTTGCAGGCTGCTATGCCAACGGCTTGGAGGGTGCGGGACGGCCTGGCTGAAGGGGAAGTGTGAGAGGGCCCTAATATGGACCCCCAACGGCCGCCTCAGGCTACCCGGCCGGAGCCACTCCCAACAAGGCAGCCATTGGACCAACTTTATGGTTCTGCTATCCCTCTGCCGTGCTCCTGTGCCTTGTAGGTGCTCTGTAGCATGAGCAACCCTTTCTATCGTGTCATCAAGGACCAGCCGACGAATATCATGGTCCTGATACGCACGGCTGTACTGAGGTCGGAGAGCCCAGTGTTCTTGTTGTCCTTCACCCAAGCATTGGCTGACTTCATCAAGCACATCAACCCCAAGGTGCAGAAGTCGAAGCCGCAAGAACCGCACATGTCCGGGCATCTATGGGACGACCTGGTCAAGATACAGTGCGGAACAGCTCGCCGCAGTCTGACCCTTGAAGTATCGGACTACCGCCGGAAATTTCCGACGGTACTTCTCCAAGGACTAGCACAGCTGGTTTAGGAGGTCAGCCGACATGCAACACGCAACGGAGTATGGCTGCCCAACTGCAAACCATGTGAGAATGCTGTGGAGTCAAATGCTGAAGTTGTCCCTGAACCATCCTCCAAGTTGGTCCAGCGCGAGCAGAATGCCCCATCCGAACAATGTCACTCCGCCCTAGAGGAAATGGACTTATCCTCTCTCTCAAAGGCGGCGTTAAGGTGATTCTGCGTCCATGGAGCAACATAGCTATGATGCCGGGACGGGAGCCACATCAACAACTCGCTCAGCAACGCGGCCACACAAAGGGCCCACGCAAACCCGCAACCACCACAGCAGCTAAACCTAGAAGCGGCAATATCATTGATGGTACCGTTTATGGTGCCAGTCCCGCTTTCGCATTGGCCCCGTCAAGGGAACATGCGAGGTTTGCATGGACACGGCAACAAGGACAGATACACGTGCAAGAAGCAATGAAGTTCCAAAAGGTCATCAAGCGGCTTCGGAGGGACCTGGGCATCCTTGGAGGCCAGGAACCAAGCATGGAGGCCGTATGGAATTGCGACAGCAGGCATTTGCGTCCACGGCGGTCGGCTAGAGAGTGCACATCATAAGGGGGAACACACTGCCTAGGCTGCGGGACGATCCAAGCCAGTGCAGCTCGCGCCAGACCCAATTCCAGGTCCCATGTGGCGTACACACAACTGCAGACGGCAAACATTGGCATCACGACCCTGAAGTGGAACGGCCGCGTCGTCGCGGTGATCACAACGCACAGGCGCGAGGGCAGTCTCCAACCGTGCAACTCGTACGGGATCCTCATCAAGGGCCTCATGCGGTGTGCACACGGCAAAGGAATGCTGTGTTGCTACCATGGCCGCCCAAGGAGCAACTATTGAACCATTCCGCTTGTGACCTTATAAGGACTGTTTCTTGGTCAACGGTGCCCGGTGGACGCCGGATGATTTTGGCGCGTTGCCGGCCGGATGAAGGTGGATGTGCAGCGGGCACGGCGTACTGCCAATGTCATGCTGACGGATGCGTGACGCAGGCGCTACGTGCGCACTGTGGTGGGCCAGGCCATTTACAAGAGACTGCCGCCCTCACCACCCCCACCCTATAAGAACATTGGGTAGGACAGGGTGGTGTGCCCGCCCCGAATCGCGGCGCCCAAGGCGCGACCATGGTGACAGATGATTCCCAGGGACCGTGCAGGAATGTGGGCAGGAGAGGCGTTACAGCGGGACAGGGCGCAGTCGGGCCCTCGTTGACCGCTTGCCTGGCAAGACCAAGTCGGGATTGCAGCTATGACGCCTCCCCACCAAGGATCTTGTACCATTCCGCACAAGGCAGTCCCCATGTTGTTCCCTATGTGTGCCACACACACTCTTCCGCCAAGTAACCACGGATGATTAGGGCTGTACATTGGTTGCAGACCTTTTTCTGATCTCATACATGCATCCCGGATACCGACCTATTTGTCATCTACCTTTGGCAAACATCTATGGTGCCCACCATCCCACTCATGCATGCAAACTTACATCCTCGGGCACCTGGAATGGCACACACCTCGCATGCAGCATTTCATGCATGCAATGCAAGCCGAAGCTGGCACACATGTACGCGTTGTGGGACACCATTTGCATACATGCACACATGTTCCCCGCGGTGACAATCTGAACCTTCGACGCGCTGCTGCATTAGGAGACGTTCACACACATTAAGGACCCCACATATGGATGCCATCGGCTACGTCACACACAGGCACATCCCGTGTGAGGCGTTGCCAGCGCACTTGATCTACGAGCACTGCGAATGATCAAATAGATACCCGTTCCCTGCATGATGCACACATCACATCCACATCGAGCAACTGCCAGTCAAGCGTGGTAGATCGTCTACAGTATTGCGTGAAGGAGTGACACGTGTTATGCCGGCATGCTGCATGGACCTCTAGCCTGCTCAGTTATTGAATGCACCTATGCGGTACATAAATGGACCTTTAGCTTTCCCGGCTTCTCCCGAGTACACTCAATGACACCTTGAGCTTTGAGAAGGAAAATAATATAGTACCACTAGCTCACTTCCATGGCTGCAAAGCATGGTACTCCTTCGGGTTGACTTGGGGTCTGGCGAATAGATTAGTTTGAAACAAGGCAAATATACAAGCCATCACGGGTATATGGAGCGTGGGGCATGCTAACTATAAGCTGCCATGTCTGTCTTTCATCCTAAGGCGGCCGTGGTGCAGTGGTAGAGCAACTTGCGTCACCCGTAGGAATGCTGGTTCCATGCCCACCACGCTCTGGCGCCGCTCGGTCACAGCGGAAGACGAGAATGAAGAGGAAATGCGCCAGCCAGCACATAGCGGTGTAGGTGGCGGAGCGTGCTGTAGGTATGTTGTGTTGGTCTTCTATTTAGCCCAAATTGAAGTGATTCTCCTTGACAAGCAGAAAAGCAAAGTGGTGGCCGAAAATATATCCTAACAAACAAATGACTTCCTTGTAAAAGGTTGAAGCAAGTGGTAAGCTTGGAACGCTCTGGTGCACATAGGACACATGGACGGCCTCGTGGTATGCGATGTAGACTGACATCGTCAACACTAGAGGTTCAAAACCTGGTTCGTCTATACGCCCAGAAGCCCGTTGGCAAGGCCCCCACGACCGCCCCCTACAGCAGCGCGCTCAACCACCAGTACCGCCGGTGGACGGGTGGTGTGTCT
This sequence comes from Eutreptiella sp. 'Long Island Sound 2002', assembly GCA_964036045.1. Taxonomy (NCBI): domain Eukaryota; phylum Euglenozoa; class Euglenophyceae; order Eutreptiales; family Eutreptiaceae; genus Eutreptiella; species Eutreptiella sp. 'Long Island Sound 2002'. The sequence goes on from OZ038384.1 coordinate 27,281,947, forward strand.
CGTCTTCAATTCGCACTGTGCCCACATTTGTTTTCTAAGTATTTGAGCGGGGGCTCCCACAATTCAATGGGTTGTCCGTCGTGGCGTCCAAACACATTTTGCGTGTCGGATGGGGACCGGAGTGAAACAGACTCTGTAGTGCCCTCACAGTTGTGCTATCATGCTCAGCGGACTCAATGTGCGATAGTGGAGGGGACTAATCGTTACTGAGGAGCTTAGGCTCCAATCGCAATGTTAGGTTGTCCGACGCTTCATCGTGGTGGGGGTGCGAGGGATGTGTTGGTGAAAAGGGTAGTTGGATTGAAAGCTAGTGTAGGTCGCTACGAGCGACCTTTTTGGGTTTTTCGCGAGGGGGCGTAAGCGAGTTTCTGAACATGTTGTTGTGCGGTGTATGCATGACAAGGCATTGAGGATGGGACGGACCTTCTTGGTAATCCACTCTATCCGCCTTGTTGTTGCGTATGATGTTGACGGGATCTAGAACATTAAGGAATTTAATCGGTCCAGAATGTGACCGCAAGGTGTCTAGCAGGGTCTCCTAAAGTGAGACATTAAACAAAGGGATGCTACTGCTGCCTATCCATCTATTGATCTTCCAGCGGACTGCCGCCCCTGTGGCACCATGGAAAACATATTCACTGTCTGTGCACATCACTATTTTACCAAAGGAGAATATTTGTATTGCTCCAATGGCAGCCGGTAACTTTGCTGTGTTATGGGTGCAACGGAGGTGGGTTGCGACGAAGGCTGCTAGAGCTACATCTGGTCGGGCGTAAATACCATAGCCAGCTACCGTCCCTATCCTTAGCATGGCTTCCGAGGAGCCATTTGTGAAAACCACATTGTAACTTTCTAACTGCAATTGCTCGAAAGTACCCTCCCATTGCGCCGCCCGTTGTTGTTTGTGTTGTTGTCACGGTGCTTATTTCTGTTTGGCTTTGCCCCGCCGCGGGGGGGGGGGGGTTGGCTGGGGTATTCGGAGGAAGGGGTGGACGAGAGTTGCGTTGTGCAAAAGTGACTCAAGAGGTTTCATAAAAAAGTGAATTTCATGGCTGGAAATCGGGATATGCTTAGGAGACAAAGACGATAGTTTCAGCGTGGAGATCCATAGCGTCCAGAAGCGGGGCAGGGTGACCTCACAGTTACGTTGGTATTTCTTTTGGTTACTCCGCTTCCAATTGGAGAGAACTGCACACGGGGCCGGAAACACAATGGGGCACTGGAAAGACAATGACATTGAGGAGGTTGTAAACAGGGAATGGGAATTTCGTGGCGGGTGCCTATGGAAAACATGTGGTGATGGTGTGAGACCCAATCTTGATAAGAGTGCATTTATCTAAAGGGTGATCTATGGTTTGGAGCTCACTCTAAAGGGGGCACCAGACGTCGTCTAGTTTCCAGTCCCTCTGTCGATCACCGACTGGCGATCGACGCCATGATGCTTGGGGAATGGCGTGTTTGTACTGTGGAGCAATGTAAAAAGCGTTAAATCAGCCCCTGACCTCCTCAATTTGCCGATGGGGAAGAGACTCTGGTGAGGTGAGGAAAGGAGCATTTGTTTGGTAGTCCATGTGGTACAAACATTCGTATTGGGTGTGGATATTACGTGTGCAGGCAATGGAGGCAATCTGTTGACGAAGTCGGTGTAATGCCATATATGTTGTGTGTAGATAGGAATCCATGTGGGCGCAATCACACGAAGCAACTTGTTGTCCTCCAATAGTTGCCGTATAGTGGTGATTCCATGCTTGATGAGTCACGGGTAGAAGTAAGCTAATAATTGATCGTTCGTGAAAAGGTTTTTGCCATCGCAGCGTGTCGTAGGACAACAATTCCGGTGTAGAGGGCCATGCTTTTTTTGGTCACAATGGAGTATGCGCGTGCACTCTAGGCTAAATATGGCATTCGATGCCACATCACCTTGCTTCCCGTTTGGAGTTTGGAGCAAAAGTATGGAGTGGTGATAGGACACAGGAGGTAATGAATTATGTTTTTCGAACGTGACAGATAAAAAGGGGAGAAAAAAGCTAGAGGAGAAATGTTTTGGGAGGGGCTAGACTCATGCCCCCCAGTGTCTTAGGGTGTGACGGGACGCTCAGAGTGATTCGCCGACAACTAAGCCTGAGAGCAATGTGATAAATAGCACCGACGGAAGAAATGACGTTCTGCGAGGGGAAGATCACGCGTGCCGGATGCACCGGTAGCGGGAGGAGTCCACCCTTCGAGCAATTCCCCTCTCTTCTCCACACGTAAAGACGACGACTGCAAAGGTTCAGCCTGTGGCCTTGGAAAGCGCTAGCCCGTGAGCGTTTTATGTTGTGTCCGCCCCTTGGATCCAGGTACTTATACTTTTGGACGATTTAGAGTCGTGTGATGAGCAGCTGAATTCTGTCGATGTGTTCCTAGTTAACACCAGTAGGCGCACGGTGTAAACAGTGATTGTTCCCAGCCCTTTTGGAAAGCGGTTGAGTAGTCCAATCGACCAAGCGGGGTTCAAAGAACTTGACCCGAGAATGTATTTGTATACTTCCAGCATCAAAGGGCTGGAAAAATTCACCAAAGTGTTTATACACGGAAACTTGGTGCTATGGTGCTATCAAGTGACTAGAATGCTCCATGCACTAGTTCAAGGGACAATGCCTGTATTAGCAGACGTGGCCTTTGCCTCATGTTTTCTTCCTAGATGAACCGTTGAAGCTAGGGATTCTAATTTCCGTTCCGCCACGCACGTGCATTGTTTGTTGCTGGAACTTCACAATTTTCGTAGCCATTGACTTGGGGTTGGGTAGTGTGTGTCCCGCTATGCTCGGTAGTGTTTGTATTTTCTGTTTGAACTGTAATTGTGTCGTCTGCCGCTAGACTTGCTTTTGGCGTTTCCACAGATGGTGTGAATAATGTGGATCATGCAATGCCGCGTTAATTTTTTCCCCATGACAATTTGACCTGACCTGTTGTCCTCCAGTCGTTCAGCTGTGGTTGCCAACACTTGGTACGCACCTTTGGTAGTTGTAGGGGCGTAGCCCCACTGTTAATCAGCTCACGAGGCCCTCCGTCTTGATCAGCTGCAATTTGGCCTTTAGGTTGGAGACTGGGTCTTGAGAGGAGAGAAAAATAATGCCCTGCATGCAACACGGCGGTAGCCCCCCCCCCCCACTGGCCGGGGGGCATCGGCGCGCCGGGCCATGAGGATGGGGCAGCCAGAGCCAAGAGGGCGGTATCTCCCGTCAATCAACCAGGGAGCTGTAGCGCGCAAGAAGGGTGCTCACCGCCGTGGAAGTAGTCGGCGGTTCCGTGTACATTGTGTGGGGGTACCCACTAGGGCTACCCCGAGGCGCAACTAGTCTAATGCCCGAAGTGGACCCCCACCTTTTTGGCGGCATGGTCGAAAACATGGGGACCATGGGAGGTGATGGCAAAAGTGTGCCTGAGCATGGGGATGAACAAGGATTTGTACCATGTCGGCGGATTTCATGTTCCACAATTATTGGTAGCCGCAATCCCCAAGACTGAGATGCCCGACTCCATTGCATGCACTTGGCGGCATACCTACGTCACAACCTCCTCATGCCGCAGGAACTGCCAACCCACCACGGAGCTGTGCTGGTGGGTTGGCCGTGCAGTGCACCGCCTTCCGTCCGCGGGCACGAAATCTAAGTCTCTCGGAGGAACGCCTAGTCCATCAAGTTTTTTTGATCAAATAGGCCAAATAGGAACGCCTAGTCCATCAATTTTTTTTTATCAAATAGGCCAAATAGGAACGCCTAGTCCATCAATTTTTTTGATCAAATAGGCCAAATAGGAACACCTAGTCCATCAATTCCACTACCACCCCAAAAAAACGAAGCCAAGCAAAAGTCCCCAAAAGCGTGGCACCGGCAACTGAAAGAGCAACGACGGGTTGACTGGTTACTACTACCACTGTACAATTTGCAACGAGCCTCTCTTTAAGGCACTAATACATTTGCCACACGGGCAGAAAAGTTTCTGGATGCATGGATGCGGTTGGTGCTGTCCTAGGCAATGCAAAAAGTGTGGTGGCCATTAACGGGGGATGTAAGTGTGACAGCAGGTCGTCTCTTGCAAACAGCCACAGCCATGATCCTCGGGACCCTTGAAGAGCTGTGACCATGAGAGGGCACACGGTGACAATAGTCTGCTCATGGAACCCATTCTTATGTTGGTGCGACAAAACACTCACCTGGGCCCGGACCAGTGTGCGGTTTCCGTTCGTCAACAGTGTCCGCCTATAACTGAACACCGCACACCACATTCGGCGACATTCATTAATAGTCTTCATGGCCGAGATGCGGCGGGTGTGCCACGGGGTACCCAGCCATATTGAGACCCTAAAATCCATGCATACGAGCTCCGTGGCACTAGCAGCGACCATCGGGAGTGCGCACCCCAATCATCCCCAATCGGCACATCACAACTATAGCACTTGGGCTGCAATGGTCACATACTGACGACAGAACAAGCAGCGGTGGTTCACTACGGCCACGTGCAACAAAGTACAGCTCAAGTGATGACGTTCCCATTGGGTGCTGCAGCAGTGGCAAAGGGAGGTGGTGGCGGGGACGGTGCCCCGGGTAGATGAATGGTCGGTCATATTTGCATGCACGGTCGCTCGAGTGCTTGTAGTAAGAGCGGATATTGGTGCCGTCCAATAGACAGCGCCGTGCGAAAGAGTGTAGATAACTCTCATTGGCGACACACGTAAAACGACGATGCATGACACATTTTTCGGGGCCATGCGTGCTAGTGCCAATTGGGGACCCGGGCGCTAAGGAACCTTGGGAGGTGCAGCTAATGTGATCTCCCAGACATGCATTGTGAGACTATGCCTCGCGTATGTCGGATATGGACCTCGGCTCCTGCGTGCCAAATCACGTCCGGCTAAGGTGAGCAAGATAACGTGAACAGCGGGGCACCAATACGGCGGGATGTACGACGAAGAGTATGAGGAATGAATATGAGGATGTGTGGACTCCTCATCTTGGATCAGGGGTGGTGGGAGAGTGTGTTGCGGCTGGCCTTGTGGCCTTTACGACATAGGAGGGGACAATGATGGTCTTTGGGGGCAATGGGTGAGGGCCCGGGATGGCCCTACAGTGTAGCACGTCCGGACAACATGGCCCAGGAAAGACGATGGATTTTCTACAAGGACAATGTTCTGGGTACGGGGAGATCCCCAACGACCCAACTTGATTGACGAGAACCCACGTGGCTGAGCTCTAGCCAAAGCACCCTTGCACGTGTGAACCAAATGATGTACTGCACTTGGGATGTCCACAACTCATCGACTGGGCCACTGGAAGCCGTGGCGGACCTTGTCTACACCTACATGGTAACCGACATGTATCGTCACGTGTCGCCATAGAGGAACTTATGGACATGCATAACTTGCATCCAGTTTTTTGTTATGGTTTGTGTAGTTGTACATACGCTAGGCCACTACCTAAATGTGTGCTCTTTGTTCATAGCTCATGTGCGAGTTGTGAACGTATGTGGCATCAGAAGACACAAAAAAAAGCGATGGAATAGGAAGCTGCAGACTGCAAGGAGAGTGAGGAAGGGAGGGCAGGAGCCGAAAACTGCCGTAGCAGAGATATGGCAGGAGTGTGACCTCACAGTGCCACCGTGGTCAGGCAGAGATGTGTCCTTCCAATCAAGTTCGCGATTCACAATGGCGTCAATACGTCTTGCACAAGACCCTGACCATAGCGAGAGGGTTCGGCCACAACGGGTTCACTAGACCTCCCTACACATGATTCTCAACTATTGCACAGTCTACTTATTTGTAATGAACATAAAAAAACATTGGAAAATTTTCGAATTTTTTTTCGAAAATTTGCGAACTTTTTCGAAAATCTTCAAAACTTTACGGGCTGTGATGTTCGGTTCTTTTTGGATCAGGAGACCGACCCGCGCTCACAGTGCGGTCGCTTTCGCGCACGTTGCCAGCACAAGACATGCTCTGTGTTTTGCCGGTGTGATCGATAGTGCACTTTTGACCGTGGGCACCACGTGCTGCTATTCTTTGGGTTGCATAACATGCTGTCTACACACAAAACTAATGAGGAGCCTATCGGCTCCAAACGTGTATTTGTGATTGCACATCTATGGAGCCCTCCTGTGCTACTCCCGTGCCAGTCTTGAGGTTCGTCTTCGGCTAGGCCACCAGGGGAAAATTACACAGCGGTTTTCATTTTCAAAATTGCCATCAAGCACTTTCGCGCCGTTATGCCGCGCAAGAAGGAGAACAACCACGCCGGTGTCACATATTTGGCACCAGATAGCGCCATAGCCGCACACGAGGTCACACTTGACTCCTAACTGGGCGAGGTCACGTGTGAAAGTGGATGCACTGGCACCAAAGTCTCCATGACAAGGGAAAACTTCTTGGAAACCCATCCATCAAATGATGAGACCCGTGATTGGTGGCGGTTTGACCTGCGCCGAGTGAGAGGTGCTAAAGAGGCCCTGCATACCGATAATCGGCGTCTTACTCTGGAAAAAAATGAACCAGGCACAAAAATGACTCCTGTTGGAGCAACCCGCGGCGGAGGCGCATAACACACCACCCCAACCCCCCACAGAGACCCTCTCCCAGCACGACCCCCCCCCCAAGCACCACACCCACCCCCACCCCAGGGGTTGGCACCACACAGCCTGGACAATGGCATGGGCCACCTCGGACTGAATGCCGTGTGGCTAGCTCTGCTCCTCCCCCTTCCATACGTATACGTATTCGTATCGTACCTAATCTCCTACTTGCGAGGGTTTGGGGGAATCTTTGCACTGCACGCGCACTGTGCGCTACTTTTAGACAATGTTCCCCCCGAAGAGCCCCCAAGCACACCCCTTGGAAACGCCCTTAGAATTAGGTGAGCCAAACTGCCCCAGCTGAAGAAAGTTGCAAACCACCTTCCCTTCACATAACACACATCATGCACATCTGGAAAAGCCATGAACAGCGCATTGGTCGCCACCCTCAAGAACACACAACTGTCTTTCTAGTCCATTGTCAACTAAGTACACATTGAGAAGACGCAACTTGTGTGCACAACATGACACAGTTGCAGAATCAAAGAAATGTCACATTGTCACATGCGTGTGTGTCAATGCAATCCGTACAATATTGCAATTCACACTTCTCACACATGGACATCTTTTCAGGGTCAAACTTGGTGCAACAAAGGGCACAAACATCCCCATCATCACCCACAACATCCTCATCATCATTGTCCTCCTGTGTAGGTGCGGTCCATAAATGTGCAGGTACGTGTTCCCATGGACCATATGGAGGGTACCGTACCTGTCTTCGAATCAAAAAATGCTGCAAATGCAAGAGTACACGCACGTACTCATGCAACTCCGTACCGGATCCCCTCCATATGTTCCTTACGATGCCCCAGTGCCACATGCGTGCAAACAAGTGCTCAATGCGTGCCCTATAGAAACCATGATCATCGTTGTGCCCCTTGTCCGATGCACGAGAGCGCGACGAGTACTGGGAAGCGCGCTTACTGGCGGGAACTGTTACGGGAGGGGGGGCTTCGGCGTCATCTTCATGTTTGTCTTCAACTTGAGGGGACGAAGGTGGTGTTGAGGCCCTCGGCTCCGTGTCGGGCGGTGGGGATGGAGGTGAAGGACTTGGGGCTTCTTCGGGGGCACTTGGCTCGGGACCCTGCTCCGTGTCGCGTGGCGGGGATGGAGATAAAGGACCCGGGGCTTCTTCGGGGGCACTTGGCTTGGGACTCAGCTCCATGTCCCGTGGCCGGGACGGAGATAAAATACTTGGGGCTTCTTGGGGGGCACTAGGCGGAGATGGGGGGCAATGAGGCGTGGAGGACGAACTCGGGATGGCGAAAGAGATGGACTCCACCTTGCATTGGCTATTCACCACCCGTAGTGCATCTTGGTAGTACTCCAAGTGGATGAGCCCATCTCCCGCCATCCCCACCACCGTGGCAGGAACTCGCACGCCGTTGGAGCGGGTGTAGAACACCCGATCGCCAAGATTCAAATCCATGAAATCCATGTGTCCAAGGGCGGAGATGCTACGTCACCCCTGCATTCTCGGGGGTCCCCAACAAAGGGGAACAAAATCAGAAGTCAAAACCTACGCTAGGGGTCACCATGATGCACCACGCGACAAAGCCTGGATTCAAAGATTATCCCGGTCTCCTCAATAGCACCGGAAGGTTGGGGCCCAAAAGAGGGCGGAAATGCTACGTCACCCCTGCATTCTCGGGGGTCCCCAACAAAGGGGAACAAAATCAGAAGTCAAAACCTACGCTAGGGGTCACCATGATGCACCACGCGACAAAGCCTGGATTCAAAGATTGTCCCGGTCTCCTCAATAGCACCGGAAGGTTGGAGCCCAAAAGAGAGCGGAAATGCTACGTCACCCCTGCATTCTCGGGGGTCCCCAACAAAGGGGAACAACATCAGAAGTCGAAACCTATGCCAGGGGTCACCATGATGCACCACGCGACAAAGCGTGGATTCAAATATTGCCCCAGTTTCCTCAATAGCACCGGAAGGTTGGGGCCCAAAAGAGGGCGGAAATGCTACGTCACCCCTGCATGCTCGGGGGTCCCCGACAAAGGGGGACAAAATCAGAAGTCAAAACCTACGCTACGGGTCACCATGATGGGTATTTGGTAAAACTGAGTACCAGACGAGGTAAAACCGAGTAAAACGTGGTAAAACTGAGTAGATTTGAGGTAAAACGGAGTAGAAAAAGTTTTTTAAAAAAATTTTCGAAAAAAAAATTTAAAAAAATTTCTTGTTACTCAGTAAAAAGACAATTTTTTTGAAAAAAAAATTGCACAAAGAACTGCACACTTTGATGGTAGGTGGTACTTTTGTTTAAGGGCATAAAGCCCCCAGGTCGTTTCCCGGCCACTTATGTTAGTGGCGCCCCACCCGGGCCAAACCATCATGCACAGAGGAGAGAGGAATCACACAACCACTTCACCAAGGAGGGTTGAGTACCGTATGCATGCATGCACAGAGGAGGGAGGGAGGGTGGGGCCAACTACTTACAAGTAGTTATAAAAGACACGCTTGGAGATCAAGTCGGCCTTAGTATCCCTATAGTGAGGCTTGCCTCTCGGGGTGGGATTAAGCTTGCATCTCTCAAAGAGATCTTCTTTCTTTTCCAAATGCAGCTTTCTGCAAAATGCTTGGTCATTTTCCAATTGACCATCAGCATTTACGTCAGCTACGTCACCCCTGCCGTCTCGGGGATCCCCACCGCTTCAGAGCGGGGGGGGGGGGAATCAGAAGTGGCCCACTTGTGGGCAAAGTGGCTACGTCACCCTTGCCGTCTCGGGGATCCCCACCGCTTCAGAGCGGGGGGGGAAATCAGAAGTGGCCCACAAGTGGGCAAGGTGGCTACGTCACCCCTGCCTCTCGGGGATCCCCACCGCTGCAGAGCGGGGGGGGGGGGGGGGGATCAGAAGTGGCCCACTTGTGGGCAAAGTGGCTACGTCACCCCTGCCGCCTCGGGGATCCCCACCGCTTCAGAGCGGGGGGCAAAATCAGAAGTGGCCCACAAGTGGGCAAGGTGGCTACGTCACCCCTGCCGTCTCGGGGATCCCCACCGCTGCAGATTTTTTTTCTACTAAGTTTTTACCCAGTAAAAAAATTTTTTTCTACTGAGGTCTTTACTGAGTAAAAAAAATTTTTTTTTACTCAGTTTCGCAACTGAGTAGAAACCCCACTTACTGAGTAACAAATTGTTTTTTTACTAAGTTTTGAAACCGAGTAAAAATTTTTTTACAAAATTTTTTTTTCTCAGTTTTACCACGGACCCCATCATGATGCCCCTAGGGGCCCCTAGTATCTCAAAGTATGGGTCTCTAGTACGGCCAGATGCCCAAATAGTTGCACTGCGCGCGCATTGCGCTTAAAGCTCCCCCTTTGCCTAAGTGATATGTTGAGGGGCGTGGCCAACACTGCGGTGCATTGCCGTAACGACGAAAAGGGCCATGGCCTGCTTGGACATCTGGGCCCCAATCAAGAGACTAGTACGCCGTGTTGCCCTTTTTGGGCACGGATGCTCGTGGGCCCTGAGAGCGGTTGTCTTACTCTTGGCCTGTGAGACCCAGTCAAGTGCAGCACCGCTAAATGTCATTCCCTTGCCACACACCAACGGACCACGCAGGCGCCACCCCAGGCACAAACAACACTCTCTAGCGTCCCTCTAGAATGTAGGTTTCATCCACTGGTACATCCATCGTTTCATGCTCGGCTGGGGCCACAGGGACGCCCAGGTGAACCACTCTCTGTGCCCCGTCACCGGCATGAGTTTCGGCACCACTCACAGGTCCCAAGTACTGAACCGCTGGATCAAATACCGTGGGATCATGGGGGGGACGTCTCCTCGCTTCTGTACGCGACCCCCCCCCCCAGTAGAAGTGGGCCGAAGGCCCCCAGGGGGGGGGGGGGGCGGGGGGGGGGGCTAGCCACAGAGGAGGGCCTCCCTAGGGGACTAGCTAGTCGCTGCTAGTTGCTAGGGGGGGGGGGGGGCAGGGGAGAGGGTTTAGCAGGGGTCTAGTCCAGTCTGGCAGAGACGCGGTGGCCTAAGGGGTTACTCTACAACAACGGAGGCCTCCACTCTATCTCCTCACCATTGCAATGGTGGTTGTAGGCGCCCACACCCCCTGCCTGGGGAGGGCCGTATATATATGCTGGTCTCTCCGACACGGCCCATCACACCGGAGAGCAGCTGGGTGCCTTGCAGGTTGCCCAAGCCTACGAGGCACCCGATTGGTTTTTTTTTTCCTTTGCCGTACACACAAGTACCGCTCTATATGAATAGTTTTTTTTTTCCTTCGCCGCATACACAAATGCAGCTCTGTGGGAGTAGGTTTTTTTTTCCTTCGCCGTACACACAAGCACCGCTCTATAGTAATGGTTTTTTTTTCCTTCGCCGTATACACAAATACAGCTCGTTCCGTCCCAACAAAGGGAACAAAATCGGAGATCCAAACCTACGCCGGGGGTCACCATGATGCACCACGCAACAAAGCGTGGATTCAAAGATTGTCCCGGTTTCCTCAATAGCACGGGACGGTTGGGGCCCAAAAGAGGGCGGAAATGCTACATCACCCCTGCATTCTCGGGGGTCCCCAACAAAGGGAACAAAATCGGAAGTCAAAACCTATGCCGGGGGTCACCATGATGCACCACGCAACGAAGCGTGCGTTCAAAGATTGTCCTAAGTGCGCCCCCTTAGCGCACCCCCTGCATTCTCGGGGGTCCCCAAAATTTTTGGGCGCCTTCGGCGCCACCCTATGTATGGCTAGTAGCCATTGACCCTTGGTAACTAAGTGGGCCCGGAGGGCCCGGAGGGGGGGGGGGGGGGAGTCGCGTACCGGGACCGAGGAGACGTCCCCCCCGTGCGTGGGATGGTAGGTCCTGGTTGGTCACGGTGTTGATGATGTCCACCCCAACCCCCGGTGGAGGGGGGGTCTTCGTTGGGTTTGGAGTCCACCAGTGTATCAATTGTAGTTGCAACACCTCCCCCATCTTCAGCAATAGGTCCACCTGAATTGTCCTCATGGGGTTGTGTGGAGATAATGAGGGTGATGGGGAGGGGCTCCTGATCTGGAACTCAATGCGGTGAAGTGCAGCGGCCTCATGAACAACTACTTTGCCACCAACTTCATATTGGATCCGCAAAAAGTCCCCGGGCTGCGGTGAAGAACCCAACACAATTGCTAGGACTCGATCACCCATACTTGCGCGATTGTAGAAGACATCCGTACCAGGGGTGACCCAGGACAAAGACATGATAAATCTGAGCTGGAATGGGGGGGGGGGGGGGCACTGCCCGTGAAAATGAATATATCAAAACTTCGCACGGTGCGCGCACTGTGCGCGCACGGTCCGCGCACGGTGCGTGCAACTCCCTCCATGACAACACCATGATATAGGCCTATCACACACTGCCTGATCCAATTTGCACACTTTAGTGCCCTGATTCCTGATGGACACTCTTCTTTCTGTTGGTGCCTGGTGTTGGGAAGGGGCGCAGTTCTTCCTTGCAGGTGCACTACAAGGAGTGTCCTCAACAGAAAACTGGGACGCCTTTCCAGTGCGCTTCAGCAGAACATGTCATACTGGATGGCAGCCAACTGATAGCAGCGTGTTTGGTAAATGATTTCAAGTTGGATAACTGGAGTTCCAAGTAGATCGCAAGGCCTGACGGTTGAGAAAAATGGCGAAGACATGTCCTTTGAGGGCCAGTGAGACTGGTTTGAGATTGGGGTCCAAAAACGCCTGGCCGTGGGAGATGCTGCGTGGTGTTGTGAGAAATGATTCAATGGCATTTCTGTCCCCCTCCCCCCCCCTGGCCCACGGACTGATCAGTCATCTGGCCAGGATAGTGACGCAGTGGCTGCTGAAGGAGCTTTAAGAGCAGACGTTGCGAACTGGCTCTGCTGCCATCTCCAAAAGTCCGCGAGCTGACACACGCTGCGACATATTGGCTGGAAACTGCACTTTTCGATTTTACCGGCACTTGGTGCACAGTCAGATCCCAGTGCTCAGCTCGACTGTGGATACCCCCGCCCGTTGCGCTCCGATTCTCCTCAGCCAGCCCAGCAATATTTTGTGGAAAATGCATGCAGCGCTTTGTTTGGGCAACTGCATGGCAACTGCAACTGAGTACACACTGTCACTTTGTTGACAAAAAGCGTTGTAACAGAAATGCATGCAGATCTGTGGATGCCTTAGTAAAGCCCTACCAAGAGGAACACAATCATTCAACTGCATTCAATCGATTGAAGATTGAAAATGTCAGCCTCACGGATTGGGAAAACCACACACAAGGGCAGGCGCAATAGGTGGCAGGAAGACAGACCCCCCGAGTCTGCAACACCTATGATGGAGCCGTCCAGTAATCAGCTCATCACGTAGGAACACAACGACTGAACATGACCATCTCTTGATGAAGGCTGTCGTATGAAGGATGACGGCAGTTGTGACCCACCTAACTGGATGTTACAAAAGTAACACTACAACAAACCTTCGTCCAATGAAATACGCACTGCCTTTGGGTTATGACTGGAGCGGCAGGGCTGCGATCTATGGCAAGGAGTATTTGAGTAATGGCACTATTGAGGCCCGTGGCCCAGATGCCGCTTTCGGATTCTTCCGATGATGTTAACATGGTTGCAAAGCAGCTTTGTGTACAGTGGTTGCGCCCAACACCTCAAATGTGACCAAACACCCTTTCCGTGTCCCTTTTCACACAAACTCCAATGAAATGCATGTCATTGATAGAACAATAGAATGCAACTCATTTTCCGGCCAAAAACCCATGGAAACCTGTGGACAAAGCCAAAACTAGGGTGCGAGTAGTTGCTAACATACCCCCCCCCCTTGTCTAAGCTACGCAAAAGTACCAAGTTAATATGGTCCGTACGCCTACTGTAGCTTAGACAAGGCTGTAGCTTGCGCGTGCCACACAGGTTCAAAAAGAGAGGAGTGCTTGGTGAGCTGGTGGAACAAAAGGGGTTCATCATGCACAAACATCCTCATAGAGCTCTTGAGGTTAGCATCGGAGGATGTGCAGATCAGGTTTGAGCAGGATGCAAAATTGGTCAAGCAGCAGCATGACATAGCCCAACAGCGCAAGGCTATTGATCAGTATGTTAATGCGCAGACGTCATCGTTGGGAAAGGATGCCGTGAATGCGGCCAAGAGGCGGGAAGCGCAACAGTCTGAAGAAATCGCCAGCCAAGCCGGCGCAGTAGAAGGGTGCCGGTTTCTCGGCTCCCATTGCACGGGCAGTCCAGGAAGCCAGAAAGAAGGTCTCGCAGCAGACGGAGCCCACCAGTGCTGCGCAATTTAGGAATCTGAGCAGCAACACTGCACTTTGGATGGGACACAATGGATCAGGTGTTACAAAATGCCACAGGGATGTCAGGTGATAATGAGCCCATGAGCTGGATCTCTTTGACTGAGGTGAGTGCGGAGCATGTTGTGTCTCTTCTAGAGTCTTACAAACCTTTGGATCTTTTGATAGTGGTAGACCAAAGATCCGTCACGAGGATGTGCCGCCACTCCGCCCAAGGCCGGGTGCGGGCATGGCTGGGTCCTCCATTACCATGGGTGAATGATTGCCCCCAAATCTTGCTCCAGCGACGGGCCCCCAGGCATGCAAAATCAAAGGTATGTGGGCAAACACTCATAAAAACACATGTCCATGACCACATGTAACTGGCGAATTTGTCGCCAAACCCATGTCTTATGTGGCTGCACTACATTTGGTACCAACTTAAATTAGGTCCCAAATTTTACCAAATTGAAACCGTCTCTACGCCCGCTGTAGCTTGGCCATAGAACAGTGGAAAGTTCAGCAATAGGTCCCCACCGACAGACCTACGCCCTCAATCAGCAAGTATCACGCGGCGGAGCCGCGACACACATTGTCCCATCTGTCCAGCGAAGCACCACAGCTCATCCTTGGATACGGCGCCGGAGGCGCCGCCACAGTTCGTCGGATAGGTCAGGTCGCCCTCCCTAACCCTCAGCAGGAACTGGGTTGAGCTGGCTGGAACCTCCGAAAGGAAAAACCGCCCCCCGTGTCGACCGCTACGATGAACCCCCAGCGGCCTGCCCACCGGGATTCGAACCCACGATCCATGACGTGGGAGACAAGCGTGTTTCCGATATGCTATTGTCCGATGTGCTGTGTACCGGCCGTTCAAACCACCAGGTCATCCCCCCCCCCCCCCCGTCGGCCCCAACGGTTGCTGCTGCGGTTTGCACTTAGTGCAGACCTCCAAAGCTCAGATCGACCGCGAAGGTCGATCTCCGGCAGCGTGTCCGCCGCCTTCGCCACCAAACGTGGCATGACGTGGGAGCCACGCATGTTTCAGGTATGCTCCTCCCCAACTGTTTCACTGCTGTAGCTTGGACAAGGCCGTACCTTATACAAGGGGGATACAAAACTTTGCAGTGTGTGTGCACTGCATGAACAACATCCCCATTACCTGTGGCTGTTTGCGTGGCCTGAGGTATGAGGTAGCGCCCCAGCCTCCGAACAATGCCCTCCAGCACGTGGTGCAGATGACGTCACTCCACCGCCTGCGTGTTGACCATGCCTGCATATACACCACGTTGTGCCATAAGGGCGTTGTGGGTGCCCTGCTCGACCACACGCCCACCTTGCAGCACCGCGATGCAGTCGGCATTCCTGACTGTCGAAAGGCGGTGGGCAACAACA
Organism: Eutreptiella sp. 'Long Island Sound 2002'; assembly: GCA_964036045.1. Lineage (NCBI taxonomy): Eukaryota > Euglenozoa > Euglenophyceae > Eutreptiales > Eutreptiaceae > Eutreptiella > Eutreptiella sp. 'Long Island Sound 2002'. The sequence goes on from OZ038384.1 coordinate 27,297,197, forward strand.
AGGCTAGTCCGCCCCGCAGAAAGCCTGTCCAGTGCCTGCTGCACCACGGCCTCTGACGCGGGATCGAGTGCGGAGGTCGGCTCGTCCAGCAGCAGCACCTTGGGGTCTTTGAGTAGTGCGCGTGCAATGGCAAGCCGCTGCCGCTGTCCGACGCTCAACCCTCCAGCCCCGCCGCCCAGCTGCGTCTCGTACCCGTCCTTCAGCTGCATGATAAACTGATGTGCATTTGCCGCAGTGGCAGCGGCGATAACGTCATCATCTGTGGCAGAGGGCCGTGCATACCTGATGTTGTCCCGGATGCTGCCGGGCAGCAGGACAGGCTCCTGTAGCACCATGCCGATAACCTCCCCACGCAGCCACTTAGGGCGGAGGCACCGGAGGTCGGTGCCGTCCAGCTCCAAGCGCCCAGACTTCGGGTCCGAAAAGCGCGCAAGAAGCATCAACAGCGTGCTCTTGCCCTCGCCCGATGGGCCAACCAGCGCCGTGACCTCCCCGGGACGGAGCGTGAGGGTGCAGTGGGAAAGCACGTCCTGATCGGGCTGTGAGGGGTACGCAAAGCTGACGTCCTTGAGCGTCATGGCGCCTTTCACTTCGCAGATGGTCGTCCCCTCGTCGCCACGGATCACGGGCAGGCGCTCGCTCACCTCCCGCAGCCTGCAGACCGTGTCGCCGAGCTTCGCGGCGTCACCCAAGAGGAAGACGATGGTGCCAACTCCCTGAGAAAGTGGGGCATTGGCCAATTCCACGTGCACCAAATGGCCAAGTGAGAAAAGCAAAGCAGTGTCGTCGACACGTCAAGGGGGAAAAGGGGGGTGGACGTTCCTTTCATCAAAAAAAAAACAAACTTGGGCTGTCCCGGAGCCAGCTCATTATCTGGGCACACAATTGAGCGGCTCTAAAGGACAACCAATGGCAGTTGGGGGGGTTTGCAATAGCAGTTGCAGTTGCAGGATAACCACAGCAGCTGAATGGTAACGGACGCTTGTTGAAGAGTAAGCGATGGCGGTTGAAGGAGAATTGATGGCGGTTGGACCGCCGGCGGTTGAAGGAGAACCGACGTTGGAGGTCAACTTTTTTTGGGGGCGCCCTTGCACTGCGCGCTACTTTTAGACTCGATTCCTCTGTGAAGAACCCCCATACCGACCCCTTCCAAACACCCTCAAAATTTGGCCACCCTACCTACCCAAACGCCCCTAAATTTAGGTCACCCAAACTACCCTAGCTCAAGGGGGAATCCTTGCACCGCGCGCGCACTGCGTGCTACTTTTAGACTATGTTCCCCCCCCGAAGAGCCCCTAGGCACGCCCCTTGGAAACACCCTTAGAATTAGGCGACCCAAATTGGACTGGAGGGGACCTTGAGGGGGACCTGCCTGGTTCTTGTGGCATGGTGAAGGACCAGGGGCCTTTGGGGGGGAACTTGATTGTGTGTTCGGTGGTGGAGATGGAGGGCAGTCAGGTGGCGAGTCTGAACTTGGGATGGCAAAGGAGATGGACTCCATCTTGCATTGTCAATTCACCACTCTCAATCCATCTTGGTAGTATTCCAAGTGGAGGAGTCCGTCTTCAGCCGTCCCAACCACCATGGCAAGAAGTCGCAGGCCATTGGGGCAGGTGTAGAACACCCTGGCTAAGTGTTTGCACTGCGTGCGCACTGCGTGCATATTGCGCACACAGAGGCTAGGATACTCACCCAAGAATTAATACCTGTCACCTGTTTACTAGGGGCAAGACTGAAAGGTGTCAATACCATAGGGTTGGCCAGGTGTCCATCGATACTTCTGGTTGTAGTTATCACCAACAGCATCGTCGAAGAAGAACTGTCCGGTCCTGGTGTCGACTCGCCACCATCGAGTATCGGCGATCGAGAGCCTTCGAGCGACGATGACCACGTTGACTTCTTTGCAGTTGTGGACGTGGCCATACCGATCGATGATCTTGAGCATCTCGGTTCGAGAATCACCTTGAAGTCGACCAAGGTTTTGGTGCACATACTATCTGTCGGGAAGAGCACTCTGCAGGGCGAATCAAACTGTCGGGAAGAGTACTCTACAGGGCGAATCGAACTGCCTCTACGGATACCAGGCTCGCTGCAGTGTCGACAATGACGACGTCGAGATCCGGGTCGTGTCGACGGTGTACATTTTGTCGATGGGCCTCTTCTCGGGGGAAATGGTTGACAATTCAAATATGGCACATCCTAAATGCTTGGGAAGCCAAAAAAACCCTGGTACGGAACCAAAAACTTGTGAAAGGGGGCCAAAACTAGGGTTCGAGTATTTGCCGACATCCAAAACTTCGCACTGCGTGCGCACTGCGTGCATGGCATTCCCCCTATCCCCAATACTGAGATCCACGGAGAAAATGGGCCTGAGAATTGAGGAGGGAAGTATCATGTCCTATAGCAGGCACCCTCAAAGTGTATCACCATATCAATCAACCGAGAAAAAGAGTAGATGTGGTAGAAATGGGCAAAAAATGTGTGCAAAAAGGTAGAAATGGGCGAAACAGGGTGAAAAATCCAAAAATGCCATATCCCCAATGCATCAAAACCTACTACCCAACAACAATGATGCCCAAAGTACCACAAAATGTGGGTTTCTACTACGGCCACACGCCCAAATAGTTGCACTGCGCTTAAGGCGCCCCCCAAGACAAATGCAAGCTACCTTCCCTTCATATAAGACATCATGCAAAATGCGGAAACCCACACACATATCCTCTTTTCTGTTCAATTGAAAGCTCACTCACCCTACCAGCTAGTTCCAAAGCCGTGCATGAGTCCACCTCATCCTCAACTGGACCGGGGGACAAAGTGGCTTGCAGGAGGGAATCCACGTCAACCTCCGTTTTCGACTTGTGGTACTACCACGCTTCCTCATCAGCCGGGATGCGGCCTCGCATAGGGCATTCGACTGTGGTCAGGCAAAAACCGGGCAGTCCGTCACGTCAACTTGAGGGCCCACACCAAAGTGTGGGAGTCCATGGTGAAGATGAGCCAAAAAAATGTGAAAAGGGGTGGTAATGGGTGAAAGTGGGTGAAAATCCAAAAAAGCCATATGTCTCATGTGGAAGAAGCATCAAAACCTATGCTAGCGGCAACAATGATGCCCCTAGTATCACAAAGTATGGGTCTCCAGTACTGCTAGATGCCCAAATACTTGCACTGTGCGCGCACTGCGCTAAGGGCGCCCCCTTTGTCAAAAAAAATTTGTCCACCTAAACAACCCTGAGTGGAAGAAGGGATCCCACACAATGATAGAAAAAAGGCTGGTAGCTGAGCTGAAATCAGACATTGAGGCTGACATTGCACAATCAGTGTGGCAACCTGGCCGATGCGGATCGCGAGCTGCGAGAACGGCAGCAGCAGCGACGCGTCGAAATTTCCCGCGGCCGCGAGGGAGCCCGCCAGCGCCAGTGCCAAGGCCATGCTAGAGGAGGTGAGCAGCTGCAGCAGCGTGGTCCAGGCCTTATGAAACACCAACACACGACGCTCGAGACTGCCCTCGTGTGCCAGCAGCGAGCAGTACCTCTTCGCCTCCGCCTCCTCTTGCGCGAACGCCTGCACAATTGTCAGCTTCTCCACAACCTCGCTCGCCCCCGCCGACGCAGCGTCACCAGCGGCACGGGACACCTTCCGCATTTCACCCTCGCGCCGCGCGCACAGGGCCGCAATGGCGGCAACGGGCGGCGCGACAGAGAGCACGAGCCCCGTGAGCATGGGCGACATGAAGGTCAGAGAGGCCAGGGAGCCAGACACACTGGCAACGCTAGCAAGGACAGTACCAAGCACGTGCGACACCGCCCGCCCAACCTCCTCCGTGTCGGATGTAATGGTCGCAATGAGGGCGCCGGGGCGTTGGCCATTCACCCACTCGAGCTCCTGGGCCAAGATCGCGGCGAAGAGCGATTCGCGGAGGCTTCGCTTGAGGCGATCTCCGGCGCTGAGCAGCAGGGCCGAGCCTCCCACGGCCAGCAGCGCTTGCGCATTGGCAGCTGCGAGCACCCCCAGCACGGCCCCGACCGTCAGCCTGCCCTCTGTCGCGGCCTTCAGCAGCGCGGCGGACTTAATAGGCACGAGCACTTGCATCGCGACACTGGCCAACGTCAAAGTGCACCCGAGAAGTAGAAGGCCCCCATCAACCAGTGACCAGATGTACCACAACGCGCTGCCCAGGCGCGCGCAGCGCGCGTTAGTCTGGGCAGAAGTGACGGCACCCGGCAGCTCTCCTACTGTGGGCGCATCCGGTGCAAGAGCCTGCTCTGTGCCCGACGTTTCAGCGGCTTTGTCGGTTGCGGTGGCTGCGTGCATGTACATGTCCACCCCCGGTGCTTCAAGACTTCCCGTGGGGGGTGCTGCAGAGCCGCCGGCAGCGAGGTAAATCGGAAAGCCCACGGTCGCAACTGCCACAGCAGCCATAACTGTACCTGCCGCCGCCGCTGGGCGCATTGGCAGTGTGCAGAACGAGCGTGAGAGCAGCCGACCAGCAGACGCAGTGTTGGGCACTGTGCGCACAGAGTGCACACGCACCCGCACCCGCACACATGAGGAGCGCAGGAGCATGGCGTTCAGCACACCGAAAGACACTTGGGTCGTTGCACTTCACTCCATTGGCCCTCTGCTAACTTCTTGCACTCGTCATTCTGCCAAACTCTGTAGAGGTTGGGGTGTTTCCTTGGTGTTCGTTTGCACCACAGGTGTGTGTTGGGCTCAAACGTAATGCAAAACTCAACAAGGATCCCCTTCTGGGCAGGGTAGCCCACAACCCAACAAGCCACAATGTTATTGCCAGTAGGGCAAGACAAAGCCCTGCCAGACCACTCATTGATGGTGCACCCCAAATGGTCCACGATCATTTTTGCAAAAACGGGTTTGTAACCCATTTGTGACCCATTTTTGGTCCACCAACGACCCATTTTCAAAGTATTTTGGGATTTTCCGCAGGCCAAAAGCGTCACCACAAGCTCAAAATGGGCCAAACACACTTGTTTGAGCATCCTAAGTGGTCCAAGAGGAACTTTGGAAAAAATCTTTTCTTCGCCCCGGCGCCCCCACGGGACCCACCGTTGGCCCCCACCGTGCATGGCCGGGCTGCCCTCTGGCTCCACCAAGTGTCACCAACCGCCACCCGCCAACCACTGCCAACTGTCCCAACCCAGCAATCACGAACCACCAACCGCTTGTCGCCAACCGCCAACCACCAACCGCCAACCAACACCAACTGCCAACCGCCAATGGCCACCAACCATGGTTGAACATGTGAAGTACATGCAGCCTTTTTGCAAAAATGCCGTTCAGGAACACTTTTTGTTTCCCTGTTAAGGACCCCCCTGCGTAGCCGAAGAGACGGCCCTTTTTTGGAATTGGGGCTGGTTGACCCAAATTGCACACAATGCAGGCCATTTTTAGCCATTTTTTCGAAGGTTCTGGGACATATTGTGGAGCTAGAGGACGTCAAATGGCTCTTTGTCACGGGGAGGTCAATGCGCACGTGGAGTGTAGCATCTCCTCCCCGTCGTTTGGCCATTTTGAATGTGTCCCGGCGCCGTTTTGGGCCAAAGGAGGCTGTTTTGGAGCACAAAATGTGCAATTTTGGGGAGCGGGCGGGGCACCCCCCAACTTGGCGCTACCACCCGCGGACACCACTGCTGAGTTTCTTGTTCAAAATTTCGATTTGGCAAGGTCACCACCTAGGCTCTAGGATGGCTGAAGTAGAGTAGAGCCCTCAGCGATGAGACAGAGCAATCACCAAAACTGAAAGGAGTAATTGCTGCTTGTTGCTGGCTAGATTTAACGGGCGGGGGGTGTAGTAGTAATATGTATCCCCAACTCTACGTGGCTCCACGACACAACCCTAAGGTACGCGAGAAGTGTACAACTTGGTGGACTCATGTGGTTAGATGGGCTAAAGGGGCTTAAATTGGCGCTCAGAATGGGTGCAATCATCGTGTTTCAGCAACCCGAACGGTCAAGGATCATTTTTGGAAAAACACATTTTTGACCCATTTTTGACGCGCTTTTGGTCACGGAATGGCCCATTTTCAAGGCTTGTTGGACCTTAGAGGCACCCAAATGGCTCAAAGAGGGCTCAAAATGGGCTCATTTCATTTGATTGTGCACCCGAAATGGTCGACGATCATTTTTGAAAAAAAGTGTTTTAAACCCATTTGTCACCCATTTTTGGTCCAACAACCAACCATTTTCAAGGTATTTTGGGATTTTCCACCAGCCAAAATGCGTCACCATGGGCTCAAAACGGGCTAAACACACTTGTTTGAGCATCCCAAGTGGTCCAAGAGCATATTTGGAAAAAATCAATTTTTTGCCCCGCCGGGACCCCGCTAGACCCACCGTTGGTCCGCACCGTGCGCAGCCCGGGCTGCCCTTTGGCTCCACCAAGTGACTAGTGGTAGGGGGGTGTAATGGGCGATTCTGAGGCTTGGAAACCGCAAAAAGTGTCGGGTTGCGAGTGGACTAGGTGCCCTGAGATTTCGGATTTGAGCGTCGTAGCTGCAAGGGGATGCTGAGAGAACTAGATTTTTTTTTATTAAGGACCATCCTTAGGGGCCGCCCCAAGGCACCATCAACCACCAACCACCAATTGCCGCCAACTGCGAACCACCAACCATTGCCAACCGCCACAACCCAGCAATCACCAACCACCAACCACCGCCAACCACCACCAACCACCACTCGCTAACCGCCAACCACCAATCCCTTGTTTTTTTGTTTACTGGAAACAATTGATAGCCTTTCTTTTTCAACAGGCAATTTTCTGTTTTGTTTTTGAGTGTGTGCACAAGTCAGGATGGGGGACTTCGGCAACGGGTCAGGGGCATAAATGCTGCAAATGGCTCAGAAGATGGAGGCCCAGGCGGAGGAGATTGAGAGGCTCCGGATGGAGCTGGAGAGAAACAACCTGAAGAACGAGGAGCACATTCCCGAGCACTCAGCGGGGGCTCTGGCGCATTTTTTGCAGGAAGAAAGGGTCAGTCAGTGGATGCGGCTCTGCGTGGGCGCGCTGAAGGAGTGGATCGACAAGATGGAGGTCGGGGAACAACTGAAGAGGGCCCTGGATCATGCAAGGAGTGACCAGGCAAGGGGGTCGTCCCCGAAGGGACCACATGTTGGCTTATAAAGTCCGGGAAGTGCTCTGCAAGTCGCACAAGTCCGGGAAGTGCTCTGCAAATCGCACGCGGCGTACATGGCGCGCTAAAACGGCGCGAGCGGGGAAGGAGCCCAAGGGGAAGTACCCCTATGCGTCGCTGGATGAAGCCAGAGGGGCGTTGGGCAGCGACTTCTATTGGAAGAACGTTCATTTCAGGGAAGTGAGGCGTGCTGGGCTGGCAAACGAGGGTGGGCGAGAGGATTCCAGTGGAGTCTGCCCTGTCCGCTGACCGCAACAGATGTGTCCAAAAAGGAGCAGCCATACCATTTGCACTTTCAGTGCCCGTATTGGAGCCAAGCATCGCCCGTGGGGGGCAGGGTTCACAACGCCCTATCCCACTATGCCACAGCAATCGCAGTCGCCGCCACGGCACCGGCTACAGGGGAGTGTGAGTGCTCCTATTGCTAAATCCGGTCCCCTTGGTGCATGCCGGGGTACGAGGACGAGCCCATCGGTCCTAATGCTTGCGCCGTCCGATGGTGGAGGCCTAGCACCTGTTGGGCCTCGGGACAGAAGCCCGCCAAGATCGCAGTGTTTTAGGAACTTCAGGGGGAGACGTCGCTGGCCGGGGTACTGGTGGAATTTTTGGTAGACAATTTTTGGTACCAAGGCAGAAGCCGGCGAGCAACAGGCCACGTTGCTAGAGTATTATGTTGCGGTGCGGGCCGCTGAAGATCTCGGGTGGATTGGGCCAGTGGTGAAGGAGATCCATAAGCAGATCGCGCAAGCGGCTTCCAAGGTGGGCCGTTTGACCTAGACTCATCACTCGAGTCGACGTCGATAACTCCAACCCCGGGGGGGGGGGGGGGGGCATGCTATAGGGAATGTGTGGGCGGATCCGGAAGCACTAGGTCTACCCGAACCCCTGCCCCCACTCCCCCCTCTCGCTCGTGGCATGGGGGCAATTAGGAAGGCGGGCCACTCAGGGGGGGTGAAAAGCAGCAGGGGGTTGGGGCTCCACTTCTGTGGGGAACATATTGGGAGCCCAAATGTCGAAGTGGGAGAATACCTGGACTCCCAACCTCCGTGTTAGCCTCCCGAGGCAGGCACACAGGCACGGCTACCGCCGCGTCCATGAAGGTTGTGGCATACTGGAGGGCCTTACCCACACTCTTCCATGGGCCCTACCAAAGAAACAACCGCATCTAGGGGTGGCGAGCGTAACACACAGCGCTGCCACCCCTACATAGTGCATGCTAGCGGCACTTCCTCCAAAGCGTGAGGGCCAAAATCTCCAAGAGCCGCTGCTACAGCTCTGCGCCGCCCCCGGGAAAGAGGGGGTCATTTGCACGCAAGCCACGGGCCTCACCCCATCGGAAGAGTGCTTCCTGGAACCCATTGGCCCAAGTGGAGGTAATTGCCACCCCTCCTCCCCTATCTTAAGGCCGCATCCACAGAGGAATTGATACATGCACCAAGTGTAGACCACTAACCTCGCCCACGATGAGCCACAACACGCAGCATAGCACAGCCACATAAGCCATTGGCATAGAACTAGCATGACTCTGAGATTTTTACAAGAGGACACACAAACGTTCAAGGGGAAGGTAGGGCGGCAAGGGACAGCGGGGGAGGGGGAGGGAGGCAAGATTGGCACAGCGTGGCCGGGGAGGCGGCCTTTACCCTCGGTTCCAGCGCCCCCCCCCCCAACCCCACGGGTTCCAAATTCCAGGGGGAGAGACGGGAGGGGGTGGGCGCTTGGGTGTCGACCCTTTTAGCGTCCGGTCCCTGGGGCTCAGTCGGGGGAAAGGTCAGGTGGAGTGGTGGGCGGTGCCGTTCGTCTATAGGCGCGCAAGGCTAGCGCGCTGGTGGCAGTGGGTGCTGCAGCGGAGAGGCAGCGGCCTAGTGTCAACGGGGGCCCTTTGGCTTGGACCATTGGAGTGGCCCAAGCCGGAAGCAGCAGGGGTCCGCTAGCGAAGCTGCGAAGGCTTAGGGTGGAGCATGCGCACACGGCACGCACGTCACCCTCCAACCCGGCTGAGCTTGCAAGGGTGGCAGCTAGGACCGGAAGAATTATTCGACCCACCACCTGATCCTGTGACCCACCCGTAGCTGCTCAAGAGGGAAAAATCCTCCGCCGTAGCGAAGATACTGTGCACAAAAAGGGTCAACCTCTTGACCAAAATCCACTTTGTTCACTCCCATTCCGGCGACAGGCAACCCGGGTGGGGGGTGAATGCCCGCAAAAACTCCAATACTAGCAGGGAAACCCTCATAGCCCCCGTCCCCCCGGGTCCTCGTTCATGCCCTGCAGAACCTTCGGCACGGCGGCTGGAGGGGTCTCCTCCACGTCACTACTTCTCCCGCACCCCGGGCGGGTAAAATGAATCCAAGGAGCCTCAAGAACGGACTAGGGCCTGTGGGGAGTCATGTCATCCCCCAGGACATGTGGGAAGATGCTGTCCCGGACAAGTTGCCAGGGGTTTTAAACAGAGTGGTGTGCCCTCCTGGGTTTCGGACGAGGTCAGTAGTGTGCCGCTACGTTGAAGCGCCAGTGGCTTCTCTATGACTTGGCTGGCAATCCCTCCCCGACTTGCTAGACTTTCTTTATCCCCAAGACGGCTGAGAAGGTGTCTCTTAAACTGAGCTGCGTTAAACAACACGCCCTCCATGGGTGTAGATCCTTCAAGGATTCACCGCATGGGGTCTACAGCAGCCTAAAGGGGCTGCGGTGAATCCTTGAGAGAAGTAGACCGTTCACGGATTCATAGCATGGGCTCTACCCTAGTCTACAAGGGCTGCAGTGAGTCCCGGGAGGGTGTATACCCCTCAAGGATTCATCGCATGAGCTGTACACTAGTCTACAGGGGCTGCGGTGAATTCTTGGAGGGTGTAGACCCCTCAAGGATTCACCGCATGGGGTCACCACTCGTCCAGAGGGGCTACGATGAATCCTTGAAGGGTGTAGACCCCTCAAGGATTCACCGCATGGGGTCTAAACTAGTCTATAGGGGCCGCGGTGAATCCTTGGAGGGCGCAGACTCCTCAAGGATTCACCGCATGGGGTCTACACTAGGTGATGCGATGAATCCTTGAACGATGTAGACGCTTTAGGGATTCAGTGCATGGGGTGGACACTAGTCTAGAGGGGCCACGGTGAATCCGTGAAGGGTGTATACCCTTCAGGGATTCACCGCATGGGGTCCACACTATTCTATAGGGGCTGCGGTGAATCCTTGGAGTTTGTACACCCCTCAAGGATTCACCGCATGAGCTGTACACTAGGCGAAAGGCGCTGCGGTGAATCCTTGAAGGGTACAGAGCCTTCAAGGATTCACAGCATCGGGTCAACACTTATCTAGGGGGGCTGCGGTGAATTCTTGATGGGTGTAGACCCTTCAGGTATTCACCGCATGGTGTCCACCCTAGTCTATAGGGGCTATGGTGAATCCTTGGGGTTTGTAGACCCCTCAAAAATTCAGTGTGTGAGGTCTACACTAGTCTACAAGGTGTGCGGTGAATGCTTGGAGAGTGTTGACCCGTCAAGGATACACCGCATGAGCTCTACACTAGTCTAGAGGGGCGGCTGTGAATCCTTGAGAGGTGTAGACCCTTCAAGGATTCACCGCATGGGGTCAACACTAGGCTATAGGGGCTACGGTGAATGCTTGGGGTTTGTAGACCCCTCAAAAATTCATTGCATGAGGTTTACAATGGTCCACAAGGGCTGTGGTGAATCGTTGGAGGGTGTAGACCCTTCAACGCTTCACCGCATGAGCTCTACACTAGTCCAGAGGGGCTGCGGTGAATCCTCGAGAGGTGTAGACCCTTCCAGGATTCACCGCATGACGTTTACACTAGTCTACAAGGGCTTCGGTGAATCCTTGAAGGGTGTGGACGCCTCAAGGATTCAGCGCATGGGGTCTACACTAGTCTATAGGGGCTGCAGTGAATCGTTGCAGGGTGTAGACCCCTGAAATTCACCGCACCATTCTAGAGGGGCTGTGGTGAACCCTTGAACGGTGTAGACCCTTCACAGATTCGCCGCATGAGCTGTACACTACTCTATAGGGGCTACGGTGAATCCTTGAGAGGTGTAGACCCCTCAAGGATTCACTGCATGGGGTTTACACTAGTCTACAAGGGCTGCGGTTAGTCCTTGAAGGGTGTATACCCTTCACAGATTCACCGCATGAGGTTTAGACATGGACATAGGGGTTACGGTAAACCTGTATCCCATCCCACATGGACGTACTCAAGGCAGACAAAGGCGAAGATTGGGGGTGAACAGCCAAGGCCACAGGTAGCGCTTAGCGGTCACACGTTCTAGGTCATGGGGTAGAGGTCATAGGTCACGTGTCACAGGTCACCGGTCATATGTCAATGTATGATCTAGTACTGAGAGGGTTAGGCAACATGCAATCCTCGTGCCACGGCTAGGACTACATCCACAGGGTAATACCTCCAAGGGTCAGCATGTCAAGGGGCGGACCAGAATGTAGTACTTCACGGTGTGGGGCACCTTGCGCCACCCACATTGGTCATGGACCCCCACGTGCACCGTCACAGGTGCGCAAACCCGAGAGTCCCCGAGCACTAGTCAACCCCATGCAGGAGGGATGCCATGTACATCCCAAGCGGGCTGCAAAAATCCCCCTTCAAGAACCCCAGTGAATCTAGATAGTTGTACGCGTCCCTCCAAACACCCAGGTCAATGGTTCGGCACCACCCTGCCTTGTGCCCATGCGAATACCCGTGCTTCGCTTGCAAGGGCTTGTACACAAAGTGTTGCACCAGTCTTCCCTCCCATTGTGCCAGTTCCCTTGTGTGGGCCGCCCTTTCGAACCCACCCCAGTTCCCAACATCTTTTCCGTCATCTTGCACAAGGACATAGGGCAATGCCCACTCGTTGAAGTCAGGGAGGGTAGCCTCCAATGTCGGGGGTGTAACGATGTTCCCCAACGGATCTCTGACTTGCACTGGCGGTGCCTTGCTCCGAGTGTTCGCCATGATTCGTTCCCAGTCTAACAGCTGGTCAGCATGGCCCGCTGCATTCCCCCAAGTCAACGTGCCCTCTTGCCCTTCCTCCAAGGCGTCCACAGCCAGTGCCCCACCACCGACCCCTCCAACCGGTGGATTGTACTCTTCCACCCTATCGATGACTCCAACCTCCTCAGTACCCTAGCCAACTCAAGGGTGGTGCTCACAATGCCTGAGCCAGCTTCCCATTGGACGGCGCTTAGTGTAGCTTTCCATGCACTAGGCGTGGGGTGTTCGCCCCACCGCCTGGATCGCCCAAAGAGGTGGAGCTCAAACAGTGCCCTGCTGGTTAGTGTGTTTGCCCTACAAATGTCAGACATGATCCCTGGAACGTCGGACACCAGGTAAACCATGATGACTTGGGCTTGCAGGGGGGCATTTCTGCGAAATGCGAAGTTATGGGGTTTTGCCTAAACTTGGCCACATCGAAAAGGGGGGTGGGTTACCCCTTTGGCGCGGAACTGAAAGTTTGCAAACCGCGCCACGGCGGTTGACGTTGGATGTGCCTAATTGTGTATCTGTCCATTTTTTGGGCATGCAAAAAGGCAATTTGGTGGTGTTTTGCTTCAAAAATGACGAATCTTTGCACGCTTAGTGGATGATGCTCTTTGACATATCAAGTGTGGCAGGCACGCGGTGGCCCAAGGGATGAGCACACAACAACGTAGGCCTCGACTCTACCTCACCACCAATGTCATGGTGGTTGTAGCTGCCCACACTCCCTCAAGGACGGGGGGGGGGGAGGGCATGGACGATTTCTCTTCGGCGCGGCCTAACACCGAAGAGGGTGCCTCACACGGTGACCAATCCTGCAGGGCGTAGGTTTTGTCGCGTTTCGTGTCTCGCATCACTGCTTAATGAGGTGCCCAATCCCATAATACGCTTGTTTCGAATCATTTTGCACTTCGGAGCACCGCTTCATTGGGAGCCCAATCCCAAAATGCGGTTGTTTCGAGTCGTTTCGTGTTTCAAAAGGGGTCCAATCCGTGACTTTGAGTTGTACCAACAACAAATACATGGCCTGTCACGCTATGGGTGTGCGTTACTGTGTGTCTCACCGCAATGCGCGGAACCGCTGACTCATGCACTTCGCAGGCGAAATACAAACCCTAGCGGATAGATCCATGTACCACTTTCACTTCAATGTGCTTTTCCTCAAGGCACCGCTTGCACAAAAAATGGCTCCCTCCCGCGTGCCTTCTCAGAGGCCCACAAGTGGGCTAAACTGCTATGTAGCCTCTGTGATCTCGGAGGTCCCCATCAAAGGGGACAAAATCAGAAGTGGCTACCTCAGCCCTGCCTTCTCGGGGGGCATGAGTGGGCGGAAGTGCCACATAACCCTTGCGGTCTCAGTGCTCCCCATGAAAGGGGACAAAATCAAAATTGGCTGCCTCACCCGCGCTTTTAGGTGGGCCCACCAGAGGGCCGAAGTGCTAGGTAACCCGTGCCTTCTGGGGGGCCCCCATCAAACGGGACAAAATTAGAAGTGGCCACCTCACGCGTGCCTTCTCCGGGGCCCACATGAGGGCGAAAGTGCTATGTAACCCCCGCGTTCTCGGGGGTCCCCGGCTAAGAGGATAAAACTGGTGTGCGTCGGGTCAATGGTAAAATACCCTGGGGCGCGGTCCCTTACAGTGATCGTGAAAAGAAAATTCGGTTCCTTAATGACCGCTGTGATTAGAAATGGCACAAAAGTGGCACGCTGCCTAGGTAACTCCACATCCTCAACACAAGCGGCAACATTTGTCAAAATGGAGTGGTAGTGTGAGGTGGACTGAGCAAACCTTCACCCAAAAAAGGTGGGAGTTTCGGCGATATGAAAACCGCTTACTTTTGCCTAAGTTTTGGCCCACGAAAAAAGGGGGGGGGGCTATGTAAAACCCCCCATGCTGTCGTTGTCCCCAGATGTACCCATCCGTACCCCTGCTTACAACATTCAAACCCATGGCGTAAGAAAAATGCTCACCTCATTTCCACACGGAATGCCGTCATAGTGATCCGGAGATTAGCCATTGAAACGGAATTAGGAAAGAACATTCATGGGCACCTCCCAATCCCTTGTGAATGCGAGTATTTATCATTTTCACGAACTTTTTTGCTTCTCTTCCTGGTGCAACAAAGGAACCATCACAAGCATCTTCACAACCACACATGTTGTTACCTACCTCATTCCGTATCACCCCAATCGCTTGCGGCACATGAAGCGTTGCTGCACAGTATTCGAGGTCACTAAGTGCCCACTGTGTGCCCATCTGGCCCGGTGCCGCATGGTGACATGGCCTGGTCCACGCATGGACCTCTTGGTGATATCACACCCTTTTGGGTGGAGGTTGTCATGTGTGGTGTGGTTATCTACCACACCTTGGACACCTAAAGTGACCGCACAAGCTCCATTGTTGCACAACATGTGCGTTAGCCTACCATGGCAGTCGTGCATGGCAAAACATGAGAATTTGGACATGATTCTTCATTTAAGGGCAAAAACAGTCCATGGGGATGGTCCACAAATGCGACCACCATAGTTTTGGCCAGTGCAAGGGCAAGGGGGCCTTACCCAATTGTAAGGGACATTCCCTTTTTGTTGTTACACCCCCCACTAACCCCCATCCTCAACTGGGCAAAAATTTCCCACCACTCCTTGCAAACATCCCCCCATAGATTTCCTCCCACCCGCTTGCCACACATGTTGTCGCACAGTGTCAGGCGCATGTCCATGTCCAAGTCGTGACAAGTGGGCTCTGTGGTTGCACATCGGGCAACTGCCATGTTGTCAATGTATTGTTCGTTTCAGGGCACGGAAATTACCATACCACAAGATGCCATTGGCGTCCGACCAGCAGCTGGACCGCCAGCTGCTTTTTTGGGGTCAAAAAAACCCATTTTTTGGTTGTCTATCCCATACTTGAAAAGGGGTTCTAGAACAAGGGGTCAAAAAAATGTGTTTACCCTGCTTTGGGCTTTTGGCCCATGACACTGATTTGAGTTTTTGGACCTCTTGAAACACAGGAAAAGAGTGTCTACATGTGGAGAGCGGAGAGCACATACACAACGCATTCACGTTGCACGAAACATCACAAATAGGGCTAAGAGGTACATGTTGATCCACTCACTTCGAAGGTGCAGCAGATTGCTGAACCGTGCTGCTTCAGCCACCAAAAAGAAGTTGGAGAGTCTCTCTAGGTGCCCCCGCAGGATGCTCGGTCTCCTCCTCATGTAGAACAGTATGGGCATACCAAGGGAACACCCTGCCCATGTTCACTTGCGAACCTGAATAGACGCTTCAAAAATGGTAGGCACATAACTGTAGAGTAGGCTTTGTAACCCCTTTAGCCACCAAAACACCTCTGTGTACCCTTTGCAAGCCGCATTTTTAAATGAACATGCACACATCGCGGACTTTGGCTCGTTTTGCTCGTTATTCTGTGCACGTTTGCATGCTTCCCGTGCTTATTTCGCCGAAAATTAAAGAAAAATACAAACACGCAAAACGTAGCTCGATTGGTTGCCAACGCCGCTTAGATTCGCAAAAAAATTGTTAAATTTGGGCCGGTATTTGCATGTCTCGTCCGCATGTGCCGTTAGCATTCGCATGTTCTTCACATTCGCATGAAGATCGCGGGAATATGCACCATGGTTTTTAAATTATGCACCCTTCCATGTCTTTGTCCCCCGGTGCAGCCCTGATTTCTCTTGCACCGGCCCTCTCGCAACATGGTAGCTTGCCCGAACCAGCCGCGGACACCCACGCCCACTTCCTGGCCCCCTCCCCCGCCCGCCTGCATACGCTAGAGGAGGCCACATACACGGGGGCGTGCCAGTGGGGGAGGGTCCTTGGTTATGACCACTCACTCATCCACCCCCTCCCTGATCAATCCTTCATAACTCCATCCGCATCGTGGACATGGATACGCAAAGCTAGTGGGAACAATTGGAGGACAGTTTGGGGAAAGAACGCCTGGACGAACTCAGGCGCTTGGTGGTAAAGGCATGGGATTCCCAGAGTCTTAGCCGGGAACATGAGTCTGGAGGAGGGACTGCTGGTGTGCCATTTCCTTGAGGTGGCAACCAAGGCAAGGGCATACCCATAGAGCTCTGTGGCAGTAGTGAACACACACTACGCCCACATGTTGTGGCTCCGGCATTGTGTGAATCATGTCAATAAGCATCTCTGTGGTGGTGAGAACACTATCCTCTTGAAGGTTGCTACCCTGGATCAGATTCAACGGCTTCCCCTCTGGTTGTAAGATAAATTTCACACTATAGCCATCATGCCAAACCTATCAAACACGGCCCGTTTTGGGCGCGGGCGCCCGGGGGAGGGGGGGGGGGTGAATGAGCCCACCCGTATTTATGCCAGTTTCGCCCCACATTCAACACTTTCCTTATCAGCCGTTTGCAAAGGTGGCATAGCAATGGCGCTCATAGGCATCAGCCAAAGATAACATCCCACCAACGACCCCCACACACATGGCTGCTGCCAACCTGCACCATAGATGTCGGTGTAGGCACTAGTCTTGGCAACACAACCCTCAACGTTGAGGTGGGCAAAGGTCCGCAAAGTGGCCCACACATGCTCTCAAGATACCCCCTCCACTAGGTGGGACGTAAGGTAGTGCTCATTTCTTAATAGGTGGAGGGATTGTATTCGCCCGACCGCCGCCATCGTGTTCTTCCACAACGTAGGTGTGGTGGAGTGTGTGCCACCGCCCGCATCATTCACTCGCGTCTAGACGATCTCACCATGTCTAAGATGTACACCGGTGTATTTGGTGCTCGGTGTTCTTGCGCTTGAAACGCTTGCAAGGACTTCACCTGGCAAACCCTAGCCCTGTAATTTGATCCGGGCAAAAGTGTGCCTCCCCTTGTTTCTAGCCTCAGAAAGAGCACACTACCAAAAAAGAAGGCAACAACAATGCAAACCAAGTGAGTTGCGCGGTTTCGTGTAGACCTTCGGCCGCAAAGACATTGCGTACACAACGGTTCGAATCCCGTACAACGTGATGAAGATTGGGATGCAGCGCATGAGTTGGATGCCCCATTTTGTGGAGACACCTGGCAAGGGACGTCGCCTAGTAAAGTCGTCTTCGTCCAGGGTTGAGAAACCATAGTACTATACGTCGCTGGTTCCAATCACAATGTGGCTAGGGTGCCAGTTGTGACCGCCACGTGCAGCGGTGTGCCCCGCCACCGATACTCGGAGTTGCCAGGCGGTGCTTCTTGTTCTTTTTGCGTCTTTTGTTGACTTGTTGGTGCGACTTTTTACCTTGATTCCAAGTGGTGACAGGGGGGAGCAAAAAACGGAACCCACGCCTGTCGCGGGGTGCCCCGCCAGTGACGCTAGCGTTGGCAGGGAGGCACGCTTCCTCCTCGTCCTCCTCTTTCGCTTGTTGGGAGCAGCAGGAGTGCCCTAGCGGAGTTTGCAGTGGCATCAGTAGCTCTACCACGAGATGCGAAGCCACAAGAGTAAATGCCTTGTGGGCCTCATGTGGGCTCACCCCATCCTTGAGATCCATAACCAAGTCCGCTGGGTACTAAGCTAGCGCACACCAGCCCAAGACAAATTCGTTAGCCCTCAGGCGAACTCAAGGCAACATGCGGTCTTGGTTTGGAAGTGCTACAGTGTTGCAGAACGGAGAGAAAGCGAACCGGTTTAGGGTGCCATGAGGTCAAGATCATGGTGGTCATTTCAAAATCTTGAGTTCATGGCCCACCTCCGGTAACACCTTGTCCACCGTTCTGTTGAGATGGTGTTGCAATGAGAGCGGGCAAACACTGCTCATGACAGTAGAGAGCAACCCCCTAGTACCGTGCTCCTGCCACGCCTCTGCGACGCTGAGGACGTAATCTGTCCCGCTTGCCGAGCCCCCCCCTCGGCTGGTGAGCAAGCACACGGATTGAGTTTGGCATGAGGATACGGTAATTTTGGCGATTTTGAACACCCGGCGCCTTGGCCCGCCGGTTGATTGCTGCACATGTTGTGGTTGCTTGCTTTTGCCCTTGCCCGCTACCTCCAAGGCATCCACATGCCTTTTGAGGGTGTGCCTCTCTCTCTCTCTCTCTCTCTCTCTCTCTCTCTCTCTCTCTCTCTCTCTCTCTCTCTCTCTCTCTCTCTCTCTCTCTCTCTCTCCCCCTCTCTACCACTTTCACCCATGCCTTAGAGTCCTGCAGCATCCCCAACAACGTCACTACCTCTCCCTCCGTCTACACCCCCCGGGACGACCCATGGCCTTCAATTAATACAATGATCCGAAACGGAAAAAAAAAATTTTGTGCCCATGGCAAATGGCTACTTCAATTGGTGGGCAGGAGGTTTTGGCAAGAACTTCCCGGTAATACTTCCCGAAACACACCCCGCACTGTCTATCTACACCACCATACCACTGAATTTGGATGATGTACACAAATGCGAACACCCAAACACACACAACGACAACCACAATGAACACCCAAATGAAAGAAGCATGTCATTGTGGCCATTTGTTAATGATTTGCGCGGTAGTTGGGGTACTGCACACAAAGTTAGACACCTCGTCACATTTGACCACGTGTGAGATGTCGCCCAACAAACCAAAACATGCAAGGAAGAGATGGATAGCTACATATAGGGGAGGAAGTGGCATCGAAATGGCACCCCCACCATGGCCGTTAATTGATTGCTTTAATGGGTTGCCCATGGCTTGTGCATTCGGCATCTTTGGAGAGAGGTGCGCCCATACTACAAGACATGCAATTCATAGCCTCTCACCCCTCGCCCCTACCATCTCATAGGCACACGTGTGGAGAAAAAGGCTACCTCACCCCTACCATCTTGGGGTTTTCGAATACTAAGCATGGGGGAACCATTGGAAAAGGCACAACGGTACAAGGCTACTACGGGTGGACACCAAACGACACGAGTTGCATCACAATGTCTATGCCTTATAACACAAGCAGCCCCCCCAACAAAACTCAAATGGTCCTCAACTAGAGAAAAATTGGCATATATGCAATAGCAAACCAATAGACGGTTGATATCGTGCTTGGTACGTTCAAAAAATGCCTTGAGACCATGGACACACACATATGTCGTATCATTCCAATTTCGCACCTTGCGAGAAGGCAATGCGCCACAACACGCGGACAATTGGCAACCTCCAGCCCCAATAATAGGTTACACGAGCCAACCATGCCCCCCCCCCCCCCCATGGAAACCATAGGCTACCGTTAAAAAATTGCACCCCACCCCCGGTGCACCCGGTACCACCAATGGAGGACAAACCCCCTTTCCCAGTCACGTGGTGAACCCCCCCCCCCCTGTGGACAATCCCCCCCTTCTCCAACCCCTGAGGAGATCTAGAAAACCTTTTTTTATCAAATAGACCCAACTGAAAGCGCCGAAGCCCGAGGGTGATTTCGGAGAAAATACAAGTTTTGGCAATGCCAGGGTCTGCATCTGGGATCCAGCTCAAGTCTCGTCCCGGATGGGTTCCCAATGTGCAAAAGGGAGTGGCTCGGACGTGTTCTGGGCTGCTGCTACAATCATGGGGAGTCCGGGCCATTGTCAGTTGTAAGGTCCCAGTGTGCTTAGTCGCGTTTTGGTAGGGGTTGTAGGGCGACTTCCGAGGCGGACGGGTCCCATTCTTCTCTCGGTCATTTGCGCTGAAAGTACAATTGCTAGTGCATTGGTCCTATAGCTGTTTCATATAACGTGCACTTTGTTTGGTGGGCCTCTGCAATCAGTCCCTCACTGTACAACCAATCAATGGTGTGGTTCAGTATGGATTGTGTGCAGCAATGTTGTGTGCGGTATAGTTCCTGTGATCGGTGCATATGTTGTCTGCTACGTCGAGCACGGCAGACGACCGTTGTACTGTCATAGTACACGGTAGTAACGACGTTTTTGGCTCTATGGTACATGCTTTCTGTATTCTGATGGAGCGAGTTCAAACGGTGTCGCAAGCGTGCAACAAGCATTTGTTTGTGTACGTGGCGTGTCACCAAAGACTGGTCTGCTTGTTTGGCCCGCGAGGCTTTGTCGTACATTGACCTTGGCCCGCGGATGTGGTGCGTAGTTTGAGCCCCTAGTGATTAGCACTGGTAGGTGTTGGCTATTGTGTGTAAGTCAGTCCACGTGAGATTCTCCATATATATGCAAAACCGCAGCCGTCGAATGTGCAATACGTTGAGCGTTATAGGCCTCTTGTGGTTTTGTTCCCTGACTTCCACATGTCGGAGGACGGTGCGGGTAAACCACTGCATTGCTTCCGAGTCGTTGGCTTGTTGTGCCTCTTGCAACCACGGGTCCACGTCGCTGACGGGCATGTTCTATCTGTGTGTTTGTTTGCGTTCTTGTGCCCCGCTAGATGCTCCGACCATGTTACCTAAGTTTCCCGGTGTTTCCTTGGGTGAGTAGTGTTGTGCGGTGAAGCGCATGAGCCGAAGGCGCGAGGGCGGCAGGTTCAAAGTGGGTCCGACCAGTCCGCGTCGGATGCATTGTATGCCCTAGATCACCCGGAACCGGAACAGCCCAGCCACTGAGCGGAGTCTGTGCCGCTCATGGGAGGGGGCTGTTTCCACCCGTGAGAGCGGGACGAGAAGGCGGGCACACATCCACTTTTCATGGTCTGTTGAGGCCCTCAACGAGATTTTGGCGTACCGGGTCCATTCGTTCCACGAGGTCTGCCATTCAGTCCCAAAGATTGACCGTGCCTCGCATTTGGCCACGTGCATTTGACCGGAATGCCCGTGTCGTATGCCGCCGGAGTGTGGGCATCCGTTCCCATGGTGGACCCTATCCCCATCATCGTACCTGACCCGACAATCATGGGAGCCAAGCGGCTCTCCGGAATTGTTAAAGTGGGACCCAGCTAACGTGGTGTACGTCTGCCGTTTGTTTCTGTCTACGGAGTTGCATAATCAAAGACTTTGCTGCAGCGGGCATAATTTGACAGTGCACAATGATGTCATGTTGCCGGGGGTCGGGGAGATACATGGGCAGGTTGTCTCCCATATTAGCCAGGGCATCAGAGTCATTGTTACCTTTTATGTCCAAGTACTCACAGTAGGTGGCAGTGTTTCGTACGTACCTATGTCCTCGCGTCCACCTAACGGTGAGATTCTTACTAGTGACGTTGTGGTAGCTATGGTCGCGGTAATCGTGGTCCTTGACCACACCTTTCCGGGGTATGGAGGTGGCCTTTACTACTCCCTGGTTATCTAGTATGATGTCGTCTCTTGGTCGCGCTAGGTGGGAGGCCGCAGCACATGCCATGCGATGGTTTCAACCTTGTACACCTGTTGTGGTCCATGTAAGCGGAAAGCTGCCCGGAAGTTCCCATTGTTGATGCCTCCCCCAGTCCTGCGGTGGCGTTTAAAGCCGTCCGTGTACCAGCGAGTTGTGGTGGGGTGACCTACATGGTATATTGTAAACCCAAGCACACATTGTGTTACGGGGAGAGCTTGGAGAACCTCTTGTGTTTCCTTCTAGGGGCGGTTCGTAAGGTTGCCTGTGAATGGCAGTGTGAAGCGTGCCTGATTGGAGTTCAGGGTCTTCCTTTGAACTCTCCGAGTCGAAGAGCCCTTCCGCGGGTCCCCGCGGAATCCTGTGCCGTGAGATTCGTTGTCCCCCTATTCCGCTGAGGGCCCGTACGGCGTCAAGATATTTATACGAGGTGGCAAATAGTTGCCCGTTGGTGCGTCCTATTTGTAGTGTTTCGTTCTGACCCAGCGGGTTATAAACATCCACCAAGTTTGGCGGACCCCCATCGCTTTGTCCCTGACCTTGGTGGTGATTCGGTATCGGTTCATTCGCGGTTCCACCCTTGGGGTATCCCCGACATACTGCATTAGTATGTCATCCCACCGGGCCATGTGTTGCCTATTCCCCAAGAATAGGCCCCGAAAGGTCCATCGCGGTATAACTACAGTGTTTATAATGGCGGCTTTCTCAAAGCCATTCAGGGGGAGTGTTTTATCAGCAGTTGGTTGGTTACGAGCTCCCATGCATGGTCTTCGTGAGACGCGTGTGCCAATACGTGTCCCGGGTAGGTTACTATGGGGGGTTGTGTTGTTAGTTGTTGCCCCTGCCACGTGATGGGTTCTGATTGGTACTGGCGCGAGCAGCGGTATAATTCTGTTTTGTCGGTGTTGAAACACAACCCCATTTGGCATGCTATGTTGTGTAGTTGGCTTTGTGTTTCGGTGAGTGCCGGTTTTGAGGCGGCCCTTACCGCGATGTCGTCAACGAACACATAGAGGTGTGCCTGGGGGTGACATAATCGCGGTTCCCGGAGCAACACGTCGTAGTATAACTGGAACAGTGTGGGCGAGAGGTGGCATCCTTCCTTCATGCCTCGTTTAGGGTGCATGGGTAAGTCTCGGGCGTGGAGGTGGATTACAGCGGGTGTGTGGCTGTAGATTTCGGTTATCCTGCGTATGATGGGGTCAGGCGCTCCTGCCTCATAATGATACCAGGGATCATATTTCGGGGGATTGGTGTAAATGCCTTAGCTATGTCTAACGGAGCCAGGTATCCCTCTTTTTTGTGGAGGTCGTTGACAAGCCTGGCTGTTAGCGTAGTTATGTTGTGCCACTAAGGGCTCCATGCTGGATGTCAAGCAGTCTAGCGGCCATGGCCGCAGTGATTCGCTTTAGGAGTAGACGAGTGAGGATGCCGTACATGGCGGTGGATACGTATATAGGGCGGTAATCTCGTGGGTTTTGTGGATCCTTTTTCTTGTAGGTAACGATGACCCTCGAGGCAAGCCATGTGGCGGGAAATCTGTTCCCTCTCCATATGTCTAGGATGGCGTGGTACAGCTGTTGCTGCATGTGTGGGGGCAGGTGCCATAATAGGTGGGGGGGTACGCCATCTGGCCGTGCGGACTTGTTTTTGGGGGCCGTGACGCAACCCAGGAACTCCTCCCAAAAGGGTTCCCTAGTGTCCCATTGTCGTTTGGGTACGCGCTTGCGTGTTAGTTCCCTACAGTAGACAGGGTTGTACTCCGGATCTCCGGCGAACTGGTTGAGTACGTGTTGCGCTCCCCTAATGGGTGGTTGTGGTGTGTCTTGGGATAACAACCCCGTCCGCAATCGTTTTATCGTTTTATAAAAGGTTCCTAGGCGGTGAATGGCAGCCCGTCGGAGCTTGCCCATGTAGCGACGGATGTGTTGGCCCGGGCGGTGCCTATTGCCTGTAAGGTCTCATCTGGGGTACTCGCATCAGTCCAAGTGGTGCAGAGCTACGTGTCGTGTTAGGGCAAGCAGCCCGGGCAATGGTGCCAACGACATGGCGAGCTTGCAGCAGGGGCAACTGGACTGTACATCGGTTTTGGCTATTGATATGCGATACAAACTGCTTAAAATGAGCTGCATACTAACGCCGTACCGTGGGCTGCGGTACCATCTTAGCCCAAGACTATCCTCCTGTAGGCCATTTGAGCCCGAGCAAGACCAAGGAGTGGTCCGATATGGGCATACGGATGACGTCATAGTAGGTCCAAGGCACGTAGCGTATTTGTTGCCGGATGAGAATGGCGTCGAAACGCCTTGGCCGGCCGTTCCGGGGGATTCGCGTGTAATATTGTTCCACGTCAGGCTGCTAGTGGGAGGACGATAGCGAGTCAATGAGGGTGGCATCGTCCAAGCCCTCGTGCCATGGGCGCGAGGGGGGGGGGCACCCAGATGTCGTGTTTAAAATCCCCCATGATGACACGGTAACACGTCATGGGCCGTATCAAGTGGTCAACGTCAGCCTTGTTTACCTCGCGTGAGGTAAACTGAGAGCACACACACACACTATGCCACTAACCTTCTTCACATCCTTTGTTCAGCAATAAACGAAAAGCCACTTGCCAATTCTGAACATGCCTTCTTGCAAGTCCTTCAATGGGGGAATACTTGCACCGCGCGCGCACTGCTTGCTACTTTTAGACTATGTTCCCCCCGAAGAGGCCCTAGGCACGCCCCTTGGAAACACCCTTAGAATTAGGCGACCCAAATTGGACTGGAGGGACCTTGAGGGGGACCTGCCCAGTTCGTGTGGCAGTGGTGAAGGACCAGGGGCCTTTGGGGGGGAACTTGATTGTGTGTTCGGTGGTGGAGACGGAGGGCAGTGAGGTGGCGAATCTAAACGGCAAAGGAGATGGACTCCATCTTGCCTTGCCGATTCACCACTCTCAACCAATCCTGGTAGTATTCCAAGTGGAGGAGTCCGTCTTCAGCCGTCCCAACCACCATGGCAAGAAGTCGCAGGCCATTGGGGCAGGTGTAGAACACCCTATCCCCAATACTGAGATCCACGGAGAAAATAGGCCTGAGAATTGAGGAGGGAAGTATCATGTCCTATAGCAGGCACCCTCAAAGTGTATCACCATATCAATCAACCGAGAAAAAGAGTAGATGTGGTAGAAATGGGCAAAAAATGTGTGCAAAAAGGTAGAAATGGGCGAAACAGGGTGAAAAATCCAAAAATGCCATATCCCTAATGCATCAAAACCTACTACCCAACAACAATGATGCCCAAAGTACCACAAAATGTGGGTTTCTACTACGGAAGACGCCCAAATCTTTGCACGCGCACTGCGCTTAAGGCGCCCCCAATGCATCGTTGCTAGCTTCCACTATTACATCCTTTGTTCGGCCGCAAGGGAAAGCCCACTTGGGCATTCCAAACATGCCTTCTTGTAGGTCCTTTGCTGAATCTTGAAGTTACAGCATCACATACAAACATACAACGCAGTGGGTAGAGCTCCGAGAACATGCGGTGAAAATGAGCAAAAAATGTGTGAAAAAGGCTGAAAAAGGTGATAATGGGTGAAATGGGTGAAAATCCAAGATACTACATATCCCCAAAGTGGAAGACACATCAAAACCCTGTTGTCAAACAACAATTGTACATACCACAAAGTATGGGTTTTGAGCACGGCGTGACGCCCAAACAGTTGCAGTGCACTTGCACTAAGGGCGCCCCCTTTACCCCCTCCCTAAATGGGCTGTAAAGAGAGCAAACACTGTGGCCACAAAAGCTATAGATACATCCCTTTTTCACACAAACACAGCACATTCAAAGAGCACAATACAAATGACACCCATTTCATGATTTTGGAAAGGGCCCTTGTTCGGTGTGGCCCTTTGCAGTACCAAATAATACCTCCATAGAGGTGCCCATTGCGAGACGGCACTCCAAACTCCAAACAACGATGCAATACACCTCCCGTGAATTTAGCCAAACTGCCTTGCCGCATGCGTGCTGTATCAGTTGTACCCCCTTTATGTGCCTTGTTGCTGTGACAAGATACCAAATTGAACGATCGGCATCAAAATGTATCAACATTTGTCATGATTCTCTAGGGAGGTCCTTAAGGGGAAAAAAGAAAGAAATATCTCTGGTGTTTGGGTGTCTGGACTGGTTATGGATCGACATTGACAGGCGGTTCAACAAAGGCGGGTGGCAGCTAACCAAAGGTGGGTGGCGGTTACAGACGGTGTGTACTGGTTACCCATCGGTGGTTGGTGATTAGCTGACAGCAGTTGGTGCTTACTTGACAGCGACTGGAGGCCTACTGGGGGCAATTGGTGAGTCACAAGGAACAAGCAGGGGTGCATGCAAAGAGACTGTTGAAGGTTGAAGGTTGTGCATAATGTAAGGCTGCTTGTTCTCAGCAAGATGCATTTATGCAGTTGAATGCGGCTCATGACGTATGCATTCGAAAGGATGGAGAAAAGATTTTTCATTGTGCTTCACCAGCATCACACTGGCAAGAATCCATGGTGGTAATTGCACTTAAGATAAGTCGCTTTGCCATTTTGGCACCATGATGGCAAATGGGGAAGATGCCAGGCAAAACTTGCACAAAAAAGAGAAAGGAAACCAAGTCACATTGATGTTAAAAATGTGTGCACGCTGGTGCTTGTGTTGTGAAATTTGTGGATGCACCTCGCTTAGCCATTGACGTCCAAGCAACCGGACAGGTACCATGTCCTCCCAACGTAAAAATGGTAAAACGTTCACTGCAACCTGCCTACAAACCAGTGCATCACAATTGGTACTGGATTAAGAGGATGTCTCAAACTACACCTACATCACGCCCCCTCCCCGTTGCGCAAGCACAGCCGAGGTCATCCCAAGGCACATCATAGCCCAGGTCAATCAAAGCACACAAATGGAACTGTAAATCCGCCGAAAGCGCCCTGCTTACTGGCTAATGCCAACCCTTGAAGCCAGAGAAGGGATGTAAACAATTAGGGCAGACCTTATGCTGTGCCAGAGCCGACCCTGAAAGCATTACGACGCTGCACGGACTTCCTGGCAACATATTAGCACAGCTGTCCTCACCCAGACAGCACTGAATTGCCCGTGTTTGATTGCTGCGCTCCAATCTGTGTGAGTCACATCCCTGGGGGGGGGGGGTTGGCAGAGCAATATCAGGTTGTGGGATGGGGTGTAGAGGAGCAGAGTTCCAAACATTTGGTTCCGCGTTCTCTTTGGTGCACTATGCAGTTTTTGGAGCAACAACAACAAACAACAACAACAAACAACAACAACAACAACAACAACAACAACAACAACAACAACAACAACAACAACAACAACAACAACAACAACAACAACAACAACAACAACAACAACAACAACAACAACACCAACACCAACAACAACAACAACAACACCAACAACAACAACAACCACGGCACCACCACCACCACCACCACCACCACCAAAAAATACCACCACCACCACCACCACTACCCCCACCAACGACAATAACAACAACCACAAATACAATAACAATAGCAACAGCAGTCTGTGCCGAGCACAGGGCTCGGGTACCACCTCAGTGATGAACCCTTGCATGCCACTGCTACACATTCCATGCTACCTGTACCTCACCTTACCTTACCTGAAATGACTCTTGCGCCCAGGCTCAAGAAGAGAGTTTGCATGTGGAGCTGTGGAGCTGGTAAACAGAATGGTCGTACACACAAACCACTCTCCCAAAGTGCAAATGGAAACTGGCAGCGCTTCAGAACTGCTTGTTGGATTTGGGGCACACCTGGCCCCTTGTGGCCCCAATCATGACTGTATGGGTGCGCACGAACAGGCACTACCTGCCCTTGTTGCAGGTGTGCGATGACACGGGCGTCCCCGAGGGTAGCGCGATGGTGAAAGGTAGCAGCGGCACCCGGCGTTCAGCGTCACTGTAGACAGCACAGGGGCTGTGGAGGCGCTGGTTGTACCGCAGGGCTGCGGGCCTCACAGAGGCCCCGTCCACAGTGATGCGGACCTGGAAGGCGTCAGGGTCCACCTGCACCTCCTTCACTGGAGACCATTCTGTTGCGCACGGTTCAGACGCCACCTGAAGATGTTTGAGGGGTGTGGAGAGTGACATGGGGTTGCAGAGTGTGGCAGTGGATTTGGAATGCTGTACCCCTAAACCCTTCGCCCTGTGCATGGCCAAACTTTTTGAAATCGGAGAAGATGGCGTTGAGATGGGTATCCCGGGCTTCCTGCCAACCCACAGGCATCGTCAGGCAGGCACGGTTGGGTGCAGTGAGGGAAGGTGCCCGGGGTGTTGGCAAACCGCCCCTGACGATGTTGTCGAGCCCAGAAAGGGCCCTCAACAACAAGGGCATCGGTTTCCGAGCAACCGCCAGCAGAAGGACAGCAGTGACACATTCTCTACATGAAATGGCAGGCATATCACTACCAGTGACACCAACTCGATGTTGCATGGCAGTGGCACGTGCTGTCTCTGCTATGGCAGAGGAACATGCGGTGGAATATATAACAGTGAGGCGTGGACCATGTTGTGTGGCACTCACACGTGCTGCGCCAGATCACATGGAGCATGCATCACCGACTGATCACGGAGAGCACGTGTCACCACCAGATCCCACCGCGCACGTCTGAGTGCCACATCTACACATAGAGCAATGCCATATCGTGCAGAGCATGTGGAGCACGTGCCTGTGCCATATCATAGAGCATGCGTCAGTGCTGTGACACGTGCTTTGTGTGATATGACAGTGGATGTGCAAGATCCTAGGGGTACAAAAACAGGACACACCCCTCGAGACCCTGAGCAAGGGGGGGGGGGGGGGTCACCCAAAGATCGGCAGACAAGCGAACAAACTCAAAACCCCACCTGATCGCGAGAGGATATGTCAACATGGGACCATGAAGCCCAAAGGGCACAATTGTCAACCCTTGCGACATGGTGAGCTCATATTGCTACCAAGTCACACAAAGCACGTCACTGCCGCGGCTGGAGAGGCCTAACCACTGAACACACAAAACGTTGTAATCAATCAGAGCACATGGACGAGCCAGGAGAGGAATAAAGACGGGACTGAAACCGTCAGGGAATGAAGCTTGATGATGCAGCTTGCGGAGGGTCACAGAGGGCTTACAAAGAGTTGACGGAGGAAGGGTCACGGCTCCACAAAATCACCAGTATCACCACCATACACCCGTCCTTGCTGGGCTGATTGGATAGCCAATATTTGGCCTCTGTTATGGCGGTTCCTTGGGTTTTATGGTCCAAGGGCCAAGTCTCGCCCTGTGCGTCTGGACCTTGCAACACCCCCCCACCCCACCCCCCACCGCATTCCACAACGCTTTATAATCGAATTTGAATTTTGGACTGTCCGATCTATGACACATCGACGATTCGACTTGGGTCATGTGTGCTGCACCTGCAGGACTCCAACCCGCCGCACTCAGCCGCCCCCACCGACTTCTGCTTTCGGGTTGTGGTTGTTCTTGGCAGAAGCCCCTTCATCGTGCGGTCGCACCAGGGCCATCTCCCTCCCATGGATCCTCCCCACCTCCAGTTGGCTCTGGTATTCAA
Organism: Eutreptiella sp. 'Long Island Sound 2002'; assembly: GCA_964036045.1. Lineage (NCBI taxonomy): Eukaryota > Euglenozoa > Euglenophyceae > Eutreptiales > Eutreptiaceae > Eutreptiella > Eutreptiella sp. 'Long Island Sound 2002'. The sequence continues at coordinate 27,326,174 of OZ038384.1, forward strand.
TGATCCGCAAGGGGTGTGACAGAATGCAGCGATAAGGAGACCTCAAAACCATCCGTGACGTCGCACTCACGGGATGGGTATCCGGTGGTCCCCCAGTATCGGGTTGCCGGCCCACCCTTGTGGAACTGCAACACAATCCGCTGCCGCCGCCCACTCTCCACCACCGGGGCCGCCGCAAACTCCAGCCGAGGCCCCGGCAACACGATGGGCTGCTTGCGGTAGTAGTGCTCCAGGGTCGCGTGCGCCACGCGCAGGGCCGTCATGGTCTTGTTCAGCGGGTGGACACTGGGTGTCGTGGTGTCGTATGCGGTGGCCAGTGCCACGTTGTCCATGGCCTGGCTGACCTCCTGCTGCGCCTGCCGGATGGCCACGACGCGTGACGGTTTGTCAGGGAAGGCGTGCAGCTGCACGATCACAGTGAACAGGGTGCCGCTGGGAGAGCGCAGGTACTTCCGCCAGCTGGCCAGAAGCGCCTTGAGCCTGCAGCTGTAGCCCCGCGGCCGGGAGCAGTCACTCTCGCCCTGGTACCACCAGACCCCAGACAGTGCCAGGCCTCCCATGGGGGCATAGAAGCAGTTCCACGCCCAGTTGGGTGTGTCACGACTCAGACCTGGGCACACCGCTGCGCGTGTGGTGGAGGCCGGGAGGAAGTACCGGATCTCACGGCCCACCAGCGCCGCGAGGATCAGGCCAATAGGGATGGTGCTGCCGTTGCGGGTGTGCGCGGTCGCCAGCGCGCGGCCCGCGGTGTAGCAGAGGGTGGAGTAGTCAGCAAACGCCATGGCGGTGTCCGCCGGCGTCCAGCCCTCGGCCTCATACGGATGCGCAGTGTGGGGGCGGTGGCGCTTCTTCGTGATGGTCTGGGCGTCCGGGAGCGGGAGGGTCAGATCGTCGTGGACATCCCGGAGCAGCAGCATGCGGAGGTGGGGGTGCGGCTGCAGGTGCCCAGCCCCGGTCGCCACCACCTCGTCGATTGTGGGCATCCGCATGTTCGACTGCCCGGTGCACAGGAACACGTCCCCGAACACTACGTTCCGCAGGCTGAGCTGCGCGAAGCCGCAGCGCAGCACCAGAGCGTACCGGGTGAGTGCCGGACCGTGCGGCTCCGGGGGCACAAAACAGGCACTCCATTTGTACAGCCCCTCGATCACGCCATTGTGGAGGTCCGGCTCCCGCAGCTCACTGCTCGCGAACTGGAGTTTGGGGACCTGAACAGGTGGGCAGTAGCGAGGCGAGAGAAGGGGGGGGGGGGGGCAGAAGGCCCGAGGACCGGCCGTGGCCTGGAATGAAAAAAAAAGGTGTTCCGTGACACATCACCGAAAAATGACACAGGGGACGACAGTCGACCAACAGCATGGTCCGAATGAACGACCAGGCGTTGACCAGTCACTCAGGGCGTCCTACCTACAAACACAGGAAGGACAGGGTATGCACACCAGATCTATGGATGTGGGGCACCTTGAAAAAAAAAAAAAGAAAGTCGTCATCCATGTGTGCGCAACACCATGGTACTGGTGCCTGGTGATTGCCCGCAGTTGAAAGATGCACTTGTTGGTCTGTGGATCAAACTCAGGAACGTCATCACCGTCAAGCTCACCCAATGGTGGCTGCATGGCAACCAGTGGCCTCAAAAATTTGTCCATTGATGAAAAGGGCAAACAGCTGTGACAATAGTGAACACAATAGTGAACACAACAAAAGTTCACACACGACGAGTAAAAGATTGAACCAACACCAGATTCGTGGTTGCAACCCCCAGCCCCACTGTTGCGGAGCAATTTACACCGGCGTGGCAACCTTTGTTGTTACGACCCCTGCAGCATGCAAGTAGCGAAGGGTACTTCCGAGTAGCCCTCAGTGGTAATCGGTCTGTCGGACCCAGGCCATAGCGCCTGGCATCGGGCCCTATGACCACTGAGGTATTGGTGGTACTCTGGAGGTGGGCGGTTGGCTTGGGCAATTCTGGTGGGTTGGAATGCGACCTTCGGACATACTCCGCGCATCACTTAATGTGAGGGCTCTAGTGCGGAGGGTTGCCTTTCAGGAACAGATTCGTTTGTTGGGTTCGAAGCTGGGACTTGGTGCCTGGTGTCTGGGGGCGTTGACCACTGACGTACCAGTGGTACGCTCGGCGCTTAATGGTGGGGTTTGGCAGCCCCTCCGGGTTGGAGCAGAACCCATCTCAGGGCCTGCTCGGACTTTGTGGTCTAGAGTTGACGTCCTGGATTCGAATGCGTCCGGCCCCAGTGAGAAAAGAAGCCAATTGTGGATGGGGAAAGAGGGGGGGGGAGAGGTTTCGGTTTGGGAGGTAACATGGACACAAAGTATAGGCACAGTCTGCTGAACAATACATGGCCAACATTGACCAGCATGTTCATCCTCGATGGTGATGTGGAGGGCAGGTTCAATGCCCTACCCTGGGGTGGGCGGGCTTTCACTTCCGGGGGGGGGGGGAAGGAGGAGGAGGAGGAGGCGAGACCAGCTTATGCTGTTACCCCGCCGTGGCCAGTTTGTTGGGCACGGAAACACGGGGGACCCTCTGTGACTCCCCCTCACAGTTACGAGCCCTACTACCAACCAGAGGCACCCCTTGGGTCGGGGGTCACCCTTGTAACGGAATATGATTTGTGCGGACCACTCACGACCAACGGGTATCCACGGATTTAACGTGGGGCCCCCGAGCTGAGTGGCGCAGCACACGTACAGCCGTTACCCGGTGCGCCGGTGTCTTCAGGGATGAGTACGCCGCCCAGGTTGGCGGACCACGGTGGCTACGAGAGTTTCATATACCACCCAAAGCATCGACCGGTAGCCGGTCAGTTCCAAGGGGAAATGTGAAATTCCAATCTTATGCGTTTCCGCCTATCATGGATTGGCGAGGTGAACCGTCATGGATAACGAAAGCCTGGAGTCCCGTTCGGCATGGGGGTGAGGGCCATGGAGAAACCCGAACGAGACCTGGGCTCGACAAATGCCACGAGATGCAAAGCAAACATGGCACACGGCAAAGCAAACTAAAGTTAAGCAAATAACTTTAGTTTTGCCACAGAAGTCATAGCAACTGACAGTTCACACCAGGGTCAAGGAGGGGGGGACGGGACACCATTGAGTGATCAGGCCACATCGCATGGCGCTTTTTTGTCTGCAGTTCATGTTTTGAGGTGAGCTGCCAGTCAGCTACAATTTTTATTATGCAAGAGGCTAAACGACGTCGGGTAGTGTTTGCGACCGATGCAGAAATGCTTTCCGCTGACACTGCCCCGTATCTCCAGTGGAAAAATTGGCGGGATGGGCCTTCTTCGTTTGTTGTTGCGTTTCTTTCGCCCGAAGATGGTGGGGCAATGGCGGCAGCACATCATGCCCGTCTCCTTCTTGAAGGCCTAGACTTACAGGGTGTTGATCTTCTGACCAGATGGGCGGGCCCTGACATGGAGACCCATGAAGTGTTGTTGCTGTTGGCAATGTGTGAATGTGTGTCCTGTCTTGTCCTTGATGTGACTTCTGGGGAGTGGAGCCGACAGGCCACTGATGCGTCTGCCGGTGCCTCCGCTGATGATACCCAGTTCGTTGGAGAAGCTGATCTTCAAAGCCAAATCGACGAATGTAAACGCCGCCTACAGGAGCTTCGCGGCCCGCGTGTACCGGCCTTCTCGCATGAAGCAATGACCCGCTTGGTAGGCAGACCACTGCCTTGGGTCTGGCAACGAGACGCTGTCCACGCACTCCATCGATATGTCAAAACGGATACCAGCAAGGCTGCACGAGCTGGATGGACTTTGGCTGAAGATGTTTGGAGGCTGTTGTATCGATCAGCTGACTCTCGGGCTCCTGCGTCTTCCGGCCGGCAGCAAGTGCCTGCTCTGACTAAGGCGCCCCTTCGACCTAGTGGTGGTCCGCCTGGAGCATGCGTTCGATGTGGCCTTTATGGCCATTGGGCTCGTGATTGCGACCGCGGTGTGCCGGCGTTCGGGCCTCAACCGTCCCAAGCTCCGCCGCAGCAAGTAGTTGAGTCATCTCAGCCATCGCAGGGCCCTACGCAGCTTTCGCAACAGGTGCCAGTGAACATACCGGCGCCCAGGCGGAAAGGCGGCTTCACGCAGGTTGGTGCCCAGACCTTGTATACTGTGTTCTCGACGGGCAGGACCTACAACGCTTCGGGTCCTCCCCCTTATCCCTGCAGCAAATGTGGCCTACTGCACTGGTCTTGGTAGGGGTGTCCTGCGCCTTCAGCTTCTGCCACTGGGCCGCCAGGCTCCCAATCCCCTTCCCCGGCCAATCATGGTGCGCTGGGGCCGCATGGGTAGCCCAACCAGCCCCGCTGTTTCATATGCTGCCGTGGGGGCAGTCAATGGAGGCGGCTCAGCTAACGACCTCCGGTTTCTCAGCTCCCGATTGCTTGATGCCAGAGTAGAAGATCCAGTCATCTCCGATCAAGCCCTGGCCATTGGCAGATGGGCTCCCGATACAGTGGATACATGGGCAGGCCTCTTGCGGGGTCTGTCCGTTACTGCCACCAAATACCCTGAGCTCGACAGATCCCAAACCCTTGCCCAGCACCTTCAACTCATGGCTGCACAGGGGAAGAAATCCGTTACCTGCGTGGACTTGTTAGTGGAGTCCGCCTATGTGACAAGACTGGAATTATCTCCCCCATTGTGTGCCTCATCCACTGGGCAATGTCTGCCGGCGCAGACCAGAGATATGACCATCCTGCCCCTGCCTCAGTCTGGGTAACCCCCCTCATGCTCGCACACGTGGCGGCCAGGGTTGCCAGTGAACTCGATTTCATTACTATCAGCCTCGCCGTCATCTCAGTGTGCCACTTGTTGCGTGTGGGAGAAGTATCGTCCATACGACGTCGTGACATCTCCACAGTGCGGCGTATATCCTTCTACCATTCCAAATGTGCCAATCGCCGGGTCACAGCGCCCATGGGGGCGTGGGGAGAAGCCTGGCGTGGGGCATTGGCCCGCTACCCCTCCATCGCAGTTCGGCCCGACTTCCTACCCGTCGCCGCGGGTACCGCCATCTTGCAGTCCGAAATGCGGGCCCTACTCTGGGGATCTGCCGCCCACGAGGCTGGATGGTATGCATGGCGACGCTTTGGGGCCGCCCTGCTTGCATGGGCGGCTTGCCTGGGCAGGCACTCCTCGCGTTGTGGGGGCGGTGGCTCAGTGAACGGGTCCTATGGAGAACGAGGGGTGGAGTTACGTCCTACGGCGGCGTTCCACATCTGGCCCGAGAACTTGTTACCATTGGTCAGGGTACCATCTCAGAATCACCGCCCGTCGCCATGGACGGGGACAACAGCGATGACGACATCCAATCCCCCACATGAGTTTCCCGCACCAGGATATTGGGGTCCTCTCGCAAGCCTGCTCGAGTATGCCGAGCTGCCGGCACGACCCCCCGATTGTCACGGCGATCTGCAGCTCTCCGGGTCGTTCGACCACGTCGCGGGCCGCCGTCGCAAAATCCGCGTTCCCGTACGGCCCCGATGCCGACTCAAAGCAGCTCTCAAGCTGCCGCGTGCCAACGTCGGATCCCAACACTTCTCAGGCACAACGGAACGTGCCGCTAGCCGCTCACGCGGCACTGAGGGTGCCCACCCGTCCGGAGACGTGCGCCGAGTGCGGCACCGAGTGGGCAGCTCATCTCGACCAAGCAGCCCGCCTATTCTCAACTCATAAACGTGTGCCTTATGCGGAGAATTGTCACCTGCTTCATCTCTGGTGGTCAGAAGTGACCAAATGGGTTTGCGATAGACCTGTTTTTCTGGATTCGCACATTGACCGAGATCTTTTCTTGGCTGAGTCGGTTTTGCACCATTTGCCTACCTCAGGGCCGCCGGACTTTGCTTTCCCCCACCCTGGTTCCAAAGATGATGTTACTCTGGAGACAGCAGCCAAAGGGATAGGGCCTGCAGAATCTATCCACGTTCCACAAGACTTGTGGCATACATGGGCAGACCCCCTTTTTGAGGCAGCGGGACAGCACGCCCCTTCATAGCCGCCCATAGCCTGTCCTAAGGCTACGGCCATGTTACGTGCCCTTTTTTGTGACGGCCTTTTGGCGCCCACGCAGGATCCTGCCAATGCGCACGTCTTTGTAAAATATAAGTTACTAGAAAAAGCGGCTTTGATTGTCAATATGGTTAATTTTCAGCATGCATGCGCCGACAAAGCGCGCCGGTTCCGCCTGCCCACTCTTGAGGGTTTGGCCCATTCTCTCCGCAATATTTGTATTGATCTGTGGGCCTATAAGTTGGATCTTAAGAATTGTTATTGGTCAATCCATCTACCACCCAGCCTTGTCAACTGTATCCGGGTGGCGGCTGGCACTGACCGGTATGCAATTGTTAGAGTCCCGTTTTGCTGGCATCAGGCGCCCAAATTGGCGCAGCATCTTGTTGATCGTGTATTGTCTTCCCTGGCGCCCACTGCGGTACTTATCATCCAGCATTTGGATGAGATTTTGTTCCTGATGTCCAGGATATGGCCCAATGGGCTGCTGCAGCCCTGAAGCAGGCAGGTTACTTGATCAGCCCGAAAAGGAAGCTGGAGCCCACCAAGCTAATCACCTGGATGGGTAAACGTATCAATTTAAGTTCGGCCCGCATTGAGCCTTCTACACCTTTTGTAGCGGATGTCGTCTCTAAGTTGTTACTTTTGGCCCTTAAGCCGTACCACTACAAATCTTTGTGGAGGCTCCTCAGTAAGATTGTGTGGCTTGGCAGGCCTGCTGCATCCGTGTTCATGGCTCAATCAAGGCCCGTTTTGGTCTCCCCGAACCCCTTTTGTTGTTGTCCGCTCCCTGTTGGAGGCCATTGCTGCCTCTTTCCGAGGTAGGGAGCCCCATCCTGGTTCTGTTGTCACCCCTGTGCGCATTTTCTCTAATGCAGCCCCAGATTCCCATTTTCTTGGTCGCTTTGTGGTCGGCCTCTGGTCACCTAGAGGCCCTACAGTCCGTATTGTGCCAGTGTGGGCGGACAACCAGCAGGCTGCAGAGCTGTACGGGGCTCTAGCGGCTCTCGACTTGGTCCGCCGGTCCCCGCAATCCCATGTACAGCTAGTTCTGGACGATATGGGGGCAATCGCCCAAATTGTGTGGGGGTGAGCCAAGTCTAACCTCTGTCCACAGCACAGGATTCTCAGGCGCTTGGCCCATAAATTGCGCTAGATGGGGGCGCTAATCGAGCTATATTTTGTAGATTCCCATGCCAATCCGGCAGGTCCTGTCAGCCGGGTATTAGAGCATTGGTCTTCCACGAAACGAATTCTCGAAGCACATGCACGGGTCCGTCTGTTTGAGGCAGATGTTGGTCATTTGTGCTGGATAGGGATAGGATGTTACATTAGATGTGATGCTAGTGGGCACGTGAGTTCGAGGCTTCCTATGGAGTTCGGTGCCCTGGTTGTTTCACGGCATTTCCCACGTGCCATACGTCCCTTCCTTTCTCATGTATATATCTAACCATGGGGGGGGTTTCCATATAGTGTGTGAGACTGACTTGGCTTTGTGTTCAGGACCATGGGGTGCTAGGGCTGAGGTATGTGCCGTGGCCTGCCACAGGACATCCTAGGGGGGGGGGGGGGCGGAGAGACACAAGCAAAACACCACTTACGATGATAATGTAGCCCATGTTGACTTTTTGTGCAAGTCCACTTCGAGGAGGGCCACCGCGATGTCCGCATAACCGTGACGGGGCGGGATACCCACAAGGGCGAGAGCCTGTTGCACAACAAGACGGAGCGCTGCCCGCTTGTGACTAACGTGCCGATTTGAAGCCAGCCACAGGCTTAGGTGTCGACTCAGGTAACCATACTCAAGAGACCAGACCAGTCAACCGTGTCGAGAGAAAGGGGGGGGGGGCAGGGTGCGAAAGATCAAAGATGCATTCATGGATACACGTGAAGCAAGGGGGTGGGAGGTGACCCTACAATAGGGCAGTAAAGAGAGGTCGCTAAGGAACCATTGGCGACCGCTCTCCCAGTAACGAAGTGGGGCATGGAAAGTGATGTTCCAAAAATAGCAACGATCCATTGTAGGATCGCGGGGTGTGGCCACTGTTTGGCTCGGCGGGCGGTGTAGGACCAAGATGACAGCAAGTGGGCACTTGGGTCGGGTGAAGCGAGGATAGAAATAATTGTTCATTCACGTAAATGTGGGCACGGTGGTCGGGCACAGAAGGTACAACAGACATACGGTGTTGGGAACAAAACCTAACATATGTCGTAGGGCACCACGTGTGATACCTCTACTGAGCAACAACCTCCTATCGGTAGGTGCTACTTCACCGGTGAAACCAAGAGTGGCGTTTGGGAACGCCAATGGACCGGCAATGACGGAAGGGCCAATTGTGATGCCAAACAAAGAATTTCTATAGAAAATGCGAATACCCGACGGTGCCACACAATGAATAGACTAGCGTGGTACAAAGTCGGAAATTGCCAAAGCAAGCTGTGCATGCATCTGTGCATGGCAACTCGGAAGAAATCCAAAAGCGGACAATCCCGAGTGTAATGACGAGGTGTCACCGTAGCCCCACACATGCAACACGTGGCAAGCTTGAGGGGTACGTATAGACCCTGTCTTACTGCTGCAATCCGTAGATGGATATCCCATTTCACGTAACCCGACATGCAGATGCAGAGAGGGGAACGAAGGGGAGTAGGGTACACCCAGAGCTGAATGTACGCAAGGAGGGATGTTCTTGTCCAGAAGAGCCTACACACCTTGCACTTGTCCACCATAATGCGTGAAAAGGACTGGGAGCTGCCGGAGCTCCGGTATCCAACTATGGCGAGGGACCTGATTGAGACCCTCTTCTCGCGCCAGACTATCCACTGCATCCATCAAACGGACTAGAAATGTACCGGCGAGGTGCGAGTACACGTGCTGGGGAGGGGCTGTGTTCTGAACCAAGAGGTGCCAAGCAGCTAGAAGAGAGGTGAATAGTTTGTTTAACTTGCGTAAACTTTTTTTTTGCGTAAGTCGTGTATGGGGGGGAAAAAACCCTTTTTTCCAAAAAAGGAAAAGGCGGGGAAACACAAGAACCACCCAACAACCGCCATTGCTACCGGAGGAGGTGAAGCATATAGCCCCCACCGACATTTGAGGTACCTCCGACACGGGTAAAGCAATGGAGCCGTGGCGTGAGGGGTGGTCTTTATACTCATCGCCGGCAGGTGGCGGAAATAACGTGGAGCACACTCATCATGACCGCAAACAAAAACCGCAATTTGCCCTTCGGCCTTTGGCAAGCGGTATCAAAATGACTACATTGCTGCCGGCGCCACCGGCTACGAAGCTCAAGCCAGCGATACCACCTGAGTCCGGTCACCTCGGGCCAACTACATTCTTCGCATGCAACCATAATGGCGGGGGCCAACTACAAGAAGTTGGTAAACACACGCTTGTAGATCAAATCAGACTTTGTGTCTGATGCCTTCGGCTTTGCACGCGGATTCATGTTCCGCGCACAAGCGTTACGGATGTCCTTCACAAGCAACTCTTCCAGCTCTCGAATAAATTGTTTGTCGTTCACGAACCGACCCTCTGCGCCCATTGGGTACACCTCGGGCACATCGAAAAGCGTCCCATAGATGAACACGTATGGACGGGTATCATCACTTGTGGGGGGGGGGGGGGGTTGAAGAGGAACTGGACTGCGGGGTTTGTGGAGGGGCCTTAACATTGCCCTTCACTGACTTCCCATCTTGGGGCACGTCCTCGGAGTTGGAGGCCGGGAAGGCAGGGGATTCTCCCACCGTTGGCTCCGCGCAGTGCTTCCTTGATGAATCCTTTCGGCAAAGGTGTAACGACAGCATCGTCCAGGCTTCCCCTTTGGTTGGCCACCTCATCACAAAGATGCAGCGATTGATAGCCACATGACCAACCATCCTCCTAAAAACCCAGAGCGCAAGCATGTGCGGCAACACCCTTTGACTGGAGGCGTCTCAACATTGGCGGGACCAAAGAATTACCACAAAGTGGCTCCCAAATGTGGACTTTGAAGGCCCATACTGGGACTTTGCAGTCGATGGCACAAAGAAACTAATGGAGCCCTTCACGATTGTTACTATTAACAATAAATATGTGGCGCTGCCTCCAAGCCAAACGAACGATTTTATGGTTGTTGCCCATACTGTCTTCATACTTCCTCATCCTCTTCTGGCAGGACGCAATGTATGTCACCGCCATAGTCCATGCCCGTGGCTCCTCGACCTCATTGTGGTACAACTTGTCGTTGACACCCCGTAACATAACCCGTGCCTTCTCGAGGTCCCCATGGTAGGGAGAGATCAATATGGCTACATAAAAGGGCCATACTATAGTAAAACCGGGCCCCATTGCCCCCGGGGAGCACAACAAGGTGGAATCTAAAAAGCTCCACAAATGAGGCAGGTTTCCCAAACTGCGCGCCGCAGGAAAAGCCTTCTCCTTATTTCTATTTTTTTAGGCAGTAGGTTGCGTATCCAAATAAGCGCATGTCGCGTAACCAAAAAAGCATACCTCGCTTTTTTTTGGAAAAAAAAAGCGTAACTCGCTTATTTATTTATTCTTTTGCCGTAGGTAGCGTACCAAAAAAAGCGTAGGTCGCTTTTTTTTAAAAAAGCGTCACGTAACTTTTTTTTTAGGTGTAGGTCGCGTCACAAAAAAAAGCGTAAGTCGGGTACCATACATTTTCGAGGTTTTTTTCTCCACACTGGACTTACGCCTAAAAGAAAATAAATAAGCGACTTACACCAAATGAAAAAAAAATAAGCGACTTACGCTTGACACTCCCCAACAAGGGGACAAAATCAGAAGTGCATAACCCCTGCCAAAGGCAGCTCCTAAGCTTCTTTTCAATAGTGATAATGGTGCCTGTCAATTGAGTCATTTTTCCGAAACCCCCCAGTTTCGGGGGGCTCTATCGAAACCCCCCCCCCCCGTGGAAGTGAAAACCCGGCACCCCCTGGAGTCGGGACATATGACAACAGAGGTACAGGAGTTCTCTCAGTGGGCAGTGGCTGTGCAACGGGCACCTTTGCAAAATCCTTGTACGCACCGCCCCTACAGCAAGCCACAGGCGGAGGCTGGCTGTAGGCAGTGATTCACCAATTGCAATTAGCATTTACCTGACAGCAGTTGGTGGTTGCCCCTGGCGCTGTTGTTGCTCCGAGCAGGGCTGTCTGCAAAGACCAGGACTATAATTGGTCCTTCAGGACCCCAGGCTAGTGCTTACCCGCCAACCGCGCGGTCAACTGCGAACCACCGATGGTTAATCGTCAACCGCATGTGGTCTCTACCAAAGTTTGTTGGTTCACTGCGGAAGATAGTGGTAAGGCAGCGTCAAGGCAGACCTCAAGCACCATCCTGGTTTGATCGTTGCTCCACAGCTGCAGCTGCAGGCGACCATCGTTGTGGGAGCCCCACCCCCACACACAGGCCAAGCCCCTTTGCAGCACCGTGTTGGACGTGAACAGCGAGGCAAACGAAATCCAGTGGCCCTTGGTGCTATTGATCGCCACAGGCCCACCCATGATGTGATTGTACGTCCTTGTCAGCAGTGCACTGAAGTCGCTGGACGGGAGTGGCTGCAGCGGCGATGCGGCGTCTGTATGGAGCGCACCGGCCTCTGGGCCTGCCCCCGCGTCCCCCTGTGTGTCGGACAGTGCGGCCGCCTGCTGCAGTGCGTCACGTTGTTGAGCAGCGTTGGGGTTAGGCTTGAGGGAATCTTTGCTCCGGAAGGGCTTCTTGGGGCACGTGTCTTGACCAGGGGAGAGCAGGCCAAAGGACACCAGAATGCCCATGGCCAGGCCGAGGAGGAAGACTGCCACAAGCTTGTTCATCCCTCATTGTGCAGGCAACATGCTTCAATCGGAAATAACAGACCCTCGACCAGCGAGTCAGTGGTGCAACATCCCAACCTCCCGTCCATTGAATCCCCAAGACAGAGCCCAGAGGCTTAACAAATGTCCCAGTGCCTTGTGAAGGGGATCACTTGTGTTGTACACGTACACCTTTGAAGTCAGTGGCAGAAGCACCCAGGCACTCTCGAGGCACCAGCAAACCATTACAAACCACCTTTTGGCTAGTCACGTGCTCTGGCAGCTAAGCCACATGACCTCCTCTGCGCACCTTTTGACGCACCGCCCGCGGAAGAGCAGAGGATCATCAAACACCGCCCACAGGCATGGCCCAGGTCACAGGACAACAATAACAGCAGCAGCAGGGATCTCACACTTCGCAAAAGCTGTCGCGTACGTCAGATCACGGCAAATTTTGGGGTGACTTGCACCATAACTTATCAAAAATTAGCTCAATTTGGCAAAAACCTCTGTCCCTCCCTCCCTCCCTCCCTCCCCGACATGCTGGTGGGCCGTACCACCAAGCGGTTTTGAGGCCCAAAAATTCACCCCTTGTCTGTAATTGGCCTAGTGGTTGGTCAAAGCCCCCGAAAATAGCATCTTGACCCGAGCCCTACAAAATCCACACGCAAAAAAAAATCTGGCCACCCGCCCCCCTTGTCCAAGCAACCGTAAATCCAGAAATTGAATGAGAACCAACACCAAGTGTTGCTTGGACAAGGGGGTTGCTTATGCGTTACACTGTGCATGGTACATGCGGTAAGGTGTGGTGTTCCGAATACCAAGGGGCAAAAAGGCGAGCATGCCCAAATCAGCTTCCTTGACAGGCTGGCTACGGCGTGTGGTATGGGGAGGGGGACCCCTTAAACTTTGCAGCACAGATCCCGCCCACATGGGGGACGTCTCCTCGCTTTTGTACGCGACTCCCCCCCCCCCAAGTAGAAGTGGGCCGCAGGGGCTTCGGCCGCTTCGGCCCCCAGAGGGGGGGGGGGTTCAGGGAGGGGCGATGTGGGCCATGAGGCAACGGATACTGGGCTCACATGCGCCCCCGTGTCACAAGCGCATGGTCATCACCACACTCAGTTCAATGTTTTGCCTTGCTGCACTGGCACCCTTTCGGTGCCAACTGATGTGGGCGATGTGGGGGGGGGGGGGGGCGGTTAGGAGGGTCGGTTGGGGGGGGGTCCAGGTGGGGGGGGGGGTCCCGGTGGGGCGATTTGGGGTGTGGTGGGGGGGGGGGGGGGCACAGGCTCCCCTTACCTCTCCTTGCCCTCCATCTAACCATACCATCACCATAAACCTAACCCTAACCTTTGCAGCCAGTTGGTTTGGCCATGCCATGCTAGCCATATATTGATTGGGTTGAACAAGATCCCCCAAATTTCGTTCATGGCTCCTTTTGCGACATCAGTGCTCTCCATTTTGGACCCCAACACTCACCCTAACCCAAGCCTAGGGTGAGAGCTAAGGCTAGGGGCAGGGCTAGGGTTAGGGTCACCGAGCTGGTGGAACCAGTCTTGGTTTTATAAGCCTCTTTAGTGTCTAGGGTGGACCTAACAGGTTTGACAAGCAAGCAAGCAGCAAGCAAGCAGCAAGCAAGCTGCAAGCAGCAAGCACACGCGAAATGGGAAAAAAAATCACATCTCCGTCGTGGTGCTTTGGATTCAGCCAAAATTTTGGTGGATGCTACCTATGGGTGTGAGGGACAACCACACAAAGTATGAGCTAGGAACTCAACGGTGGCGGCCGGGAACGGGCGTCGCAAGTGCTGGACCTCCATTTGAAAATCTGCATTTTAGGGCCAAAATCAGCCTTTTTTTTTGCCCAAAACCGCCCTAGGACCTGCCAAAAACGGCCAAATGAACGGAAATAGTGGCTACTCTACACATGCAACAGACTTCCCTGTGCCGAAGGGCCCTCTAGGGCTCTCTAACTCCACAATATGTCCGCGAAACACCTCTAAAAGGCCCCCGAAAGCCCCAAAAATTGTGCACATTGGCTGCCAATAGCTCCAAACCAAAAACAGACCATATCTTGGGCTACATGGCTCAAAACGCGATTCCGAGCGCACCTAATCCACCCACAACCACCTGCTTTTGGTGGTTTCCACCCCTGAAAATTGCCCTAACCGACGCCTAGACCCCCGTACCTAGGAGCAGTGGGCTGCAGCAAGTTGCAAGTGGTAGCCCGAAGAGGTGGGAGCCAAAATAGGTCAACAAGGTCCACCGGGTGCAAAAAACTGACTTTTTTCAAAAATGATCCTAGACCACATGGAATGCGAAAACAAGTGTTTTTGGCACATTTTGAGCCCGTGGTGGCTCGTGTTGGCCCTCGGAAAATCCCAAAATGCCTTGAAAATGGGCACTTTTGGAACCAAAAATGGGTCAAAAATGGGTCAAAAATGTATTTTTCCAAAAAAATGATGCTAGACCTTTTGGGGTGCCTAAACAAGTAAAATGAGCCCATTTTTCAGCCTACTGCAAGCCATTTTGGCCCCTCCAAAGTCACAAAATGCCTTGAAAATGGGTTCTTTTGCGACAAAAAATGGGTCAAAAATGGGTCAAAAGTGTGTTTTTCCAAAAATGATCCTACACCGTTTGGGTGCCTAAACAAGTGAAATGCGTGCTTTTTGAGCCCATTGCAAGCCATTTTGGCCCCCCCAAATGTCACACAATGCCTTCAAAAAGGGCCGTTTTGGGACGAAAAATCTGTCAAAAATGGATCAAAAACGTGTCAAAAATGGGTCCAAAATGTGTTTTTTCCGAAAATGATCCTAGACCATTTGGGGTGCCTAAACAAGTGAAATGAGCCCATTTTGGGCCCATTGCAAGCCATTTTGGCCTCTCCAAACACACAAATGCCTTGAAAATGGGTTGTTTTGCGACCAAAAATGAGTCAAAAATGTGTTTTTCCAAAAATGATCCCAGACCATTTGGAGTGCACAAACAAGTGAAATGAGCCCTTTTTGAGCCCATTGCAAGCCATTTTGGCCACTCAAAAATACCAAAATGCCTTTAAAATGGGTTGTTGTGCGACCAAAAATCAGTCAAAAACGGATCAAAAATGTGTTTTTCCAAAGATAATTCTCTACTATTTGGGGTGCACAAACAAGTAGAATGGGCCATTTTTGAGCCCATGTTGAGCAATTTTGTCCCCTCTCAAGGCTGAAAGGGCCTTGAATATGGGCCAATTTGGGACCACAAATGGCTCAAAAATGGGTCAAACCCACGGTTTTCCAATAACAATCCTGGTCCAGTTGTGGTGCCCAAACGGATGAACACATCTCATTTTGAGCCCCTTTTGAGCCGCTCTCATCCACTTTCCAGTGCGTACCTCATTTGTCGTTGAAGTCTCCTAGACGATGTTCCTTCCCCCACCAGCTCGGTCCCAATATTCAATCGTGGTTAGGGCTAGGGTTAGGGTTAGAGCTAGGGTTAGGGCTAGGGTCACCGAGCTGCCGGAACCAGTCTTGGTTTTCTAACCCTCTTTAGTGTCTAGGGTGGGCCTAACAGGTCTGGCAAGCAAGCAAGCAGCAAGCAAGCTGCAAGCAGCAGGCACACGCGAAATGGGAAAAAAAATCACATCTCCGTCGTGGTGCTTTGGATTCAGCCAAAATTTTGGTGGATGCTACCTATGGGTGTGAGGGACAACCACACAAAGTATGAGCTAGGAACTCAACGGTGGCGGCCGGGAACAGGCGTCGCAAGTGCCGGACCTCCATTTGAAAATCTGCATTTTAGGTCCAAAATCAGCCTTTTTTTTGCCCAAAGCCGCCCTAGAACCTGCCAAAAACGGCCAAATGAACGAAATAGTGGCTACTCTACACATGCAACTAGACTTCCCTGTGCCGAAGGGCCCTCTAGAGCCATCTAACTCCACAATTTGTTCGCGAATCACCTCTAAAAGGCCCCCGAAAGCCCCAGAAATTGTGCACATTGCGTATTCCAAACAAATCCAAAGACTGGCAAAAATTTGTGCCAGCTTTGAAAAAACTGAAAGTACAAAATCCTAAATTACACCGACTGCTCATGTGACAACGTTGTTGGCCATATGTTGTATGTAGTGTTACCACCTAAGGGTGACAATAACACAATTAAGAAATGTGATACTAGTAACACAAATACAACCAACATTCTGGCAAATTGTGGAATCTGTGGGTGCAATCTATGACGCCTACATATGTTGGGGGGGCTAAGTTCAATTCCCACTAGACCCCTCATATCGCCACCGGTGGCATGTCACACCACCACATAATCACCCGCTACAAAGGGTAGATGAGCCGTCACCAAGGGGTAAACAACAAGACATGATCAAATTGACACATGCTTTTGGTCATGACCTGTTGTTGTAGTGACCATATGGTGACTCGGTAGAGTTCTACTACCAGCGGTAAAAAAGGCTGAGCAGGAACAAAAGAACATTGGTGCATCACACTTGTTTGTATTTCTAACAACAATTACCTTCTAGTCTCTCATGAATTACAAAGAGGAGGGCTACTTGTTCTTGCATCATGTTCTCATGCTGTGTGAACCGTTGTAAGAATGTTTTTGGACTCCCTATTCGAATCTCATAAGGTCCGAGGGCACACCTGTATCACGTTTCTTAGTGTTGATATCATTGTATCGCCAGCTTTAGAACTGGTGTGACCAACCCCCCCCCCCCAATTCACAAGTCTCCACAGCATCCCTCACTCTCCGTTGAGGATCAACCCGGTTCTACTGTTAGCAATAGAAAA
Organism: Eutreptiella sp. 'Long Island Sound 2002'; assembly: GCA_964036045.1. Lineage (NCBI taxonomy): Eukaryota > Euglenozoa > Euglenophyceae > Eutreptiales > Eutreptiaceae > Eutreptiella > Eutreptiella sp. 'Long Island Sound 2002'. The sequence goes on from OZ038384.1 coordinate 27,342,764, forward strand.
CACTACACTTCGAGCTCCAACACAAATAATTTCAACTGTACTCGTCTTCCATTTCCAATGCATCGTCCTAAGAAACTGGTTTGCCAAAATGGCACTCATGCAATGGTCATTATACTTTGCGGCCACCGCCCTTGACAAGCCTATCCATGACCTTCACACACAATGCCTTCCTTTGGTTGCACGGAACCAAGTATCTCTTGTGTTCCAGGTCCACTAATGTCCTAAATCATGGTGATCATGGCCAACCTTGCGCCATCGCCAAATGTGTTGTGCTGGAAATGCCACAAGAGCCGCCCAATAACCTTGTCTTTGTCGTCCTTGCAGTTCAAAAATTCAACGTACCCCCAATCTCCACTTGTTTGAAGAATGTATCATTGAAGAGAATGTGTGCAGCCCTGAGGGTCGTTGGGACAACACAGACCGCGTGGTGTTCACTTTATCACCCCAGGTCTGCCCCGCCTCATCTCCCAATGTCTGCCCCACCTCCATCATGACGATGAGTACCTCCCGCCAAAATGGACGCGCATCCCAGTCACGCTGTGACAGGATGGCTCGTTTAGAAACATTAACTTGCGGGCCCGAAACGTGTGAGTTTCAATGAAATGTGTGAGTTTCAATGACTTTCAAAAAAAAAGATGAAAATGAGGAATCTTGTTGATTTGCCACCACCATATAAACGGGGGGGGATCTTGAGCTTGTGACTGACCAAGCCAAGATGAGATTCACCAACCTCGGAAAAGACCCAACCAAACGTGCACCGTTGATAAACTCCTTTTGGAGGAGGGGGTGGGGGTGCTTTGGAAAATTTGTGCTGAATGCAACAATTCAAGCCATCCGGGCCCCTGATGCTGATGCTGCCATACGTGCCAAAACTGTATGGCACCACCTTTTGATTTGGCTGTTTTGCTGAGTTGTTGTTGCCCTTGGAGAAGTTTATGTGAGACAGGCCCCAAGCATCCCTTCCCTTGCTGTACCTCCGCCCAGCCAGGGGTTGATATTTTCTGGTGCCTTTTGTTTTTTGAGTTTTGGTTATAGGTGTTTGTCATCAAAATTCCTTCCTCCCTCTCTTTCATGAACCTCCTACACTACCTTGTGTCAAAATGGACCACCACATGGCACCATGAGGTAGAAGATGCTTCATTGAACACCCATCACAATCCTTTGAAGCCCTATCGCCATCATTGGAGTTGCCTACATGTCACACTAGTGATCGTTCTGAAACTTCTGGACAATTGTTTGGAAAACAAGCCGAAAACAGCTATTTCCTATGCTGCATAGTGGTTTCCACACCCCAGCGACACACCGTGTCATACGGTTGTAGCGCCTCAAAGGTACCCACCTCTCACATTTCCGCTTCGACCGCGTTCTTAAACGTGGGGACCTCACCCTCATTCGTGGACTCATCTTCTCCATGACTTCCTGCCGAAGTCCCGCGGTGGAATTATTTGCCGAAGTCCTATGATGGAATCATTCGCTTGCACGGCTTTCCTTGCAGAGTTAAACTACATCTTGAAGTCAGAAACTGAGATTGGCACTTTAGGGTTGCGGCAGTTTTGGAGGCTTTTGGGGTCCATTAGTGCGGCCACGCACAAACACACAATGTGTTAGAGGGTGGCGCCAAACATGCCATGCCTTCGAAAGGGTGTGACAGCTTCGTGAAATGCACAATGAACAACAGCTCTGTTTTTTGTGCAACTAGGGGTTGTGTCAAGTGGACTCTCGAATAAAATCTCCGAATCAAGCGAGGGATAGGATACAGCAGAGCGCGCCAACCATGTGCATTCCATGTTCCTGAAAAGAGACAAAATTGCGGGCTGCCCGAAAGAATGTGGTTGTTGCCATCCATTGTAGATGTACTATTACACTAACAAGGAGCATAGCAGTGGTATCATCAGAATCGAAGCGTTGTGCCGTGGTGGTCAACCATCGTCAAGTCACACTGTGCTCCACATACCTCAGAGGTGGCCATGAAGAGAGAACCGAGCATGGCACAGCATCCCCACCACAATACATGCTTTGTCCTAAGGGCAATCTTCGAGAACCGCATTTTTATAGATCTACAATGCATGCCTATAACATTGCAGACAAATCTACTGAGTAATCACCAATGCATCGGGGGTATTTGTTGGCACGATTTGCTATACAGCATGTGTGAAGCTGGCCTGTGTGAAGGTGGCTTGCAGGGAGGGTACGTGTGGTGATGGAGAGGGGGACGATAGGCGTGGTGGCGGGACTGCAGCAGGGTAAGTGTCGTGGTGGATTGTTTTTTCACACAACCTTGTGCTGGCCTGAGACCCTTCCACACAGGGGAGGAGGGGGGGAATCACAGTTGGGGTCAGGATTGTCCATTCCAACCAGAAGAGGCCAACCACAAGAGGCCAACGAGAAGAGGATGGGGGGTTGTAGAGGGGCTCACATTTCGAAAAACCAGCTCGAAACGTGTTGTGTCAAGCTTTACTGTGAGCACAGCACAGGCAACGTACTAAAATAGTTGCATGCATTTTTTTTCTCAGTATCACTCGAAGCTCAATAAAGGGCAGCAAATAGATGAAGATAAGCGCAAAAAAGAAAAGAAAAGCTTCATCACAGGTGGGCGCAAGGCACGATTGTTTGTCTAGGTCGATGGGCCATTGTGGAAGGGGAAGGGCTTTTGAAAGGGGGGGGGTTGGGTTGGGTTTTTGAACCCTCTGTTACCTTGGCGAACGTGCGTGATTCTTGCAACCTATTTGGTTGGCATTTGTTCAACTCAGGTTTCTGCATGTTTCTTCCTAGCTCGTCAGTGGGTGAAAAACAAATCTCCTGCAGGAGTGAGTTGGCGGCTCAAACTCGGAATTTGAGAACGCCAGGGGGAGGGGGGGCAACATGAGACATGCAGCCGGTGAAGCCCGGCTGTGACCTAGTACTTACCAAAACACAGCGGTGAAGTGCTTGCTGGGTTGTTGCTTGCTTGCTTGGTTGTCGCTTGCAGCGGATTTATGGGGAGGATGGTGTAGAAATATATGCGCGTTGTGCGTGTTCTGCAGTGGATTGTGTCCTAGGTGTGTACCGCTGCAGGTGTCCCTCCGGATCATGCAATCTGCATGTGTCCCTCTTTACCATGCCTTTGTTATTTGCATTGTGCACGTTGCGTAGTACACTGTGCTTCTTCTGTGTGTCCTGCGTGTCTGCATGTTTATGGTTTTGGTGGGGGGATGAAAGTCTCTCAATTGCTGCAGGACATTGAATGAGCAAGGACCATGAACCCCTTCTTGTGCTTCTTCACGGATCCCTCGTGATGCTTGTTGCTCATGTGCTCCTGTGCATGTTTGTGTGTTGTGGTGTGGGGATGTTTGTCGCTCATTTGCTGCAAATTCTCAAGGAATCTGGACACTTTGTGAACTCTCCAACTCACAATGCGATGAAAGCGTCGGCTGGATACCATGTGAGGTCGTGGCCCTTCATCCTCCCCCCCCATATCCCTACACCTGCTTCCGGGCAAACTGCGTTCACATTATTGGTGGGATTCATCTTGGCACTTGCTCTGATCTTTGCAAGCTGCACAGCTGACCTTGAGCCCTGATGTCTTGTGGCGGGGTCAGGGGTGGAATTCACAAAAAATGGGGGGTTGCGGGTGGACTGGGTCCACTGCGATTTGAGCCATGTAGCCCAAGGTACAGCACATTCTTGATTTGGGACTGTCTGCTGCCAAACTGCACAGATTGTGGGGTTTTTTGAGCGTTGGGGGAATGTTTGCCCGGCGCGTGCCCGGCGTACTACTTTTCTATTAACTATCCCGACTTCAGCCCCAGATTTACCCTCCCATGGAGAAGCCCCCAAGTAGACCACATTGCACTGCACACCTTCCCTACAAAGCACGTTGCAAAATAAAGCAGGATCTGTGATTTCAACCACTCCAACTGTCATTTGTAGTGTAATTAACAAACGACATTGGTCCCACAAGTGTGGGTGTCAATACATTCATTGCAATAGTGCTCCTCACACTCATCACAAACTGTGACGGTGGAGCGCCGTTGGCAACACAACACACACACTCCCGCCTCATCCTCTGCCTCATCTTGCGTGGCGGCTGAGTTGCTTTGGTCAGTCCAAACCTGAGGCGGGACATGCTCCCATGGTCCGTAGGGGGGGTGACGGACTTGCCTCCGGATGCAAAACTGTGTGAAATGCAACAAAATGCACCCCTGCATTCTCGGGGGTCCCCAACAAAGGAGACAAAATCAGTAGTCAAAACCTACGCTAGGGGTCACCATGATGCTCCTAGTATCTCAAAGTGTGGGTCTCTAGTACAGCCAGGCGCACAAATAGCTGCACTGTGCTAAGTGCGCCCCCTTAGTGCACCCCCTAAAAGGCCACCGGTGGGGCACGGGTCCAAAAAGATGCCCGGCGCGCGCCCAGCGCACTAACGTTCCCCCGTTATTCCCATGGCCTATCTTGTCTTCGTGTGCGCATTGGCTTGCTGCTTTGTCTTGTCGGCAGCCAAACACCTGCCTGCATGCTATTTCCACAATGCCTGATCCTGAGACGACAAAACACACAGCACCAAAGTTGAAATCCCTCATCTCGTAGCCAAATGAGTCAAAGTAGGAAAGCTCTTATCCAACGGACAAAGGCTGGGGATCAAATAGCTCATTGCTCACAAGCACATAGATTCGCAAGAATTGAACGAACACAAATAAAATGGCATCTATAACAGTTCATTCCCCATTACCCCCCTTGTACAAGAAGTGCTCCATGTGGAAATTGAAGGTCTACCACCAGCGGCGCTTGACCAGATGCAGCATTGCACACACCAAGCGGGACTGAACCAAGACCTGAACGTCTTGCACAGCACCTGTTCAGTCCTGCGGCCTTTTTGCAGATCCCTGCCTCATCAAACCCCAGACCGCCAGAGGTGATACCACACCAGTGGGGCTAACCCGGGTCAACGACCATGGCTGTCACCTGGATAAATTGCATCTGATCAACACATAATACCCAACTCACCCAGACTTGGTGCTGCAGTGCGTCCCTTCTGATGACCTCTAAACGCTCGTGCCTGCAGTTGGTGCATACGTCATGCTGTGCGAGCTCTTGTTTATCCTTGGGGTAAATCCAGGCGAACATATGCAATGGAAAGCGGCATTTTACGATCCAGTGAGATCATCTTTGGATTGGGGACGGGGAGGGGCTGTCTGGGGCTGGTGGTGGGAGATTGCATGACTTCAAACCGGTGCCAGCTGGGCCGACATCTGATGAAGGGCAAGCAGGCAAGGGAGGGCAGTGAAATCTGGGTGGAATGTTCACTAGCCCCTTCCGAATTGGAAGAGCTATATTCTGCCTTCCGCTCATCTTGCGAAAAGCGGTGATAGGACAAACCCACTGCCAGACTGCGGGACATGCGAAAGATCAAGGACTGGCACTTGCACTGTATTGGGGTCTACGCTCATTCTGCTGCTTTGTGCCCCTGCTGTCGTGGTCCTTCCCTTGTGCCACGTGCGCATGGGTAGTGAAGAGGGCCACGTCAGGTTAGCTGCACTGAACTTTCCCTGTATCAGAGTATTCAAAGCAGCATCGACTTGGGACCACAAAAAGCTCATGGGTGGGGGGGGGGGGGCTATTAACTGTGCGTGTACAGCGTGCATATTGCGTGCACTTTTGTTGCTGAAACCCAAATTGTAGGCCCATGAAAACCGTGACCTGCCCAGAACACCAAAAGTGCATCAAAATACCATCCATTCTGGTCATTACCCTCTACAAAGGCATCTTCACCTGTCCAAAACCCATTATACTGGTGTATACCTAGAGGAGAGTGGAGACCTGAAGTAGAGTACTTGCGGCAGTACAAAACGATTGCACTGTGTGTGCACCATGTGCAAAGGCATTCCCAGTGCTGCATGGATCTTTGTTGCCTTGTTTTGGGCTGCATCTTGCACTTCACCTTCGCTTCATACAGAACCCTGTCCCAGCATCATTTCCAAGCGAAAATACCCCCTGCGGCTTGGAGTTCCCATCGATTCCCACTGGCACATGGCGAGCCACTCAAGTACCTGATCTTGGAGTTCTCTAATTCACCCCAAAGGATGGGGGCGATTTTGTATACTGTGTTGTATGCAAAGATGTCAGGTACGCGCGCTCTCTCTCTCTCTCTCTCTCTCTCTCTCTCTCTCTCTCTCTCTTTCTCTCTCTCTCTCTCTCTCTCTCTCTCTTGCTCTCTCTCTCTCTCTCAGTTCCCTATTTTTTTTATTTCTGTAGGCGCTGTCAGGCTGTTTCCAAATTGTTCAGCAGTCGCCGTATCCACAACACCCACCCTTTGGAGGGTGGCATATTAGCACTTAAAAGAACGCCACTAATAATATGCCGATGCGTACGGGTGATAAGACCGACTGTACCGGCTTTTCCCTTTGCCCTTGCCCCCTTTCCAATAGGGCACTGGGCTGTAGTAACTTTTCCCTTTGCCCTTCCCTTTGCCCTTGCCCTTGCCTCGGATCGGGGAGCCCAACCCTTTGCCCTTGCCCTTCGACTTTCCCATTCCGGGAAGATTAACTCGCTTAGGCAAAACCTTCAGCTGTCGCCCTCGGAACAGCGAATCATTAAATTCTTCAACGGCCTTGACTACAGCCTGTTCGGTCGCAAACTCGATGTACGCATACCTACGGCACAAAACCAGGCACAGGACAAGGGGGCGAAAGGGGGACGGAGAAGGTGAGGAAGTGCTACCACCACAAGGGGAGGGGGGCATAAACGGGCACACAGAGCCACAGACAGGCATTTGCTCAGCGATGGGAAATTGTGGGCACGGCTTGACGGAAGCTAAAGGTGACCAACACTCGCCATGCAATAAGGAATGAGGCAATGCACCCCATCATTCTAACCAAGTGATGACCTATAGCATACAGCACTCGACAATTTGTGCACATGAACACAGAGGGACAGAGCTTGGGGACTGCTGGCAGGGCCGGAGGTGGAGCAGCAGGAGTCGTGCCAGATACTTGACTAAGTGGCATGCCTGTCACTGGGGGGACAAAAGGGGGGGTTTGTAGCTTTATGGGTGAAAGTAATGGCGGCCCCACTGCACAATTGCAGCCTTGCTCCCCCGTGGTGCTTGGGGGTGGGAGGCACCATGAAAAGGTCAGGTTGCCCCGCCACTTGTGCTCCAGCTGCGCCTCCTTTCACACGGCCTTCGCTGGAATCTCAGTTCAAGAGAGTGCAGGGAGCACTTTGCTCGGTGAGCTCCTCGTGTGTAAGGTGGTGGTGGTGGAGTGTCCAATGGGGATGACTTGAAGGATTGGCATTGCTTTTCGAGGTACCATTTGTCTGCAACCGCCGTTTTGTTGGGTCTGTGTCGTGCTGCTGGAGCAGGTGGACCCAGCATTGTATTTCACTCCGCAACCTAGCCCATGTCCACATCAGGTCATAAGGGTTCTGTGCAGGCGAACCAAGAAAAGGCCCTCACGCAAACCCAACGCGCTCCACAGCAGGCGATTGCATGACTTGTGTGGCATACCCCATTGGTTGCCCAGTGCCTTTGTGGCAAATGATGGTGCAACGATTGATCTCTCCGCATGGAAGGAACTGATTCTGGAGCTCCTCCGCAGATGCGCCATAGTCAACGTTGCCCACATAGATCGAACAGCCCTCAAGTTGGGATGACCCCCCTTTTGCAATACTGGGGTCGGCAGAGACCTTCAGGATTTCCTCATCAAGGGCAGCCAATTCCTGTCGGAGCTTCTCAAGATCTGGATCCGCCTCTGCTGTTGCTGAGGGAGACCGAAGATCGTCCGCCACATGTTCGTCGCCCCCCTGATCTTGTTCAGCAGATGCAATTGCAGACTCCAGTTCCTCAATTTTCTTTTGCATCTCCTCAGGAGATAAATTCTCGACATCCTCTCCCAACGCTGCCAGTGCCGCATCCTCGTCCATGGTCTCTATTCGTCAGCAGTTGGTCACTGCAATTTACGCATGTGCTGCAGGGATGCAGACGGCAGGAAAACTATGTTCAGGGCACGCAAACACAAGAAAACACATATAGTGCATCAATGCCTGTCCTGATCTCCTGTGTTAGCAAATGAATCCACTCCGGGAACTGAAGCAATGAACACAGCTACCGCTAGCCCCTGTGACAGGCATAGCGCCATAACCAGGTCCGAATATTCCACTTGGGAGGGGGGGGGGGTCCTGCACTGCGTGCTCTTTTGGGCCAAGTCCGCATTCCCCCCTTCGGGCGAGAAAAATGCAACCTTCCACCTTCTGGGGACCAAAGGAGCACCTTTTTTGCAAAAGTTGTGGCCATACAACGTGCAGGTCCCCAGATGCAGCATGCACTGTGTCTGGTGCTCCATGCCAAAATTGCAACTGCAGCCCAGCCCCCTTCGTATTTTTTGAACATTCAAAAGCAGAGGAAAGCCGAAAAATAACAAAAATATGCCCACACTGAAAATGCAAACTTGTTTTGGAGGGCACACAAACAAAGGTGGGTGCCAATAAAATGGGTTGGCAGTATGCCCATGGGCCAAAAGCAACAATGATGACAATGAGAAAGACAAACAAAGACAAAAACAAAGACAAAGAGAAAGACAAAGGAGGATCTTGCTGTGGGAGGGTGGGTGGATTCATTCATCTCCCCAGCTGCGCACATAAAGCGCAGCGTTGTCTGAGGTACACCGTCTCGGGGAATGTGAGACCTTGGCTGCTTAGGTGGGATGAGATGCCTTGACTCCAAGAAATTCTATTGCCCTCGGCAAGGCACCACGAAGAGAGACGAGAGAAGAGCCCTGGACTACATGGGTGCCTTGCATTGGAAAGCCAATGCCTCGGTTTGAAACGAGTCGCTTGGTTCTTAAACTTGCAAGTTGAAACACAATCAAAAAGAGCTGCTTTTCACCAATAAAGCGGCCTGAGCATGGAGTCACGGCTTGGAACTTAGCTCCACCATGGCTCATTTGCACTCCATCAATATGCCATTCACTGTGGAAAAACCATGGTGCCATTCGGAAGCACCAACTTTGTACAGCAGCTTCCGTTTTGAATTCTCAGCGCACACAAAGGCCAAAAATGAGCTGCATATGGCCATTTTTGACCACTTTTTTGGCCATCCAGTACCACCAATGGCTTTGTTTTGGTAGCCAGAATGGGAAAAGCTGCCTCTGCATACACCTATCAATACACAAACGCAATGCTTCAATTTTGAAACAGAATGTTGGAGAAACTACTTTTTTGGGGCTTGTTGTTGTTGTTGTTGTTGTAGTTTGTTTGTTGCAGTGGTTGGATGAGGTATTTTGTAGATTTTTCTTCGATAGATGGAGGCATTTGCCTGTCGACAACTACTTCCAATGGAGGCACACAAGTGTGAACGGGTTCCTCAATAATAACATGCTTTGGCATGCTTTGGCATTTGCAAAGTCATGAGTGGCATTTCGAAGCGCCATGAGCCAGTGTCATGTTTTGATGGGGTTAAGGGTACTAATGGTGCTATGCTGTGCAATGCACAACCCTACAATACAAGTCCAACCTAGCCTCAGGCAACCATAATTTGGAGAAATACTTGGTGGTACCGTGCGTATTGCGTATGTGCACCCACCTAAGGGGGAATCTTTGCACTGCGCGCTACTTTTAGACTATGTTCCCCCCGAAGAGCCCCCAAGCACACCCCTTGGAAACGCCCTTAGAATTAGGTGACCCAAACTGCCCCAACACAAGAAAGTTGCAAACTACCTTCCCTTCACATAACACACATCATGCACAATTGGAAAAGCCATGAACAGCGCATTGGTTGCCACCCTCAACAACACACAAGTGTCTTTCTGTTCCATTGTCGTTTCTCTCTTGAAAATCGTCTCGTTTTCCCAAACCTCAACAACCTCTCGCAGGATCTTTAGGTGGGGCACCAATTCGAAACCAATTCCACGATGCAAAGATAAAGCATGTTCAAAAGCCATCGAAGTATCTTACATAACTCGATTGAACAGTTCCTTCACATGACGATGTTTCATATTAACATCTGCGGACTCGCGCGTGCTCGATGCGAGATCGCGGAAGATCAAGGAAGTTTGGGGCCCAAAAGAGGGGGGAAATGCTACGTCACCCCTGCATTCTCGGGGATCCCCAAACAAAGGGGGACAAAATCAGTCAAAACCTCCGCTAGGGGTCACCATGATGCCCCTAGGGGCCCCTAGTATCTCAAAGTATGGGTCTGTAGTCCGGCCAGACGCCCAAATAGTTGCACTGCGCGCGCACTGCGCTTAAGGCTCCCCCTAATGTAGTTATTGCACGAGAGTTGTCATAAATGCCCCATTGACATGCATATCAAAGAAAATTGAATCACATGGGGCAAGAAAGGAGGCAACCGTGTGCCCTATGCTTCGAAGTGTATTGTTCTTGAGTGCCTTTGGTGGCCTTCAGTGAATCATGTGGTCGTAGGAGTCAAGGTGTCTAAGAACACTATGTTTGTTGTGTTGTTTCTGGCCTTAGCATTCGAAGTGCAGAAATCACATGGCTTAGGCTTCGGCTTCTCGGTATGCCCAATATAACTTGGATTCAAAAGCTGGCACGAGGGGACTAGTTTGCCTTGTTGGGGCTTCCGACTAACTCCCGGGCACTCGTTTTGTAAATTGCTTTTGTGAATCTGGTTGACAGCGGAAGCAACATTGTTGGGGGCTTACCTCCAGGATGTCTCATCCCACAACACACTTTCCAGCCCCTGCCAACTCAAGGCTTGTTGCAACACCATGGGCCAAAACGCATCACCACGGGCTCAAAACACCTGTTTGAGCATCCTGAATGGTTGAATGGTCCAAGATCACCTTTGGAAAAATGTGTTTTTGACCAATTATTCACGCATTTTTGGTCCCAAAACGGCCCAATTTCAAGGCATTTTGGGATTTTCATGGCCCAAAACACGTCACCATGGGCTCAAAATGGGCTAAAAACACTTGTTTGAGCATGCCGAATGGTCTAGAGGATCACTTTTGGAAAGATGCGCTTTTGACCCATTTTTGACCCATTTTTAGCCCCAAAACGGCCCATTTTCAATGCATTTTGAGATTTAGCATGGGCCAAAACGCGTCATCAAGGGCTCAAAACGGGCTAAAAATTTTTGTTTTAGGTTACCGAATGGTCCACAATCGCTTTTCGAAAAATGCGTTTTTGACCCATTTTTGACCCTTTTTTGGGTCCCAAAACGGCCTCTTTTGAAGGCATTTTGGGATTTTCCATGGGCCAAAACGCATCACCATGGGCTCAAAACGCGCTAAAAACACTTGTTTGAGCATCCCAAGTGGTCTCGGAACAACTTTGTTTGCACAAGCAGAGCACAAGAAAACTGCACAGGACTTGGGATAGCAGTACTGAAGTATCACCAAGGCCGGAAATACCGGCGGTTGTATGGACGGGTGCGCTGCGGACCACTCCGCTGGATGCGGGGCCCCACTCTGAAACTGACCCTGACCCTATACCCTGGCCCACACGCTGCAGCACGGTTAGATCCCCCACTCCACGCGAGGGGATCGGTTTCAAAAAGGAAAGGAAAGGGCAGGTGCTCTCAGGGGGTCAGTCGGTCAGTGGGTGGGTGGGCGGGCAAAGACAGGAAAACTGCCTAAACATTGGAGACGCAAACAAAAGTTGAGACGAGGCACAACTAGTGTTTGCACAAGCAGAGCACAAGAAAACTGCACAGGACTTGGGTATTCATTCTCCGCCGTACCCAGTTCTCACACCGCAGAGCCCACAACCGGATCTCAGCCCCAGAGGAATGTGAACTGAGGTAGTAACCAAGCGAAAAGGCAGAACAAACAGAAGCTCCCCCCCCCCCCCCACTACACCCAGGGGACCCGCCACCGTGCACTGCCGACCCGCATCCACCCGAGACACGGCGCCGCGCTCAACGGCAGAATCCAGAAGCTGAAGCGGAGGGAGGTCAGGAATCGTGTCGGGCACCGGGTCCACATCAGCAGCGTCACCCCGGCAGACTCCTTCAGCGGCCATGCCGCCATGGACAGTCACCACAGCGGGCAGATACAGGCGATCACGACGGTCGCCGTGCCCACGTACAAAGAAGGCGGTCAAATCGCACCAACCGGCCATCAGCCCCAGTTGGAAGCGGAGTGAGGCACGCCCAAAAAGGTCCCCGCCGCAACCGGTTCTCTCACCGCAGGTCCCACAACCAATCCCTGCCCCAGAGGAACGTGCAAACAAGCAAACAGGCAGACTAAACCGCTGCACCTCCCGCGACAACCACAGGACCCGCCACCGTGCACTGCTGACCCGCATCTTCCCGAGACACGGCGCCGCGCTCAATGGCAAAGGTCAGGGGTCGAAGTGCGGGGAGGGCAGGAAAAGTGCCAGGCACCAGGCCCATAATAGCAGCGTCACCCCCGGCGGACGCCTCCAGCGGCCACGCCGCCCTGGACAGTCACCACAGTGGGCAGATACAGGCGATCACGACGGCCGCCATGTCCCTCGGACAAAGAGGGCGGGCACATCCCACCATCCTGCCGTCAGCTTCAGCTGGATGCGGAGTGAGGTAGGCCCAACAAAAATGCGAAACAAATAAAGCACCCAGCGGCCGTGCCGCCAACCAAATAAAGAGACAACAAGACAGGCGCACCCAGCGGCCACGCCGTCAGAGTCACCCCCTGCAGAGGGCAGATACAGGCGATTACGACGGTCACCCAGTCTCTCCGACGGTAAAAAGGCTGTCAACCCCAGCACCCGGCCGTCAGCTCCAGCGGAACGCGGACCGACACGGCCCAAAAAGACAAAGCAAAAGCAACACCCAGCGGCCACGCCGTCAGGGTCACCCACTGCAGTGGGCAGGCTCAAACAACGACGACAGGCGTCAAACCTCACGGGTTGAAGAGGCGGGCAATTTGCAACACCAGCCCATACCGGGCCTGGATCCATATATAGGGTACCGCAACCCTGCGTCCCTGGTTCCAGTCCGTTAGGGAGACCACAGCGGCTCCCTCCGGCAGCCTCACCTCCCAGACCTGGCGGCAGGCATGCCGCCCTGGGGGCTTGGCGGCGCTGCCGCCGGGGGCCGTGCGGCGGTGCAGCGTGCCCCCCACGCGTGCGGCCACGTCCCTGGCCGCTCGTTCCAAAAACCCCTCCCTGTCGTCAGGGAGGGGGCACTGGGGGCACAGGCGCACCCCGTTGCCGAGCAGCACCCGGCGGATGGGCAGGCGTGCCAGCCTGCCACGGAGGCGGGTGCGGAGCACGCCGCTCCACTTCGCCGCCCGGCGCTGCTGGGCGTCCGCGGAACGCCGGTGCCGCTGTCCGCCATGGCGACCCTTCCGGTGGGCTCCACGGGAACCCCGTCGCTTGCGGGCCCCACGCGAGCCCCGACGCTTGGTCATAGGTGCGGAAAGCAAAAAAGGTTGCTACATGGAGGGGGCAAACTCTGTCGCCGCCGGCCCACTGGGGGGGGGGGGGGGCTAGCATCCTCGGAGACACACCACCCCCCTCACCCGAGCCTCGTCCAGATTCTCCAGCAATGCATCCCACGTGCACCAAGCCTCGACTTCCGCTCTGGCCTGTGAGCCTCCGAACACTGACGTCACCCTGGACATAGGGTCTCCCGGCTGAAGCGCCGAGGGCACCCACACGAGGCGGAGCACGATCCCCGATACCCACAGGATTCTAGCCAATGACCGAAGGACCGTTTGGTGGTGGGTCAGGTGGCTAGTCGCGCGCAGCCTGAGGACCTGAGCAATGGCCGCCTCGCTGTCGCTACAGACCGTAACAGCTCGGTGGCCCGTCCTGACTGCAAACCTGACAGCCCACGCCACTCCCCTCAGTTCCGTGGTTTGCTGGCTGGCGAAGCGGGCAGGAGGTGTCACATGCGTACGCACACCCACCCCCGGCACGAGCGCCCCGACCCTCCAGCACCCCGCATCGCGCGCTCCATCGACACAGATGACGACGCCCCCGCACCAGAGAGATGATCGCGAAAGCCTATCCTCAGTCCCAAACTGGAGGGTCCTCAACTGCCGCCAGGCCTCCCCGCCCGGCGCCCGCCAGGGCTCGGCCGCCAGCGCCACCAATGTCGCGAGGCTGCCCAGCATTTTCAGGGGGAAGCCCTGGGCCGGCTGTTTGGCCCCCCCCACCGTCCGACCCCAGCGCAACCAGCAGTAGGCGCCCGCCGCGAAAGGACAACCCAATCCCCTCGGACGCACATGCCAATTCAGTAAACCCAGGAAGCTTTGGAGGTGCCGGTCGTTGCCTGCGCCAACCGCCAGCCTCAGCCATCCCGCCCACAACTGGAGCAGTGCTTGTTCATGGCTCTTGATCTGCCTAGCCTGCAAGTCGAGCTCCTTCCCCAGGAATGGCGCCACAGGCACCGGGTCCAGGACACTCTTAGGACTTATGAGGAACCCAGCTTCGATCAGGGCACGCACCGCCACTCGTCCCGCCTCCCTGAGCACCTCCCTATCAGTGAAGACGAGCAAAAAGTCATCGAGGTAGTGCACAAGGAGTATCTCGGGGGGCAGTACCCCCTGGAGAATGCGAGCCAAACTGGTTTGGCACAGATAGGGGCTGTATTTCCAGCCAAACGGTAGGCGCGACAGCGCCACAGGCGGAGCCCCGGGGGCGGGCCGGAAGCGAAAAACCTGGCGCGCACCCTGGGGCAAGCAAAAGCTCCAGAACGCATTTTTGAGGTCGATGTGGAGGCCGTAGAGGTCAACATCAGGCGGGAACGCCGACAAGGACCTAGCCAAATCCTCCCAGGAATCCAATCTGAAAGTGGGGGGCTTGCCCCCGTCACTCTTGTTGATCTTGACGCAACTCAAGATCAAGGATACCTTCTCGGATGATTTGGGGATGACGAAGGGGTAACATGTGGGGGGGGGGGGTCCAGCCGGCTCCTCGTAGACCCCCGCCCCCCTCAACGCCTGTACTATCCTCTGGACCTGCTGCGACACCCATCTGGTTGCCCCTCGGACCACCCTATCCCCGTCCTGCCACTCCCGCTCGACGTCAAAATCCTGGAGCCCTCCGTGGTAGAAGGGCGGTATGACAGCGTCCCACAGATCGTCCGGTAGCTGGTGGGAGCCTACCGGTCCTAATCCCCGGTCCAAAATGGCATCCTCGACCCCCCCCATGAACCGCGGAATGGGGGAGGTGTTGATATGGAGGCATGCCTCCCAGGCGTCCGGGTGGAGCTTGCGCAAGGCGCCCAGGAGAGCGGGCAGAGCCCCTTGCAAGCGGAAATCCTCGGCTGTATCGAATACTCTATTCAACCACAGATCCACCCTCTTCGCAACCATCCACAAGCCACAACGTTCCCGCTCGGCTATCCAGTGAAAATGGGGGGTGAGCGCCTGCATGAACTCCAGGAAGAGGGGGGGCTGGACCCGCACTCTCCCACCCCTGTCGGGACCCTTACAGAGGGGGGGGGGGGCGACGCCACTGGTCCCGCCCTCCCCCAAGCCTTGGCCTTGAGACGCTCAGCTGCAGCCACGAAGGCACCCTCCACCGGGCCTTGCGCCTCCGGCGCCCGGACATGCCCGCCCTGCCCGAGCTTGATGCGCTTGGGCTGCGGCGTTCCGATCTGCTGGGCCAAACGAGGTCTCCCAGCTTGACGGCGTGCGGAGGCTCGGGATCGCACGGCCTGCGTACCATCCAGGACCACCTTAGCGCGACGTGGCCCCTTGTATGTGCGGTGGATACGGCCCACCACTCCAGCTTTCGAGCCCGCTGCGGGTCCTCCTCTGACAGGGCCAACGGCTGCCCTGGAGGACCACGGTTTACGCTCCCGTCCAACGAACCTGGCAACTCCGGCCTGTCGACGCCCGGGGGAGCCCCTGGTGCTGTCGACTGCGAATTCGCCAGAGGGCTCGCTTCCGGAATCCTCGCTGTGGTCGTCGGTGTCCACGTCGGAATCGACATTGATGGGCCCGGCTGCCGTCCCTGGTCCGCACGCGCCCCCCCCCACGGCAGCCAATGGCCCCGCCACCGTGCACAGCTGACCCGCATCTTCCCGAGACACGGCGCCGCGCTCAATGGCAGAGGCCAAAGGCGGAAGTGGAGGGAGGGTAGGAGCCGTGTCAGGCCCCAGGCCCAACTCAGCAGAGCCACCCCCGGTGGACTCCTCCAGCTCGGTCGCGGCTTGGTCTCCGTCGCCTCCGCTCCCAACTGTGCCGTTCGCGGTGGACTCCAGTTCCTGATCTCGCGGACGCCTCGGCTTGCGCTTGGTCGGGGTGTTGAGGGCGTTCGCGATACTGGGGAACATCGGGGATCCCCACAGGGCCAGGACGCCCACGCGTTCCGGATTCGGCAAAGGCCCCTGGTCACGGGACCATGCGGGCAGCACCGTAGGGGCAACGACTCCCGGGTCTGACCATTTGGTGCCGTATTGCATTGCCACGGCCGTGCTCTGCCATCTGCCCCACCATTTGTAGTAGGGGAGGTCTGGTTTACGGGCCCAAGTCGCTGCGGCGCCTCCCCTACGCAGGGCGTGCCACCTGGCTCGGAAGTGGGCGGTGCTCGCCAGGGTGTCGGCCATGCCTGCCTCCAACCCCGCTTCCCCTGACTGCCAGACGAGCATGTCTGAGGACCGGCCCAGCGAAACCATGTGGCCATGAAGCCACGCCCGGACGCCGTCCGCATACCTGTACAGAGGGCGGGTGGTGTACCCCTCCTCCCCTGTCTTGGAGTTCCATGACTGGATAAAGCCTGGCATAGCCAGGTCAGTAACCCTGATGCCAGCTGCTTCGCCCACCCGCAGGTAGCATACCCAGCTGATGATGGCCAAAGCGCTGAACACCGCTCCGTGTCTGGAGTCTCTGGCCTTTTCGACCAGCTGGACCAAGCCTGCTGGGGACAGATAGGGCTGAGAGCCCGAGGATGCGGCTCCCGCCGCAATCCGTTTGTGCAGGGTGGTGACTGTTGGGGGCAGCCACTGGAGGTCCTCCACGGCCCTGACCGCGGAGGTAATACCCCGCAGGGCCGACGCTGTAGCGCCGGCTTGCGCCCGCTCTGCCAGGAGGCCTGCCAGTGCTGCGGCTGTATCAGGCGGGCCCGTGCGGTCCGCGTAAGCCGCCAAGGCCCGGAGTCGGGACGCGTACTGCGAGCGGGTTCTCGGTCTCCAGGACTGCATGGCACTTTCCTCTGGTGAACGGGTCGTCTGACCGGGCTGCTGTCTCCCACCGGCGGGCGAGCGCCCGCAGCTCTGCCGCCGCGTCCGCAATGCCGGAGCCCGGGGCGGCCGGTCCGGGCTCCAGCCGGTCCTGTCAGGACCAGTGTGGGCATCTAAAGTGCCAGTGGCGTTCGTCGGAGGAGCCCCGCTGCGCGCACCTCTGGCACCCTCCGCTCGGTGGCGAGTCCACAGGGATCCACTCGCCCTGCCTCGACTGCCACTGCAGTACTCCTCCCACCTCCCTGAACTTGACGCTCCGCCACGTGAACGCCGATCCTTGTTCCTTCCATGCCTCTTCCAGCGTGGCGTACTGGTTGGACTCGGAGCTGGTTTTTCCGTGCGTCCCTGCATACCTGCGGGCATACGCCGCCTGGGACTGGGACACGCAGTCCCAGACCCTCCACGCCAGCTGCTCTCCTGGGTCAACTGCGGCCTCCGTCGCCTGGCCGCCGAACTCACTTGGTCGGGGGATCTCCCCCACCTCACCAGCTCTAAGGCGTACGTACGCCTTGATGTTGGACAGCATGAGTCTCATCCACTGTGCCAACTGAGGCTTCTCGAGGGCTCGGTTTACTTCTGGCACGCTCAGTGGGGGCAAGCGGGGCCCCTCCTTCACCGCCACTCGGGCGAGTTGCTCTTTGAGTTCTTGAATTTCCTTGGCTTGTGCCGCCAGCCGCTCCTCGGCTGACTCTTGTTGGTTCTGGCTTGGCTGCTCAACCCCGTCCATGGGTTAACAAAAACAAAGACAGGAAAACTGCCTAAACATTGGAGACGCAAACAAAAGTTGAGACGAGGCACAACTAGTGGAAAAAATGATTTTTTTCGCCCCGGGGACCCTGGTGGACCCACCGTTGGCCCCTAGCGTGCGCCAGCCGGGCTGCCCTCCGGCTCCACCAAGTGACCACTGGTATGGGGGCCTAGGCGTCTCGTTGGGCGATTGTCAGGCTTGGAAAGCACAAAAAGTGGGGGTCTGCGGGTGGGCTAGGTGCCCCCACAATTTGTTTTTGAGCCATGTAGCCCAAGATACGGCCCGTTCGTGGTTTGGGGGCAATTTGACACAAACAACGCACATTCTAAGCCATTTTTAGCCATTTTTGGGTCATTTCTCGGACATATCGTGGAATTAGAGGGCAACACAGGGCTCTTTGTTATGGGGCAATCAAGACGGTGGAACGGACTAATGGCCAAAACGGAAAGGAGAAGTGCTTGTTGCTTGCTTGCTTGTTGGTTGTTGCTTGTTAGCTAGATTGAAGGGGAGAGGGGCATAGCAGTATGTATATCCTCTTATCTACGCCCCTCTCCCCAAATCTGAGTGCCTCGAAAATGCTACTCTAAGGTACGTGAAAAGTGTACAACTTGGTGCATAATGTGGCGAAATGGGCTAAATTGGGTTAAAATGGGCTCAAAATGGGTGCTATT
The DNA here is from genome assembly GCA_964036045.1 of Eutreptiella sp. 'Long Island Sound 2002'. Lineage (NCBI taxonomy): Eukaryota > Euglenozoa > Euglenophyceae > Eutreptiales > Eutreptiaceae > Eutreptiella > Eutreptiella sp. 'Long Island Sound 2002'. Next base: position 27,361,293 of record OZ038384.1, read on the forward strand.
GGCCCGTTGCACATGCAAAACAAAACACTTCATGGGCCATATGACTTTTGGTGCGCCGAAACACCTCAATGTCATGAGAGGTGGGAACATAGAAACATGACTGTTCTCTGGGCGGGAGGGAGGGCCAATGCCCCCCCCTCCCTTGGGTGGGAGGGTCGGCACCGTTACAATTTAAAGGTTATGATGAGGGCAGTCGGGGGTAATAACAACAAAATAAGGCATGTTGTACAACTACTGATACTGGGTAACAAAAGTTGCACATGCAACACCAAACACTTCATAGGGATGTGACTTCTTGGTGCGCGGTCTGTGCGGTTCTAGTCAAGAGGCGGTGCCCACAGGACACCGCTGTAATTGCAAAGACATGGCCGACCTTCCCTTAGGAAAATTCACACCCCACGAAGGGCAAGGCGGACTCCAGAAGGACTGCAGGGCCAGGCCCCTGTCCCAAGCAGCGGACCCTGCGGCTGTAAAGCAGCCCTGGAAGTCACCATCGATGCTCGACAAGCAATCCGCTGGATTGACATCCCTAGGAACCCACTCCAAAAAGACGGACCTGTGCGCACGCCGGAGAAGGTAAGAAATCCGCCACACATTGCAGTTGTGCCTGGTAAGGCGTGACTTCGCCCTCAAGCCTGCAATCTGGCCCACAGAAGAAGCATTGTCACCCACAAGCCGAAAGACTAGCCAACCGATGTTTGCTATGAGGTGGTTACACTACAGCAAACTATCTCATTTAGCCTCTTGCTGTGTTGCTACGTCAGGGTGAAAACGGAAGACGCGGCCGCCCAAGGCTGGACCCAAGACCCCCACCTTGAAACGATCCACGTCAAAAGCAGCGTCAACAAAAATCAACCCCCGTCCTGCCGAGGAAGGTGAAGCGACTCGGCGGGGGGAGCACCCTCTATGGGACATCACAAGAGAGTGAAGCACGCTGTAGACCAACTTAAGGGGTGTGGAGGGAAGGTAAGCAGCCCCCGAAATCACATGGGACACCAGCCTGTAAGGAAAGGGCACAATGCCACCTGCGGTTAAAGGGCCCAGGAGATGCGGCCAATTACCCGTCTGGCAAATTTTTTGGAAAGCGGTAGCAATGAAACCCTGAGCCACCGACCCACCAAGGTAGTCCACAGTTCAGAGATAACAAACACCCCCTGACCCGGCCCTAACAGCACGAGGCTCTTACCTAGCCACACAATCCAAGGTGCAGGGTCTAAGACGCTCTTGGGGCTTATGATGGCCCCCTCTTCCTTCAGTAGGCTACACTAATGCCGCAGCACCCTGCAGGTTGTTTGTCCCATAACCTACTACCAGGTCATCGTCGCCGTAATGCAGGACCAACACCAAGACCAAATGTAACTTGTTTAGGAGGTAGCCCGGAACCGTCTGGCAGAGTGCAGGTGAAAATTGCCAACCAAAGGGCACGCGGGGCTGGAGTTTTTGGTGGACTCAAGACGGGGGCGGCGCTCGCAGGATCACGTCTCCGAAGGCTTGAGGGTATGCCCTGCACACCGAGGACTCGTGACATCCCGGATCCGATTATTTTTGATGAGAGGTAGCAAGGTAGCAGAGGACTTGGGGGTTCATGATTTTTTTCGAGTCTGTGATTTTGGCTCTGGATCGTCTAGAGCCGGACGCCTGGTTAGTGGTTTTCCGTGAGTCCACCTCCCCGAAATTTGTTCTTGCAGGGCTCAGCTTTGTGGTTTTGGACCGAGGCATGGGCCCTGTTGGCCAGATCCATAATCCTAATTTCATGTGGCATGTAGTAGCCCTAGGTGACGTCATCTCTATTTCACAGCGAAGTCTGCATGACATCAAGCCTATATCCCACGAGGGTTTGGTGATGGCACACGCACTAGTGTGCGATGGCATTTTGAAAAAGTGCCCTTTAGGCCTCCCCCCCAAGGGCTAGCTTTTTCCGGTTCGTAAAAATAGTGAAAAGGCTTCGATGATAGTCCCTTGAGTTGAGTTCAATCGATAACACTCCAAACACCGCCCGTCTTTTAGCATGCCGGTGGTGGAAGACTTGGCCATGTTGATTGAGTAGCATTTCGTCTAGGAGTCTTCGGCTCCGTTTGCTTTTCTTGAAGGTGTGCGTGACTACCTTTGCGACCCTTTTCGTGATGCTCTCCTCGACTTGCGTATGGAGGTGGGTCCAAGAGAGCCCCTCTTGGCCTGCCATGTAGATTTAAAAAATGCCTTCTGGTCTCTACTCCTCCCCGATGAATTCAAGCAAACCTCCAGGGTTACCATTGATGGGGAAACTTTTGCTTTCGAGTGTCGTCCACGGACCGGCAGTTGAAGAGGTCCGGACCTGCCGCCTCCTCTGCGCACGGATGCGACCGCTCGACTCCGAACTCGGATTCTCCCGCTGAACTTGGAGGCAGTGGACCATTGAAGGCAGGGATCCGCAGTTTGTGAGGTCGCCAAATCTGTGCGCAATGAGGGAACTGCTGAGGCTGGTGTTGATGTGACGGACCTGACCGACCCTAAAGGCGCCTGTTAGGCCAATCCAGGGGTACTCCACGAGAGTCCCGTCTTCGGAAGCCACTGTCGTCGACGGCTTTGACTGTCTTGAAGCCCGGCGTTTCGCCTGTTGTCCTGAAGCCGGTCGGTGCTTCCCCGACAGTGGTCGTAGGGCGTCTCCACAGTCAACCCCTTCAATCTGCTGGTTGGAGTCTCGCTCCCTCTTGGATCCCGTGGCGGGCAACCCTGCTAGTTTTTCGCCCTCCACACAGAGTTCCATGAGGAACAAGGGCCAGAAGTCCACTGTACTTGTGTTGAGCCAAATTAAAGCCAGAGCCTGTGGACCACGGAAGACAGGCTTGGTTGTGGAACACGGAATCCTCGGGTGCTGCCGCCCATAAGTGGGCCATGTGCATCCCCCACGAGCACAAGTAGCGCTAGGGCAGCCCACAGGAGCGAAGAAAGGCTGCGCCGTCCCTGTGCCACGAGCGCCAGCGGCAGCCGGCGTAAGGGCTGTCTTGGAGGAGCCCGGCCATCCCTTCTTCCAAAACTGCCGCGCGGACCCATTACTTCGCGCCCAAGGAATTTACCTCGCAGCCAGGGAGCCCCCTCGCCCGAGAATTTTCCAAGACGCCTGGAAACCCATCTCAAATCCCTCTTGAGGCACGAAAAGCCACCGCCTTGCACCGGAGGCCTGACATTCCGACGGACGCGATCTCACTCACGCTGCAAAGGCTGCAGAACGATGGCACCGCTGCCGCAAAAACGGCCTAGTCCTCCGGTTGCTGACATGCTTTCGCCATGACATGCAAGACATAGGGGCCAGCATAGGGTCTCTCTTCCTAGGCGGCCAACGGCGACTTGGCTAGGAGTCACAGGCACTCCCACCGAAGAGGGGGTATCCATCCCATGACCCATACCGCGTGCAGAGCTGAGACCGCACCCCGAAGTGTGGCAGGGCGATGTCCGGACTTGAAGAGGAGGAGGAAGATGTTTTCTGCCAAGGGCTGTGTGTCCCCCGCCGCTACCGTGCCGTGGAAGAAGGCGAACCGCCGCAAGTGGGACCCATACCAAGTTCTTGTACGCCGGCGCCATGTACCGATGAGGCAGGCCTGCACACTGCCCGCGGGGTCCGCAAAACCGAGCTCTCTCCAAAGATCCGCGTTCTCCCGCCAGTTGATTGATTTCCCAGCCCATGGGGAGGCCGATTGCCCCGTTGCTGGCAAGGCAGCCAGCTCCAACTCCAGTTCTGGGCCTGCCGGCGCATCACGTCATTCAAGATGGGGACATCCCCAGACCAAGTGGCGGACCACTTCTCCTCGAGACCTGCAGGTGTGGCACAGCCTTGTAGGGTCCTCCGTGGTACCGACCGACTCGTTCTTGTGAATTTCAAAAAATTCCTTGCCGTCCAATATTTTGCATCTCTTCCGCATAGTGCGCGTCAGGCACATACCCGCCTCACTCACACCTTCCTCCCGCCGCACATCGGAAGAATCTTGGGATCCAGACCTCCAAGACGAACCGGACTTCCCCTTGTAACGATCTTTACATGTGGTCATGGCGGAAAAGACAAGCGTCCACCGGGCAGTCATAACCTCTTTGAGCCGATCCTAAGCCTATGAAGATTCCAATATATCCATGCCACCCGCCCCCCAGGCGGAACCCGGTCCAACCACGGAGTGTCGTCCTTCATTTCCTCGTCCGACATATTGAGGAGGATACCCTTCATGGATTTGTGGGACATCTTGTTGACCATCATAACCGCCTCAGGAGGGACCTTTTCGAATTTCAGCATTCGGACCACCAGGTATAGGGCTCAATTAATTCATCGTGGATTATTGGTGGTTTCCTCTATTTCATGAATGGCCTTAAGGGACAAGGTGGGTATTTGGAGCTGACCCTTTAGGGGGGCTTCAATGAGGCTCTCGACTCGTGCGGTCAGGGATTGAATCAACTGGCCTTGGTCCTCTAGGAGTTTAGAACGGCCCGATCCATCTATGCGCACGGGGGGGGGGGGGGTCGCCGTTGGTGCCAGTGATACCTTTTTGAAGGCGCGTGTCGCAAAATCCACATTCCCATCCTCAAGCAGCATATATGCAAGCAACGTGTCGACAAAATCCTCTTGGGAACCCGTGAAAGCCACTGTCGCAAAAAAGTCCCTAATGCATGGACCTCCATTACAAGGCAAGTCGAGGATCTCCTTGGCTAGGATCTGTCTCCTTGATGTCCACAACTTTGGATGAGCCCCGGACTTGAGGTCGTCGTGGGCGCCCCCTGTGACATAGTCCCCAAAAGAAATGGAATCCACTATGAACTTGATGATGTACGGCCCTGCTGTGATACCGCTTGAACTTGAAGATGATCAGCTTTCACGGGAGTGGACGGAGAGCAGCTCATCCTGGACAGCACAGACAAAACAAGACCTTTGTCTAGAGGCCCTGTTATAATTTAAAACCTCTAATGAGGACAGTAGGGGGTAATAATAACAAAATAAAATATGCAGTACAACAACTACTACTAAGGTAAGAGAGATTTGAGCCCAATGGGCCAAAATCCGTTTTGGAAAAAACACGTCCTTGACCCATTTTTGACATGTTTGTGGTCACAAAATGGCCCATTTTCAAGGGTTTTGGGACCTTACGGGGGCCAAAAAAGGCTCAAATTGGGCTCAAAATGGGCCCATTTCACTTTGTTGTGCACCCCAAATGGTGCAGGATAACTTTTGGAAAAACTTGTTTTTGACCCAATTTTGACCCATCTTTGGTCCCAAAACGACCCAATTTCAAGGCATTTTGGGATTTCCCATGGGCCAAAGTGCGTCACCACCGGCTAAAAACCGGTTAAAAACACTTGTTTGAGCATCCCAAATGGTCGAGAACTATTCTAAAAAAAAACTCGCTCTTGGCCGATTTTCGATGCGTTTCTGGTCGCACAATGGCCGATGTTCAAGTCTTTTGGGACCTTAGAGGGGCCAAAAGAGGCTCACATCGGGCCCCAAATGGGCTAAAATCACTCGCTTGTGCACCCCAAACGGTCCACTATCAGGTTGGGGAAAACGCGGTTCTGACCCATTTTTGACCCATTTTTGGCCCCAAAACGGCCCAATTTCAAGGCATTTTGGGACTTTAAGGCGGCTGAAATGCGTCACCACCGCCTCATAACGGGCAACAAGCAAATGTTTGAGCATCCCAAAATGGCCTACGATCCGTTTTGAAAAAGCGCTTCATTTTTTACCCATTTTCAGCCCCAAAACAGCGAATTTTCAAGGCATTTGTGAATTTTCAATGAGCCAAAACGTTTCACCATGGGCTCAAAATGGGCTAAAAACCCTTCTTTGAGCATCCCGAATGGTCCAGGATCACTTTGGAAAAATGTGTGTTTGACCAGTTTTGACCCATTTTGGTCCGAAATTGGCCCATTTTCAAGGCCTTTTGGGACTTCGCATGGGCCAAAACGCGCCACCACTGGCTCAAAATGGGCTAAAACCACTTGTTTGAGCATCCCAAGTGGTCTAGCAATTACTTCAGAAAAAATCAATCCCCCCCCCCCCCCCCGGGACCATGGTGGGCCCACCGTTGGCCCCCACCGTGCGCTACCCGCGCTCCCCTTTGGCGCCACCTGGTGACCACTGGTACAAGGGTCTAGGCGTCTCGTTGGGCAATTGTGAGGGTTCGAAACCACAAAAAGTGGGGGAAAGGTGGGGAATTGCGGCTGCCCGAGGTACACGCTAGAACACCCAATCTCGTTCTAGGCTAGAACACTCTAGCCGAGATGGTCTAGCCTAGATTAGATCAAAACTAGAACGATATAATAGCCTGGGTAGAACACAAAAAACAAACTATCACACACACACACACACACACATGCAAGCACACATTTTGACATAGGCACAGGCACTGTGGGGCTGCCCTCCCTTCAAGCCCTTGGTTGGGGGGGGGGGGGCATTTTGCTTTTGTCAAACATTTTTCAGGGCCATGAGGCAACGGATACTGGGCTCGCATACGCCCCCGTGTCACAGGCGCATGGTCATAACCACATTGTTCAGTGTTTTTTTCGCTGCAATGCAGCGCAGACCAGTTCTGTACCACACATTTTGGGGGGGGGGGGGGCTTGAGAACTACCCTTGGGGGGGGGGGGGGTTGGAGTCTGGGGTCTGGGTGGGTGTTCTTTTCTTTGTTTCACACGTGCAAGTTTATTCGATTTTTCTGCTATTGGACTGCCGAAATGCACTTTTGAAGTGGCAGGTATGCCATGCAATGTTGTGCAGTGTTGTGGTGTGTGGTGGTCTCGTAAGGTGTAAAGTGGTGTGGTGTGCTGTGTTGTAGTCTGTTGTGGTGTGTGATCTGCTATGGTGTGGTGCGCTGTGTAGCGGCGTGGTGTGTTGTGTTGTGGTTTGATGAGGTGCGCTATGGTGTGTTGCGGTGTCATGTAGTGTGGTCTGGTGTCATGTGCTGTGGCCTCGTGTCATGTGGTGTGGTGTGGTGTGGTGTGGTGTGCTGCGCAGCGGTCTGCTGTAGTGTGTGATTGGCTGTGGTGTGTTGTACTGTGTGGGGGGTTAGTGTGTTGTGGTCACATGACGTGCCCTGTGGTGTGTTGTGTTTTCATGTGGTGTGGTTGGTGGGGTTGGTTGAATGGTGTGTTGGTTGCTTGGCAGGTTGGGTTGTTTGGCAGCTTCGGTTATTTGTTGGGTGTTTAGCCGGTTGCGGCATGCTGTGTGGTGTTTGCACCCTGTGGTGTGTGGTGCTGTATGCTGTTGTGTGCTCTGTGATGTCGTGTCTGTGAGTACACATGTATTTGCTGCCATTCCAAGAAGGCCCGTAGAATGCTAATAGGGGCTTGGGTTGAGGGTCTATTCTGAAAATCCATGGGGCTTTTGCAGGCTAGATGGGGCTTCAGGAGGTGTCATGGGGGTATTCCGCGGTTGTAGGAAGCTCTACAGGAATTATATTGTGCAACACTGCAGTACATGCTGTCACGCTGGCCTCTTCTCTTGAAGTAGCTTCTTGAAGTAGAGAACATTCAAAGTAGTCTCATCCATGTGTATGTGAGAAAGCCTGCTATCTGTATTGGGGGGTTGGAAACTGATGTGCGAGCGGGGGGAATGGGTGAAAATTGAGTGATGACTCTGGGGTAATAATAAGTTGCTATATTGTCATAGCAGTTGCCAGAGTAAATCGGCGAGGTGCAAAAGGATGGTGAGCCCCCCCCCTCCCCTTGCGGAAGCACTGCCTTGTCTAAGCACCGGGACCTGGTCTGACCGTCGTTTTTCTGACCACGGTTTTTCTGGTCAGAAACTTAACACAACGTGATTGTGTGCCGATTGTAGAGGGAAACAGGGGCTGTGTCATGTTTGGGATGTGTCCTCCTGTAATAACAACATTATGCTTGCTACCGCAACCCAGTGCTGTTTGTTTTGATGTGATTTTCAGCCATGACTAATGTCGTTACTCCTACCTTGGCTGGTATCGCACGTCACACGCAAGCACCACCTTGTCCAAGCACTGGGACCCGGTCTGACCATCGTTTTTCTGACTTTCCTAGTGCTTGCGCAGAGGGGGGGGGGTCAAGCGAAGAAACAAGGAAACAAAGAATTTGACATGTGTGAAATTAGAAACAGGATGACATGGGGGATGTATTTGCACGCACTACACATTTTTTGTGCTGAAATATTCGCACCCCATAGAGAGAGAGAGAGAGAGAGAGAGAGAGAGAGGGAGAGAGAGAGAGAGAGACCATGGTATGGTAAGTTTCGACAAAGACCAATTAGCCAAACCCCACAACATGACATCTCCGGCAACAAGTACGACTACCACACAAGGCCCCACAAGCCAAGGGAGAGCCACGACTCCAGAGGAGTGCAAGGGGGATAGACAAGTGTGCTCCGATGAGAGACGAGTGGTGGAAGTGCATTATTGAGTCCAAAGGGAAACTAGAACAGCTGGACGAAGCCCGAAACGCAATGTCTTGAGTGTGGGGGTTGCAGTTCCAACAAGGGCTAGTATCTTCGGAAGGTGCGGACCTGAGGGCTATCAGGACATCACAACCCTGGTTGAATGAATGTGAAGAATACAGCAAGATGCTTTGGGAGACATTCCGGATCGACCATTAACTGATGAGAAGGGCGTAGCGGGCGGTACAACGGGTAGTGCATGCGGTGGAAAGCCATGAGCAATCGGTGCAGGGTGTGTGGGATGAAAGTGCATTGTGGGCACGGGCATCGCAACATGCGTGGGCAAGACACGCCTTGAAAGAATTCAAATGGATGCATCAGACTTTGCAGCATTATGGGATAAAACAAGTCGCCCTGTGGACCAGAGCCGGGAAAGAGGGTGCACAAAGCAAAAGAAGGAGAACCAAGTAGTGCAAAGGAGAGAGAGAGAGGAGAGAGAAATAGCGTACCACGAGAAACGTTTCAAGAGATGATGAGTGGCCTAGAGGCATGCCTTCATGGTTGAATGTACCAACACTAGAATTTCGAGGTGTGTTTGTTAGCACTTGGAACAAGCCGGCAAGACATACCATTACGGAGCGTGGCATAGCCATGATTCCGCTCCCCCGATGGGTTTTTTGGATCGGCGGACACAATGTATATACTACACCCCTGTCCCTTTAAATCTAGCTAACATATATGTATGTGTTTGTGTGTGCGTGTGTGTGTGTGTATGTATATGGGTAGAACAATATTAAAGAGGGAGGCCCGCATGGGTCCAGGGCCCCCAGCGGTTGCCTGAGGCGCCAGCTTGAAAAAGACAAAAAACTACAGCCCTGACGGGCCGTGGAGCTGCCTCTGGTGCCTGCTCGGGTCGCGGTAGGGGGCCTCACCTGAGCCAGAACCTCTGGGGCGTGGGGGTTATGTCACCTCGGTCCCTGCTCTCCCGTGCCTGGCAGCGCCCGGCGGCGTACAGCGCCTCCTCTTGGCAGGGGGGGGGGGTCGCATCCACCCTTCCTCGCTTGTGTGCCCGCACCGGGCCTGGTGCCGCGTCCAGGCCCCGCTGTCGTCTGCGTCTCTTCGCCTACGGTGTGCCCCCCGCCCCAGGGGGTGGGCGTCCGCTCTTCGTGTCCCCCGCTGTCGGCCCCGCATTGTCGGTCGCGGATGCCCGGCATGTCCCCTGGCGCAGCAGTGCCGCACCCCCCGACCCACAGCTGTACAGGATGCGCATTGTCTGTGTTGGTGTGCCACGCAGACCCAGGGGCGTGGCAGCCGCGGCCCCTGCTCAGGGCGTCTCGCCACCGCGCACTTTTGCGGCGGGGTGAAAAGCGCCGTTCTGCCACAGCGCGCCGCTCCTGCCGGAAAGTCCTGCTCCTCGGTGACACAGTACTGTGGGCCTCGCCTCGTCCCCGGTGGGAGCACCGGGCCCGCGTAGAAGTCGCTGGCGTACGCCCCCGCCGAGCGCTTCGCTCCTCCCTTGCCCGGGCACTTCACTTCCTAGGGCTGCTGCGCCGGTGCCGATTTAACCTTCACGCCCTGTGCTCGTCGGCGTTTGCCCTGCTGTCGCGCCACCTTTGCCTGCTGCTGCTGGGCCCATCTCTGCGCTATACTGCTGCATACGGCGCAGGTGGTGCCAGACCGCCGCTGGGCGTGTGAATATAGGCCTGCCTTTTACCCCCGCCGTGGTGCCCGCCCCCAGCGGGACCAGAGAGCGGCACCTGTTGGTGAAGCCCGCCGGGAGAATGGACTCCTTGCCCGCCGCCTTCCCCAGCAGACTGACCGCCAGCCGTAGGACTCTTCCCTTCTCTTGTGTGTATGTATATGTGCATGGCATAAGTGCCGATGCCCTGCCCCCCCACCGGCGTCACTGGTGGGGCTTTGGGATGGGTTAGGGATACACCCCCTTCTTGTTTTTTAACCCAAGGAATAAAAAAAAAAAAGGGTTCGGGGCCCATTTAGACAGTGGGGTGGAAATTTTCAGTAGATTACCAGGTTCTCAGCAGTATTGGAAATAGCAGCTTTGTGAGCGAACAGAGTAACTTGGCGTTTCTGTATCTCTAACATAGTGTTTCAAATGGGTTGGATTCTTTCCAAAATGGATTTTTTGGGGTCTCAAATGGGGGGGGGGGGGTCCCATGCATTATTGTGGAGATTTTTTTGACCGCTTCGGCTCGGTTCCCTCAAAGCGGGGGTCAGCCCCCGCACCCCCTTAAATAACAAGACTCCTGCAGTGGCCATAGACCGCCTTGTGTGTGCAGTGCCTTGTGTGTGGTGGAGCTGGGGGGAAGCCGAGTCCACGCACGTGGGGGCCAACGGCCAACAGTTTTGAATCGATTCCACGTCTCTTTTGGGCCAAAAAAGGCTGTTTTGGGGCAAAAAATGCGCAGTTTTGGGAGGGCACCTGCCCACTTTGCGCCACTACCCCGGGGCGCCACCGTTGAGTTTTGGGCTGAAAACTTGGATTGGGAAAGGCCACCACCTAGCCTTTAGGATGGCTAGAGTAGACTGGAGCCCGCAGCGTTGAGAAGGTGTTTCGGCCAAAACGGAAAGGGGAAGTGCTTGCTTGCTTGTTGCTTGCTTGTTGCAGGCTTGTTGCTTGTAACCTCGATCTAAGGGGCGAGGGGTGCAGTAATGTACATATTATATAGTATGTATACTACCACACCCCTCTCCCCTTAAATCGAGAACAAGCAACAAGCAAGCAACAAGCAACAAGCAACAAGCAACAAGAAGCACTTCTCCTTTCCGTTTTGGCTATTGCTTTGTCTCATCGCTCCGGCCTCTATTCTACTATAGACATCCTAGAGCCTAGGTGGTGGCCTTGCCAAATCCAAGTTTTCAGCCAAAAGTCACCAGTGGCGCCCCGAGGCGGTGGCGCCAAGTCGGGAGGTGCCCTCCCAAAGCTGCGTATCTTGTGTCCCAAAACAGCCTTTTTGGGCCCAAAACCGCCCCGGGATGCATTCAAAAACGGCCCAACGAAAAGAAACGATACTTACTACATGTGCGCCTTGACTTCCTCGTGACAAAAAGCCCTTTATTGCCCTTTTACTCCAAGATATGTCTGAGAAATGGCCCAAAAATGGCCAACGATGGCCCAAATTGTGTGTAGTTGGTGTCAAATTGCCCCCAACCCAAGAACGGGCCGTATCTTGGGCTATGTGCCTCAAATACAAATCTGAGCGCACCTAGTCCACCCCTGGTACACGCTAGAACACCCAATCTCGTTCTAGCCTAGAACGCGCTAGAGCGGCTAGAACGAAAAAAAGAGGGGGGTACGCCGGCCCATGGGCATAGGGGGGCGGGGGTATGAATAGGGCATAGGCATAGGGGGGGTGCAAATTGGACCCCTATTACCATACTAGGGGGTCCATACGTTGTTTTTCAGAAAAACACATTTTTGACATGAAATTCAACAAGTACAAAAAACCGTTCTAGGAACGTTCTAGCGGCGCTCTAGCGCCGCCCCGCTAGAATGGCGCTAGAACGTTCCTAGAATGCCTCTACACCTCCCTCTACGGGCCTTCCTACACATCCCTACACCTATACAGCCCTACACGTGCATCTGCACAAAGCCTTCCTGATGCGTGTACATCATAGACACCATGTAATATCTTTTTATTGCCCTGTTTAATGACTGATCATCATTGTTCGTTGTGCACAGGACTTCATTATCATCCCCCAAAATGAGACTGTTGTACGTTTTATTTTTATGGGTCCTCCACTCGGAGGGCAACGAGCAGCCCACTGGAAGGGCCAGTGCGTCATTGGGGGGCGATTGTCCTGAGACTAAGCTGACTGTATCCAGCACGCATCTTGAGAGCTCCAATTGAACATGCAAAGTGCATTCCTGAACAGCGTGCACACCGCACTGAGAAAGTAAGAATATCCTTTAGCTTTATGATAACGAGGAAGCAACGTGCTGTGTATAACCTGTTGCCCTTGTGGCTCCAGCCAAAGCAGTCCATGCTGGAGCCTGATTGCACAAGGTTCCCAACGAGTGGCCCTACACACAGCAGCAGCAAGATTGAGAAGAGCAACGCATTGCATAAATGACTGCATGTTGACATTTCCGCATTCGCAGCAGTGCTCATAAACAAGAGACCACATGGGAGTCTCACAAACTCGTGAGGGACTCTCATTTTCGGATGTTTTGATGCAGTCACCCACCTCAATTCAGACTTGGGTCATGCATGTGTGCAAAATTTGCATTTGTTGCAAGAATGCAATGAAATCCTGATTCAAGGCAATAGCGCAATATCCAGACTCCACCCAGACTGGTTCCACAACCCTGGCCCTTGGTGTAGAAGCCCAAAGATTTTCCGAAGCTCCAACCCAGAACTGCTGTCTTGCATTTCACAGCAGCATGCAGCAATCAGCAGCCTGCTTTATGTTGTTATTGGCACAGCTCCGAGTGACAACCTGCGTAAAATAGTTTGCAGTAGGCTGCCTACCAGGTGAATCACTCTGATGATGGTTGTTGAACGGGCAGATGTCCTGTTCCGTTCCAAAACGCAAGCATTCAGTGAATCAAGCATTGGAACACAACCCATCACAGCCTGCCTGCACAATCCAGCAGCACTGGCGACTGGGACCTTGAGGGTGTACAAACTAATGTCATCTCAGTCCACTGCGATGCTCATCAATATGGGTATGCTTCATGCCCAACTCGTGAACTTAGAATGTGCATCATGTGGTGCACAGTTTGCCACGCCTTGCAACACGTGGGTTGAACCTGGAAGTTTCGGGTGTTCCGACTCATGCAATAAAAAGCGAATGAGACAAACAACGGAAGTTGGAAGACATTACAATTACGGAGCCGGGGTGGTCGAGAAATAGGGGTTCGCTGTTCACGGACGTGAACATGGCTCGTACTTTGGATAGATTTCTGGCGACAGTGCATAAATCATTCCGGCACCGGCGCCAGCCACAGCCGAATTAGCCAACTAGCCGCAGAGATGAAGAAAAATGGGGAAAATGGGAAAATGGGGGGAAATGGGGGAAATGGAGGAATTTGGGAAGTTGTGGGAAATTGCCAAAAATGCATTGTGGGGAATGTAGAAAAAAAATGTGAAATTGGTTGGAAACGGGAGAAAAATCGGAGAAAAGGGGGACAATTTGGGACAAATTTCCCCTTTTTACCAGTCCCATTTCCCCCACTTTTCCACAACCTCACCACCTTTCCCTCAAATTCCTTTGATGGATTTTGCCAGCCGAACTAGCCGACTGGAAAAATGGGAATTTCGGGACTGGCTGACAGTAGCCAATTTTTCGGCCAGCGCCGATCGTTGGATACCCATTGTGTACTCAGCATGCACAGAGGTATACTTCCATGCTGCCAAATCTGAATCTGCAACTCTGCGTTGGCACAGGCAGAGAGCATGTTTTACTGCTCTTTAGCTGTGGATTAAAAGATGAGGGTACAAAAAAGGAAGAGCACACTGCCAGAGTCAATCACATGGCACACCATGGCGGACACAGACGCCGAAAGGCTGTGGAAGCTACATACAACATGTCCAATTGGAATTGAATTGATGCAAAATGTGGACAGACACAGCAAGAGCATGAGGTTTGGCATAAGTCAACGTTGAGGTCAGACAGTAAGTCAACCAAAGGGCGAGGAGTGGCTCCGTGAGGTACAGAGTCTTGGTCCAACCCCTGCCCTGTGCGGGCATGAATACAAACATAGATAAAATGGGAAGGACATACAATGGGCTAGGCTCATGCGGCATCCCTGGCCATATGGTTGTGGCTTGTGCAGCCGTGTGGTTTTTCCTGGCACATTTGCGGGGCTGGTCGGGGAGCAAAGGTTCAGACCCTGACCATGGTCCATTTGAAAGCCCACATTGGTCGGGCCTGGTAGGCGATGCAGTGGGAAGAAAGGAGCTCAAGCACTGCGCATTGGAAAACGTCAAGAGGGGCTTGAAGAGAACATTTTTTGCTTGTCTCAAAGCAATAATGAAAGTTGCTCTTTTTTGACCGATTGGGGGAGCTGACCTGGAGGGGCACTTACGGACCATCTCCTGTGTTTTGTTTTGGGGAGGGGGGTATTGAGGGTTGTGGGGGCAATGGGGTGATCTGCAAGGTCAGAGTTTTCACGGATGTGGTATCGCAGAAGGGTAATGGTGAAAAAATGCGTCAGAGAGGCACAAAAAGCGTGTGAGCACCCGCATTCGGGGCACCGAAAGGCATTGGATCAAGACAATGGCCCTTTAATAGTGCAATGCAGAACACACTGTGATGCGCATCAGTTGTGATGCAAAATAATAGGGCACTGTTTGACATACAACACCAGGGTCCAGTTTGGGGATAACACAAACAGCAAAAGGACGTAAGTCCAGCAGGATGACAAAGTTTCCTTCATTGGTCAGAAAAGTAGTCGAGCAAAGGTTTGGGGGGCCAGACCACGCCAGAGCGCACAACTGTGTGCCCTGTCACAGCACCTCTGGACAGGGCAGGTGCACTGTCCCCACATTTGGGGGAGCAGGGATATGCTCAGGGGTAGGATCGCTGGAGCAGGTATCCCCTTCCCCCTATGTAAAGGGGGGGGGGGGTGCTCAAGCTCCGGAGACATCATACGTGCACGGGGAGTTTGGGACGGGGTGGCTGGGACTGGGGGACAATTGTGGCCTCCCCTAATTTGGGGGAGCAGGGGAGTGGGGGGGCACTGGAGAGTTTAGGCCTTGGGAATCAAAGGGCCTGCGTGAGGGAACGTTGACTGCGTTGGCAGTCCTAGGGCTGGGGGTGACAGGGCCTGGGGAAGCCGAAGGCCCTGGGGTCGGGCCAGGGGTATCCCCTTTGCTGGTGGAGATGGGGCTGGGGTATGATCGGGGCAGGGGAGGGCGGTTGATCGGGGCCTGTTCTCCAATGAGGCTGCTGACCTGCCGCCTCGGGGATCGTGCACCGGACTGGGCGAGCCGCATCTCCACGGCCCCCATGGTCTCCCCAGGAAGAGGCAGAAAGCCGTCAAACAAAATGTTGGTGACACCTGCGCTCACCAAGCGCTCCACACGGCTGATAGAGCACTTCTTGCACTGCAACAGATTCAGCTCCTTCAGCTTCAGGCAGCCTTGAGAGACACCGAACACGGGAACACAGTAGTGCATAGGAGAAGGCAGGTGCAGAGCAGACTGTGGGGGTTGGCAAGATATTGGCGAGGGTTAGGGTTAGGGTCACCCAGCTGGTGGAACTAGTCTTGGTTTTTTTACCCTCTTTAGTGTCGAGGGTGGACCTACCAGGTTTGACGGCATCAAGCAGCAAGCAAGCAAGCAAGCAAGCAACAGCAAGCACGCGCGAAATGGGCAAATATCACAACTCCGTCATGGTGTTTCAGATTCGGCTGAAATTTTGGTGGAGGATACCTATTGGTGTGAAGAACAATGACATGAAGTATGAGGGAGCAACTCAACAGTGGCGGCCGGGAACGGGTGTCCTGAGTGGCGGACGTCCATTTCAAAAACTGCAATTTAGGGCCAAAAACAGTCTTTTTTTGCCCAAACCGCCCTACACCAGTTCAAAACTGTCAAAGGAAGGGAAATGGTGGCTACACTCCACGTGCAGCTAGACTTCCCCGTGTCAAAGAGCCCTCTAGGGCCCTCTAACTCCACAATATGTCCGAGAAACGCCCCCAAATGGCCCCAAAAAGCCCCAAAATTCGTGCACATGGGCCATTGACAGCCCTAGCCATATCTTGGGCTGTGTGGCTCAAAACACGATTTTGCGGGCACCTAGTCCACCCGCAACCACCCACTTTTCGTGGTTTCCGCCCTCCAGAATTTTGCCCAAACGGATGCCTAGACCCCGGTACTTGGGCCCATTGGGCTACGGCAATCTGCAAGCTTGATCCCAAAGAGCTGGGTGCCAAAACGGGTGAACAAGGTCCACTGGGTACAAAAAAAAATGACTTTTTTCAAAAACGGTCCTAGACCATGTGCAATGCCAAAACACGAGTTTTTGGCCGGTATTGAGCTTGTGGTGGCCTGCTTTGGCCCTCCGAAAATCCCAAAATGCCTTGAAAATGGGCCGTTTTGGGACCAAAAATAGGTCAAAAATGGGTTAACAATGTGTATTCCCAAAAATGATTGTGGAGCATTTGGGGTGCCCAAACATGTGAAATCAGCCTATTTTGAGCACATTGTAAACCATTTTGGCCCCTCTAAAGTCACAAAATGCCTTGAAAAGAGGCTGCTTTGGGACTAAAAATAGGTCAAAAATGGGTCAAAAATGATGGACCACTTGGGGTGCACAAACAAGTGAAATGAGCCTATTCGGACCACATTTGGAGCCTATTTTGAGCAATTTTGGTTCCTCTTGAGTCCAAAAGAGCGTTGAAAATGGGCCATTTTGGGACTACAAATGTTGGCAAGTGGCTTTCGCTTCACTATGATCCCGTCAATGTTTGCTAAAAAGTTTGTAATAATACTATTTTTTGTGTGCCCCCCTCCCCTCCTTTTTTGGCTACCTTTTTGTGGTCTTGGCAAGTGGCTTTCGCTTCACCGCAATCCCATCAATGTTTGCCAAATAGTTTGTAATGATCCCATTTTCGGTTGCCCCCTCCTTGTATGACATATTGTCCATCTATGGCTTTTTCACAGGGCCCTGGACGGACACCCGTTTATTCTGCACCTCATGATGCAGTGTCCATTTTCTCGTGAAGGTCCGCCAAGCCACTGTCTTGACCCCACCATTTCTGTTTCTCCATGGCGGCGGGTTGTGGTGGTCAAGACACCAAGGATCAATAGAGCATTAACCTTCACTCAACCCCCCAACCGTGGTGTGGCACCTGTGCAGTAGGCCCCCGGTGGCGGTCGCGGCAATCACCCCTACCAGTTTGCTAACGCAAAATCTGGCACTCACAACCAGGGTCTGCTCAACCCTATCAGAATGACCCCGGCAGGTCGACTCAACTGATCACAACGGTGCCCAGCTCCCGGCCAGCCACGGGCGGGAACTGTCCCCAACGCCACCACGGGCTTTTGCGTGAGTGCCTATGCTCGACCGGGCCTAGCAGAGCAGCGCAGCAAGGTAGAGGAACATAGAGACTAGAGCGGGGCGACCAACCTGGAGACAGCCAGGCCCGGGTGCTCCTTCCCATTGATCGTAGTAGGGGAGCGTATAGTACCGTTTTTTGCATGGACTGTCCTCCATAGCTGCTAGCACCAAGCCGAGCGCCGCGGCCATGTCTAGTCACGCTACTACCTTGGCGGTAGTACATTGGCTACTATTGATACAACAACACTTTCTATTCATCCGTGTGCACGGAGGCCCACATCGCGCATGGGTGATCCCCCTGTGTGGGGTACAATCCATCTATGGTTTTTTTACAAGGCCGTGGACAATCATGGGTTTATTCTTCACCGCATGATGCAATGTTGATTGTGGTGGTCAAGACACATCCATACGGCATTAACCTTCGCTGAGCCCCCGCACCGTGGTGTGGCATCCGTGCTACAGGCCCCCGGTGGCGGTCACGGCAATCAAATCTACCAGTTTGCTCATGCGAAATCTGGCACTCACCACAAGGGTTTGCTCAGCCGTATCAAGAGGACCGCTCCCCCATCCTTTTCTGGCCATCTTTTTTTGTGTTGGCAAGTGGCGTTCACTTCACCGCGCTCCCATCAATGTTTGCTGCATAGTTTTAGATGATAGTTTTTTTTATGTGCTAAAGGTAGATTAGAATGCGCGATCTGTTAAGAGTGTTTTGCATGGAGCAATTGAACAATGCGTTTGCTAAAGTTATGTAGGGTCCGTGGACGTGTGAATGATTGTATTTTTGCGCCCCCCAACCCCTAACGTGGCTTAATCTGCACTGCGATCCCATCAATGTTTGCTAATAGTTTTAGATGATAGTTTTTTTTGCTAAGGGTAGATGAGAATCGGGGGGTAGAAAAAAATATCTCCCCAGAGGTGAAAATTTTTTTCAACCGTGATACTTGTCCCCACCAAACCCTGTATACAAAAATTTCTACCCCTAGGGGGACTTCTTGAACCCTGACCCCGCAGTGTTGCCCCTTGGGCCACAGACCCACCTAAATTCCTCCAACCCACTCCCCCAACGCCGTTTACCGGTTGAACGCATCTGCCTGAAGAACGTCTAGGACCAAATGCTTTAAGACCGTGGACTACAAGTACGTAACACCAACCTCTTTAATACTTCGCGGCATTGTAACCCATTGCTACTGAATAGTAAACGCGGAGAAGCCCAAGAAATGGCAGTGACCATTGTCTCGGTATGTACTCCTCCAATGAGGTAACAATATCCTTCCATGGAAGGAGGATGTACCTACGGCTCACTTGGAAATGTGAAGTTGGGGCTCAGTTGGGGCTAAAACGGCTCATTTGGGGCTAAGTGGTGTTTTTCAAGGGGTTTCATGTGAAAAGTTGTGGCTTTCGGGGGTGGGTTGGGGTTTTGGAATGTCCCCAAAGGGATACCAATCCCTAGTCCAAGAGGATTTGACCGGGGGGGGGGGGGAGGCTTTCGGCGGCCGTTGACTGAGCACCCCGACTAAGCCGTCACTGAGCCGTCACTGAGCCGGCTCACGTAGCTCTCACTTAGCTCTCACTTAGCTCTCACTGAGCGCGCCAAATGGCTCACTGAGCGCTCACTGAGAGCTAATTGGGGGCTCACTCAGGGCTCACCGAACATGCACGGGCACAAATCTTCCATCATACGCACTTACTTGGTCGTTTGTCGCAATGCACGTTCCACAATCCTCCTCACCATGTTCTCTCTCCCCTTCCTCTCCCGCCGGACACGTGACCAAGTCGTGCACCGGCGTTGGAACCCCCTTTGCTTGGTCACAGCCCTACTCTCCACCTCCCAACCTTCCTTGCGGAGGTTATCATCTAGTGTGTGGTTATCCACCACACACTGCAAGCCCGACCTATCGTTCAGCAAGCTGACCCCCCCACTATTCCTAAGCAGCCGCTTCAGTCGCACATGGCTGCCCTCCAATGCAAAGCAACTAAACTTTGCAATGGTCCCCCACCGTGCAACATACATGTGGTCAATCCACATGTGCGTCCACAAGGTGTTCCCCCATCCCATGCCGGCATGTTTGTCACAGATGTTGTTAGATGTGGGGCCGGGTAACAGTCCCGAACCCCCTGTTAGGAGGGCCTGCTAGTCCGGCCACCACTGGCTAAGGGGCCTCCTATCAAAGTAACACACAACCACCACACACCAACCGAAATAAATTAATTAATTGCCAACAACTTGTTTGTTTTCTTCCTCACGACGCCTGATGCCGGCACTTTGGACCTGCCGCCTTCCCGGGTGTCGACTGTAGGGGTACATTTTACCGTATGGAGGTTCTTTGTTGGGTACGCGCATACATACTTATGATGGACACGAAAGCCACATGAGTCCGCCGGGGACGTTGGCTCGGTCCCGGTATAACAAACCACATTCACAAAACCGGGGGAAGGCCCTCCGGCTGGTCTGTAGCAAGCACCCCAGCCACACTTGGGGGGGGAGGGGGGCACCCGTTATTTTACTCTTCAGAAACAACAATGGGGAGTGGATGGCCCATCCACTGCAACGTGCACCCCCCGCCCCCCGTCTGCAACCCTAGCCACACTGGGGGGGGGTCTCCCCTTTCTTCAGACAGATAGACAGTCAGATCAAGCGGGGGTGGGTGAGCCATCCCCCGCGTACAGGTTTTCGCAGACTCAGGTGGAGCCCCCGGTGGGATCCACGCTCCCCATCTGGCCTGCGGACTTGAAGAAGCCAAAATGGTCTCCTCAAAGTCCTTCATGATCCCTTATCCCCATGATGGACCTGCAAAGGGCCAAGGGGGGAGTAAGGGAGAGAGAGGGGACACACAAACGAGCCCTGGAGGGTGCTGGGACCAACAGGCATAAGCCCTGCAGCGGGCTGGGCCACAGTGAGGTCTGGTAAACCCTCGCAAACCGCCACCCCCCAGTGGAGCCCGCCCTGTGCCATCGTTGCTCCCCCACGGTGGCCGGCGAGGGGTGGGGCACACGACCTCACGTCCCAGCCGCCGCGCCGCCTGTTGTGGCACCCCCACACCACGGTGAGGTCACGCGCCCCTGGGTGGCCGTGGGGGAAAGGAGCACACAGGGGGTCACACCATAGCATAAGGGGACACTGGGGCACAAGGGATGCACAGAGAGAGAAGACACACCTCGGCCCAGTGCAGCCAAAGCCTCATCGGTCAGATTGCTGCAGCCCTTGAGGGAAAGGCTGATAAGGTTGGGGCAGCGGTCTGCCAACTTGGCAATGCCAACGTCCGTCAGGAAGAAGCAATAGGACAGGTCCAGCCATACCAACGTCGAGGGCAGGGCGTCCATGTCTGCGTCCTTAATGCCCTTGGCTGAGTGGAAGCTGAGGTTCTGCAGCCTCCGGGTGTGGCTGGTCAACCTGCTGATGTTTGTGAGCCGGCACCCAGGCACTGCCAGCTCCACTAGCGACTTGGCGCATCCTTCAGCCAACACAGACAATTCCCGATGGCTGAGACTGATGTTCAGCAAATGCAACCTATGGTGATCATTGGGAAAGGCCCAGAGGGCATTGGGTGGGGTTGAGTTCAGTCAGCTTTTCTTAGTGGGGGGGGGGTCTTGCCATAAAGTCGGCGTAAATGTGCCAGTTAGGGGTGGGCAAGCATGTATTAGAAGAGAAGAGGGGGAGTGAGAGGTTCCGGAAACCCCAAAGTTTGTGTACCAACCATGACCTGAATCAATTTTTCGTCGCGTAAAATTTTCTCTTTTTCATGCTACAAAGGGGGTCCCCATCCTTCTCCCATGGTTGTCAGCCCTTCTAATACATCCGCAGAGTGGGGGGCATATCCAAATGCTTTTTGGGGGGGGGGGGGTCGGAGCTCCTTTAAGCCCCCCACCCCCGCAAGAGCTCCAAGGGCCGAAGCCACAATCCAAGCATGACCCGGAGTCCCTTTCTCGAACCTCAACCCTTTGACCACCTCCAAGCCCAAATTCCCACAAGAAGATTGCTAGTGTGGTGTGGGACTTTTGGGTTCGAATGGCGGTTTGGGGACCAGGCCCCCCCTCACCAAACAAAACAAAACCCTCACCAACGAGCATTATTAAAAAAAAACAAGCGACATTTGGTGGCAGACAAACGGCAACCCCACACCGTTTGCCAGCGTACAGTCCATCGCTGGTCGGCAGTCAAGAGCCGCCGGTCAGTGGTCAAGCCAGGAAAGTAGCTAGTAAATGCCAGCGCTTGGTGGCTGCCCAGCAGCAGTTAATCAGTCCCCATCGTCGCTTGGCTGGTAACCGCCGTTGGTTGGCCAATTACTGCCAGCTTGGCAGGTACTCCTGCAGGGTGCTGATGCAGGGCACTCATTTATGGGAAAAAAAGAGGAGGAGGCAGAGCAGGGCCAATGTGTTTATGGGCCAGTGGGACGATCTCAGCCCTCCACTTAGCGAGCGGAGGCCGATGTTGCGGTTGCACATTGACCCCTGCGCCTCGAGGAACACCTCCCTGTCTCGCTCCATCAGAGCCAGAGCGCCATCCTGTGCTATTGCAGCACGTCAACATCACGAGGTCCGGGGAAGGCGCAAGCATGTGGTGGACACTTGGGTTGGACAGGAACGAGGGTGGGGGCAGGGGGTGAGGTACCTGGTGGCACCAGTAGAGAGGTACAGTAAATGCTGTTGAGAGTAGGGTGCAGCCAACGCTGTGCACTCTCGGCAAAGAGCCAACGAAATCGTGTGTGTGCAGGGGAGGATGAAAGACAGGTGGGCAGACCAACAGCGTGGAGGGAGCATCCGGCAGACACCCGCCATTCAAAAGAGCCACCCACTGGGGGCTGGGTGAAAGAGACTGAAAGGGGGGGGGGTGTCAAAGGCTAAGTAAGTAGGCCGGATGTGCATACTTGTTCAAATTCTGGGGAATACATTGTACACCGCCCGCCCGCAGAAGGAGGGGAAATGTATTGGAGATGTGTGAGAGCCAGTTGTCCATCTGTGCACACGTGCTGCTCTGCCCCCCATGGCGTCCACTCCACTGCCGTGGGGACTGGCGTGGAAGGGGGAGCCACCTGGGTAGCGAAAAAGAGGCCGGTGCGCGATGCTTCTGGTCTTACGCAAGTTTTGTGAAGTGAAGCCTCCAGACTGCCCTCGGTGCACTGCTGGTGTGGGTGTGGGGGAGGGGGGGCAGTATCGGGTGCCGGGCAGGTCAGGTCCAGGTCCCCATCCTCGCACCAAAGACGGATCCCTCTCAACCCATGCACCCTCGCCCGTGTATTGGCCATAGATCAACGATGGTTGTCACCCTCCAGAATCACTGTGGCATCCACAACAGTACCTTACGCGCAAGCAAGTGTCAATGTCCATGCTGGAGACATCCCCATCCAACTGGCAGGGCTCTTGCCCATTCGTAGATTGGGAGGAGGGGGGGGAGGGGGGGGCTTTCAGGGTTTGGGACACGGGGTCCCATTGGAGCCGCAAGGGCAGATGACGATGCAACGCAGGCTTCTTGACCTGCAAAGCTGCGGGCAATCCATCTTCTGCAGGGCGAACGAGGTGATGCGCGTGGGGATCTCCGTCAGCTTGGGGCACTGCAGGACCAACGTGCCGTACCAGTCAACGTTGAGCTTCGTGACGTGGTTGAGGCAGACCTCAGTGATGTTGGGGCATCCCTCCAGGGCGACGTGGAAGATATTGGGTCGCAGCTTGTTCACCAGCGTCATGGCCACATTGGTCAGGCCCGTGCAGCGGTTCAGATTTAGAACCTGCAGCAATGTCGTCCTTGCGCAAGCACACCAGGGGGTAACCGGCTGAGCCTGCCTGCCTACATCTTGATGTCCACATGCTGGAGATCACCCAACCCCTCAGTCAGTCACTCAGGCGCTCTTTGGCCGTAGGCTGGATTAATCTGTCCTATTGTGAATGCGCATGGGGGGGCTTTCCCCACCTTCTTGCCATTGGCGGCAGCAGTCTTGGAGCCATGATACAGCAGGTGTTGTAATAAATGTGCACGGTCTCAGTCGATGTGGGGAGGGAGGGTGGGATGGTCCATGAGCAAAAGAAAACCCTCAGATATTGACACCCTTCTTCTGTCGAATGCTGGAGGTTGTTGCCGCATTTTTCCAGTATGCTTCGGGAGCCGCTGGCAGTGGAGGGGAAGCGATGGCAATTGACAGTGGTTCGAGGGCAATCAACGGCGGATGGACGGTTAGTAAATATCCTTTCGGGATCGCAACAGGCACAGTACAGACATTGCGTTCCCACTCTGTCCCTCGTGAACCCCCCGACATCAAGGCTACGATGAGTGCACACACACACATGCACACACATGCACACACACCTGCAACCACATGCCCACGCGCCTGCAACCACGTGCCCACGCACCCCCCCCCACACACACACAATTGAAGCGAGACGAACAGGCGTGATAAAGAGAGCACAGAACTGGTCGCTAACGAATCTCGTCAGGGCGAGTAGATGAGTAGAAGAAGGTGGGGAACAGGGGTCGCGCCGCAGCGTGGGAGTCCCCCCAACTCAAGGGGCGACACTAAAGCATGGGAGTCCAACGCCCCAACTCAAGGGGCCCACTGAAGCCTGGGAGTCCTTCACCCCAACTCAAGGAGCCACAATGAAGCGTGGGAGTCCATCACCAAAACTAAGAGGGCCACGCCAAAGCATGGGAGTCCATCACCCCAACTCAAGGGGCAACACTAACGCTTGGGAGTCCATCACCCCAACTCAAGGGGCCACACCGAAGCGAGGGAGTCCATCACCCCAACTCAAGGAGCCACATTAAAGCGTGGGAGTCCAACAACGCAACTCAAGGGGCCACACTGAAGCGTGGGAGTCCATCACCCCAACTTAAGGAGCCACACCGAAGCATGGGAGTCCATCACCTCAATTCAAGGGGCAACAATACAGTGCAGGAGTCCATCACCCCAACTCAAGGGGCCACACCGAAGCTTGGGAGTCCATCACCCGAACTCAACAGGCCACACTGAAACGTGGGAGTCCATCACCCCAACTCAAGGGGCCACATTGAAGTATGGGAGTCCATCACCCCAATTCAAGGGGCCACAATGAAGCGTGGGAGTCCATCACCCCAACTCAAGGGGCAACACTAACGCTTGGGAGTCCATCACCCCAACTCAAGGGGCCACACCGAAGCGAGGGAGTCCATCACCCCAACTCAAAGAGCCACACCAAAGCGTGGGAGTCCAACAACGCAACTCAAGGGGCCACACTGAAGCGTAGGAGTCCATCACCCCAACTCAAGGAGCCACACCGAAGCATGGGAGTCCATCACCTCAATTCAAGGGGCAACAATACAGTGCGGGAGTCCATCACCCCAACTCAAGGGGCCACAATGAAGCTTGGGAGTCCATCACCCGAACTCAATGGGCCACACTGAAGCGTGGGAGTCCATCACCCCAACTCAAGGGGCCACATTGAAGTATGGGAGTCCATCACCCCACCTCAAGGGGCCACAATGAAGCGTGGGAGTCCATCACCCCAACTCAAGGGGGCCACACCGAAGCGAGGGAGTCCATCACCCCAACTCAAGGAGCCACACCGCAGCGTGGGAGTCCAACAACGCAACTCAAGGGGCCACACTGAAGCGTGGGAGTCCATCACCCCAACTCAAGGAGCCACACTGAAGCATGGGAGTCCATCACCTCAATTCAAGGGGCAACAATACAGTGCGGGAGTCCATCACCCCAACTCAAGGGGCCACAATGAAGCTTGGGAGTCCATCACCCCAACTTGAGGGGGGACACCAACGCTTGGGAGTCCATGACCCAACTCAAGGGGCCACACGGAAGCGAGGGAGTCCATCACCCCAACCCAAGGGGCCGCACCGAAGCGTGGGCGTCCAGCACCCCAAATCAAGGGGCCACAATGAAACTTGGGAGTCCATCACCCCACATTCCATGTGCTCAACCATGGTTGGTGGCGGTTGGCGGTTGGCGGTTGGCGGCGGTCGGCGGTTGGCAGTTGGTAACTGGCCGTTGGTGGCGGTTGATGGTGGTTGGCGGCGGTTGGTGGTTGGTGATTGGCGGTTGGTGGTGGTTGGCAATGGTTGGCAGTTGGCGGTTGGTCGCCGGTGGCGGTCGGCAGCGGTTGGTGGCGGTTGGCGGTTGATGGGAGTTGGCGGTTGGCGGTCCTTCAGGGCAGTCCTTAGCAAAAAAAATAAAAATCTGGTTCCTTAAGGACCATCTTGCCCCAAATCAAGGAGCCACACCGAATCCTGTGAGTCCAACGTCACAACTCAAGGGGCCACATTAAAGCGTGGGAGTCCAACAACGCAACTCAAGGGGCCACACTGAAGCGTAGGAGTCCATCACCCCAACTCAAGGAGCCACACCGAAGCATGGGAGTCCATCACCTCAATTCAAGGGGCAACAATACAGTGCGGGAGTCCATCACCCCAACTCAAGGGGCCACAATGAAGCTTGGGAGTCCATCACCCGAACTCAATGGGCCACACTGAAGCGTGGGAGTCCATCACCCCAACTCAAGGGGCCACATTGAAGTATGGGAGTCCATCACCCCACCTCAAGGGGCCACAATGAAGCGTGGGAGTCCATCACCCCAACTCAAGGGGGCCACACCGAAGCGAGGGAGTCCATCACCCCAACTCAAGGAGCCACACCGCAGCGTGGGAGTCCAACAACGCAACTCAAGGGGCCACACTGAAGCGTGGGAGTCCATCACCCCAACTCAAGGAGCCACACTGAAGCATGGGAGTCCATCACCTCAATTCAAGGGGCAACAATACAGTGCGGGAGTCCATCACCCCAACTCAAGGGGCCACAATGAAGCTTGGGAGTCCATCACCCCAACTTGAGGGGGGACACCAACGCTTGGGAGTCCATGACCCAACTCAAGGGGCCACACGGAAGCGAGGGAGTCCATCACCCCAACCCAAGGGGCCGCACCGAAGCGTGGGCGTCCAGCACCCCAAATCAAGGGGCCACAATGAAACTTGGGAGTCCATCACCCCACATTCCATGTGCTCAACCATGGTTGGTGGCGGTTGGCGGTTGGCGGTTGGCGGCGGTCGGCGGTTGGCAGTTGGTAACTGGCCGTTGGTGGCGGTTGATGGTGGTTGGCGGCGGTTGGTGGTTGGTGATTGGCGGTTGGTGGTGGTTGGCAATGGTTGGCAGTTGGCGGTTGGTCGCCGGTGGCGGTCGGCAGCGGTTGGTGGCGGTTGGCGGTTGATGGGAGTTGGCGGTTGGCGGTCCTTCAGGGCAGTCCTTAGCAAAAAAAATAAAAATCTGGTTCCTTAAGGACCATCTTGCCCCAAATCAAGGAGCCACACCGAATCCTGTGAGTCCAACGTCACAACTCAAGGGGCCACACTAAAGCGTGGGGGTCCATCACGTCAATTCAAGGAGCCACACTGAGGTATGGGAGTCCATCACCCCAATTCAAGGGGCCACACTAAAGTGTGGGGGTCCATCACCTCAGTTCAAGGAGCCACACCGAAGCATGGGAGTCCATCACCCCAACTCAAGGGGCCACAATGAAGCGTGGGAGTCCATCACCCCAACTCAATGGGCCACATTGAAGCATGGGAGTCCATCACCCCAACTCAAGGGGCCACAATGAAGCGTGGGAGTCCATCACCCCAACTCAAGGAGCCACACTGCAGCGTGGCAGTCCATCACCCCAACTCAAGGGGCCACACTGAAGCGTGGGAGTCCATCACCCCAACTCAAGGAGCCACACCGCAGCGTGGGAGTCCATTACCCGAACTCAAGGGGCCACACTGAAGCATGGGAGTCCATCACCCGAACTCAACAGGCCACACTGAAACGTGGGAGTCCATCACCCCACCTCAAAGGGCCAAAGCTGAGGAGTCCATCAACCCAACTTGAGGGGGGACAGTGAAGCGGGTGATCCCATCAACCCAGGTCAAAGAGCCACACCAAAGCATGGGGGCCCATCACCCCAACTCACGGCGCCACACCGAAGCATGGGAGTCCATTACCCGAACTCAAGGGGCCACGATGAAGTATGGGAGTCCATCACCCCAACTCAAGGGGCCACACCGAAGCATGGGAGTCCATCACCCCAACTCAAGGGGCCACACCAAAGCGTGGTAGTCCATCACCCCAACTCAAGGGGCCACAGTGCAGCGTGGGAGTCCATTACCCGAACTCAAGGGGCCACACTGAAGCTTGGGAGTCCATCACCCGAACTCAACAGGCCACACTGAAACGTGGGAGTCCATCACCCCACCTCAAAGGGCCAAAGCCCAGGAGTCCATCACCCCAACTTGAGGGGGGACAGTGAAGCGGGTGATCCCATCAACCCAGGTCAAAGAGCCACACCAAAGCGTGGGGGCCCATCACCCCAACTCACGGCGCCACATTGAAGCATGGGAGTCCATTACCCGAACTCAAGGGGCCACGGTGAAGTATGGGAGTCCATCACCCCAACTCAAGGGGCCACACCGAAGCATGGGAGTCCATCACCCCAACTCAAGGGGCCACATTGAAGCGTGCGAGTCCATCACCCCAACTCAAGGAGCCACACTGAAGCGTGGGAGTCCATCACCCCAACTCAAGGGGCCACATTGAAGCGTGGTAGTCCATCACCCCAAATCAAGGGGCCACACTGAAGCGTGGGAGTCCATTACCCGAACTCAAGGGGCCACACTGAAGCATGGGAGTCCATCACCCCAACTCAACAGGCCACACTGAAACGTGGGAGTCCATCACCCCACCTCAAGGGGCCAAAGCCTAGGAGTCCATCACCCCAACTTGAGGGGGGAAACTGAAGCGGGTGATCCCATCAACCCAGCTCACAGAGCCACACCAAAGCGTGGGGGCCCATCACCCCAACTCACGGCGCTACACTGAAGCATGGGAGTCCATTACCCGAACTCAAGGGGCCACGGTGAAGTATGGGAGTCCATCACACGAACACAAAGGGCAACACCGAAGCGTGGGAGTTCATCACCCCAACTCAAGGGGCCACACGGAAGTGTGGAAAGCCATCCCCCCATCTCAAGGGGCCACACCAACAAGTGGCAGCCCATCACCCCAACGCAAGGGGCGACATTAAAGCGTGGGAGTCCATGACCCGAGCTCTAGGGGCCACACCAAAGCTTGGGGGTCCATCACCCCAGCTAGAGTGCCCACATTGAAGCGTGGGAGTCCATCACCTCCATTCAAGGGGCTACACTAGAGCGTGGCAGTCCATCACCCCAACTCAAGGGGCGCAAGGAGTGGTGTTTGTTGTGCACATGACGTGGTCGCCGCACTGGGTTGCAAAGGAGTGGGTTGGTATGGGCCGGGCTAGGCTGGGCTGGGCTAGGCGGAGCTGGGCTAAGCTGTGCTGGGCTAGGCTGGGGTCGGCAGTAAGCTAGCTTGTGCTGGGCTGACCCACACCCTGTACTCTTCACAACCATCACCGTGGGGTGAGCTGCTGGTGAACGCCATACTCTTCCACCTACGGAAGGGTGCCCAGGCGCCGATGGTCATGCCTACTTTTTGACCGTCTAGTCAGTCTTTGCACTCAGCACCTTCTGTGTGCCTATTTGCCACGTCCCCCGTGTGTGTGTGTGTGTGTGTGTGTGTGTGTGTGTGTGTGTGTGTGTGGAGTTGTGCCCTAGGCATTGCACCCATGGGGCCGGGCATCAATCTTTTGCAAAACGTAGTAAATTTTTTTCCATTTTTCTTAAAGTAGCTTTCAATTTCATTAGGTTTACTAGATTTTACTAGTTAAACCGGAACCAAGAAAAAAAAAGCCTTTGGCTTTACTCGGTGTGCGAACTTGGAAAAAAAATTGGTTCCGTTGTTGGTGACACCCGAGTACGTGGGGGGTACGCAGCCACTTTGCCCAAATTTGGGCCACTTCTGGTGGACCGCCACGCTTCCGTGAGGCCCCTCAAGTTGGGGTGATGGACTCCCACGCTTCGGTGTCGCCCCTTGAGTTGGTGTGATGGACTGCCACGCTTATACTTGGCCCCCATTGGACCTTGACGAAATCAGTCTACAACACCAGCTTGCACTTGCACCCGGTCACCTGGGGGCCACACACACACAGTCTACATTTGTACCGTGTTGCTTAAAAACTGTAAGGAATTCAAACTCGCCTCCCGTCCCTGTTGATGTCCTGTATCACGTATTCAGGTTGCAGCTGCCATGATGCATACCGTGTGCCGTTCCAATGGGCATGTTTTTGAAGCCAATTTTCTAACCGGCGTGCCATTGCACAGAGGGGGTGCTGGCATATGGTAGCTAAACGAATACACCGCTTTTACGGTTGCACGTGTGTCATGTTGCGATGTCACATATGCTCTATGCAAACCCTTATGCATCGCGCGCATCGCTTGTTCACGGCGGTACCCACAGAGCAGGGCCACTTGCAGCCAGGCGGGTGCCGAAAAAATTTCATTATGGATGTGCAGCACTCCCCGGTGCACTTTGGCTAGTTGGTCATGCAATCACAAACAACTCTTATGCTCCACACTTTTTGTAAAATGCCGCGGACAGTGTTGACAAGGCGCGCACACTCATGGGGGGGGTGTATTGGTACCCAGGGCAATGTTGTCTTTGAATTGGCATAGTGCAGTGACATGGCCCTGCCAATATGTATATCCCTCTAGCATAACGCGGAGATCCCCAAGAATGCGAAAGAGGTGCTTGTGTGTGTACATGCACCACACACTGTGGACATTCGAGCTCTGTGCAGAGAAGGGACCCCCCATTGGTATACAGAGGTTCCGGCACCAGACCTGTCCACAGGCCTGACATCACACACAATGTCCACACACACACACACACACACGATTGCGAAACACAACACAACAATGGTGGCACACACACACACACACACACACACACACACACACACACACACCCTTCATGAGGGAAACTAAGAACCACTGACCAAAAACCCCAGTGTGGATGATAAGCGGCACAACAGGGCAAGTCCACAGGCACTGGTCTCCAAACACCTCATCAGGCCATGCAAAACAATGAAACTATCATGGCTAGGCGCCTTTCCTGTGGCAGAGTGGCAAGGGAAGCACAGTGTTTGCCTGTCATCGCAATAGAGGCATTGCAGTCCTGCCTGTCCCTTGCCCTGCTTAGCCACGGAGAGGGAAGAAGAGTGTGGAACAAGCAGCACAGTTTTCATGCCTGCAACTATGATGTGACATGCAATGGGACGCACCGCTGCTCCGCTGCACCATGTACCATGTTCTCTGGTCATGAAGACATGTGTAACCACCTGCTCACACACACACACACACACACACACACACACAACTTGGGCGTGGACGCAACAGACATAGAGAGGAGGGCGCAGGGCATTGCCTCGTGCCACCATGGCGCCCCAATCGTCACTCCAACACCCTGTGGTACCGTATGGCAAGAGTTCTGCTCGTAATTCCCAGCTGTTGTACTGGGTACCTTTCCAATGGGCATTCTTCTAGAGCCAGGCGGCACAGTGGTGTAAATGGAAGCAGTGGGGTAGGGGCAGGCGGGGGAGGAGGGAGTACATGTAAGAGACCGACTTCTGGTAATCATGGGGGCTAGTCGACAGGCCGCGGGTGATCGCAGCGTGCGCTGCATGCCCCATTTGTTTTTTTTTGTTGTAACCGGATAGTGCCGCCAACTGTGTCCATGCCGCCACTGACAAGAGCTCCCCTGCCCATGTGCGGATCCACGGGCGCGCGCTAGCGAGAACCCCTGTGAAAATCCCTGGTAAGTATGCTGGGTGTGCTAGGGCTGGGGTGATAGGGGGGGTCCAGTCTTGATGGCCCACGTGGGTGACGGCGCGCTTGGGTGCAGGTATGCTAGGCCTATTCCCCCTGCTCCCCGAACCACGTTGAAACCCAAAGCGGCGCAGGCTGTGCCGTGGCAGGTGTCCGTGCATGGGTCGGCGGGACGTGACATGCAGTCGCACAGGACATGCAAGTTCCAGCACTAGCGCAACCCCCCCCCCCCCCGTTCCGGCGAGAAAAACCCAGTGTTCCGGCGCAACGTTCCGGCGAGCCGTTTTTTTAGCAAAAGAGGTTCCCGGTGCCCAGTATCTCAGTCCCAGGGCGCAAACACACCTTCCTTTTGGTTGTTCGGTAGTTGGAGTAATGTGGAAACCCAAAGCATCCCTCAATTTGCCAAAAAAAATTTCATCTCTCGGTCTGTATATGGTTCCTGGTCAGCAGTATGTCAGAACCTGCCACTGGTCCAGTGGATATGCACTGGTCTACAGATCTGCAAGCGTGGGTTCAATCCCGTCTAACGGGCCACCGAAGTTTTTTTGCACTTTTTGTCACTTGGCTCTGCCACCCACCGAAGTTTTTTGCACTTTTTGTCACTTGGCTCGGATCGGCATTCAAAGCAGTCCTTTTTTTTTCCATGCAGAAACAAGTCTGAAAGAAAAGTGGCAACAGGCCGACAAATGCACACAAGTGGAGAATTGCATCAAACTGCACTTCACATCTCAGACAAGTGCCCTTTCAGGAAAGCGCTTATTGATATCACCATTGACCATTGCATACAAATAACCCATTTGAGTGTCCTCGGCCATAAATCGTCGATCAGGAGTCAACAGGCCTTTCATAGCACAAAACGATGACCCTGCAACACAACTGGTGATGGGAAAGGTTAATGCACTCAGGGCATGGGCAGCCAATTCTTTCAGACCGCGAAAT
Source organism: Eutreptiella sp. 'Long Island Sound 2002' (assembly GCA_964036045.1). Classification (NCBI taxonomy): domain Eukaryota; phylum Euglenozoa; class Euglenophyceae; order Eutreptiales; family Eutreptiaceae; genus Eutreptiella; species Eutreptiella sp. 'Long Island Sound 2002'. The sequence goes on from OZ038384.1 coordinate 27,393,305, forward strand.
TCTGCAGCATTCAGCCACCACTTGACCAAATCAAAGCGGTCATCCTGTGGTGGCACCTCCTGCTTGAAATACAAAATCCACTGTCCACAGTCACGCAAAGAACACAGGACTTCGCGGGGCAAGAGGTGAGAGTATGCATCAATGTTTGAAGGCATGTTGTCGCGCTGCCGGGGATCAATACCTTTGGCGGCGGGATGACTGATTTGCACCATGCACCAGGGATCTCATTACCCTGAGATATTCGCGCAGGGGAGCCATTTTAGGATGCTCTAAAATAGTGGCTCCAAATCGCAGATTCGCTGTGTGGGCCCAACAAGTGTGAAGGGTGGCGTTCTTAAAAAAGACAGCAAGGCGCTCAGCGAAAGCCTTGGCGCAGTATCCTGCATTATCGACCAACACTAGTTTGACCTTTTGGCGGGGGAGACCCAATCCTTCCCAAGCATCCAAAACAGCCTTGCCCACTGTTTCATTGTTCACGGGTTTCTTGCGGTCAATAAAAGCAGTGGTTACGTAACAAATCCGTTTCTGGCTGGAAACAATAATATTCACGGGGTGACGATCACAACAATCTGTTGTCTCGTCAAAAATTATGCTCAGTGACCCCCCTTCATCAACATCTGCTTGCAGAAGGCTAAGCGCTTTCGCACGCTCCTTCTTTATGACCGACGGACGCACATAACTCTCAGCCTGCTTGGATCCTGACACATGACCCCCAATACCCGTATATACTCTGAAAATTGGCCGTATATCATCAACAATTGTCAAAGGACGACTCTTACTCATGAGACACCACACAAGATCATCCATGACGTATCTGGGGTCTTTCGGTTGTAAGATACTTCGGTACGATGGTGTTGATTGTAGTTCACAGGGCAAGACAACATCGGGTTCGTTGGCCAGGGCGGCACGTTTTCCCCGCTTCAGCTCAGCGAGTTCTGCACGGTAACGTTTCTCCCGGTCCTCATCCCACTTCTCAGCCACATACTCATGCCGTTTCCTTTTTTCGCCACGCTTCTTTTTTTCTGCCTCCTTCCGAGTGTAGCATTGTTGCCGTTCGTTGTAACCGGGGGCCAAAACATATGGGGCTCCTTTTGCGATGTGGGCAGCGCAACGTTTATCGTGGGTCTGACTTGTGATGTGACTGTTAATTGTGTCTTCTTGGTTATAGTCAACACATTTACCGCAGCACCGGCACATCAGAACACCGTTCCCATTGTACAAGCCGTATTTTCCGAATTTTGCAACGCGATCATCTACTGTGACGGTTTTGATGGTTCTGCGGGCCTTGTTCTTTGGTTCTGGTTTGACTGGTTTGACTGGTTTGCCTGGTTTGACTTGTTGAACCTGAGCAGATGATGAGTCGTCGCGTTGTCCAGGTTCATCTCGGTGGGTACCAACAGGGGTCTAGTCAAAGAACTTGTTCGGTTTGACAGAACAGACACAGAAAGCACAGACATTTCCCTCATCAACTCAACATCATTTTCCCATTTCTGTTGCAATAACAGCTGCTCCTTCAGTTGCAGATCATGGAAATCAGTCATGGATGCCCCCTCGGAGCCACAAAAACAACATTTCAACATCTCTGCCAGTGGATGGACGAACAAAAGTGTTACTGGCAAAGTGGACGACAACGGTTGATAGTAGCAGCAAGCGTTTTCACTGAAAAACATTGAGCCTCACAGAATCACAACGTTCCGGCAAAACGTTCCGGCACGTTCCGGCAATTCCGGTGACCGGAACGGGGGGGGGGGGGGGTTGCTAGTGTAACATGTTACATATGGTTTGGACTATGGGGGTTTCGGGGCTGTCTTCAAAATCAGTGGCAATAAGGACATTGTTGTGGAACCGACACAGGGACACTCGTCGGTACAGCCCATCCCACCATGCGAAACCTTCGGGCCACACATTGAGGAACCCCAGGGCGTGGAACAGGTGCCGGTGCGTATATACCCCCCACAGGCTGTGCAGGTCCACGGCCTGCGCCGAAAAAGAACCCCCCATGGGGATGCAACCATGTCGGCCCCACCGCCCTGATAAAATTACTACACTCCATCTCGAAGTCTATGATTGTCAAATTGGTCTTTGCAATCCACTTTGCTAATGTGGAACATGCCAACTGCACTCAGCTGGTGGTACCATTTGCTGACATCGTTCATGCTGTGGGCCAGAAACGCCCCCCCCCCCCCCCACACCAGACACACACGCACACATGCACGTACACACACCCACACCCACCCACACACCCACACACACGCACATACGAACCTGCAGCACCGGGCAGCCAGTCAGAATGCCGTGGAGACAGGGATCGGTCAGACACTCCTGGTTCTCGAGACTGAGGGTCCGCAGCACCGGGGACCGGATCACGCCAAAGGTCTCCACCTGCAGCACCACATTGCGGAGATCCAGCTCGGCCATAAAGAGCTGCTGCGGCAGCATGGCCTGGTCGGGGCCCGTCATGATGGAGGTCTGCATGGTCGAGTCCCGTAGGGCCACCACGCCTTGGGCGGTGGCAATACGGGGGATGCTGTCTTGGAAGTTCTGCCGCTGCTGCACTGTGTCAAACAGCATCAGCACTGTGGTGTCCCCCATCGTGGAGTTCGGTAGCGACAGGGAGGAGATCCAGTCCACCTGCGAGCCATGAAAGCGAGGCTTGAACGCGCCTGTTCGCAACGCGCGTGAGTGTGGAACGATTGGAGTGATGGGCCTGCAGCAATGTGGGTCATATTCTTTGGGGGATTGCCCATGGACGTCCCATGGAGGCGTGAGACAGGGGTCTGGAGGAAGGGGGCGGGCAGGTCAGGTTTGCAGATAGCCAGCACGGTCCTGACCAATGCCGGGCATCAAGGGGGGGACTGAGAGGCATGGCAGAGTGGCGTTCCAGCACTGTATGTGGAACCCCATCATATGCACTGGGCACATCTCTATTCTGCATACCCACACCTAATTAGACCTCAAAGGCACAGTACTGAGACTCAGTAGTGTGTTTGCTTGCAGAGACAGATCAGAAATCAAAATACTGCGGATGCTTGCAGCGCGTCACAACGTCATAAAGCAGCGGTGCCTGGTCCCGGTAACACCGCAGGGGTAGACTGTGAGATCAGGGAGACTGCAGTGATGGCAGGCTGGACTTGAAGAATCTGCGACCAACCTGCGGGGACAGCAAAGTGCAACACATCATATGAAATCCTATTGCACTTTTCTGTGCACATCACGAGAGGGTGCCAAAAACAGAAAGAGGATGAGACATGCCTGACAAGTGCTGTTTGACAATTGTGGTTGGCCGCAATCTCAAAAAAAAAAATGCTTTTGGAATTTTCGATTTTCCATTGAGATTGAAAACTGCTGAGGCAGTTCATGCACGAGCGTATGCAGTTTGACCTTGTTTTCAGTGCAAACAGTGATTTCCTGGCTTGCAAACAGGGAGTAAGGGATACAATTTTTGTTTGCCACCGTTTGCCACCGTCCCACGTTGTGGAGATGCCAAATCAGGGGGTTGCTAAGTGGCCAGTTGATACTATAATGCGGGGGGGGGGGGGGGTCTGAGGCCACAAAAAAGTTTGTACCTAAAACCGGCCGCCATTTTCTGGCTCTTTCAACAAATTTCATTTTTCAGCTGAGGAATTTTCTGATCTGGTGGGTGGTTGGTCCGCCAAAATCCCAGGAAAGCCAGGATAGCCCCCCAGTATCACTGAGCAATTCCCTGTCCCAAATGCTTCCCTCAAGTATGGATCAAAAACTGAAAAGCAGTTTTGACCCCCTCCCCATCTCTTGGGCTCTCAGCCCCTGGGAGGGGCAATTGGGCACGTGGACCGTATCCTGCCCTTCTATTTTAAGATTTAGTTGCCCAGTGGCGACCAAGAAAACGCACGTGAAGAGGGCACCAAAGATGGTGGAAGAAGTTTCTGGGAGTGGGTTGCCTGTCTCTCTACCCAATTCGCCTGCTGCATGGAGCCCTGTTGTTCATGGGCAGAAAGTGCCCCGCAGCGGATCTTGGGCAAGAACAGGTGGTGCGCTGCCAATCAGCTGGATTCCATGTGGCCCTCTTGCCTGCTGTGTTGCATGTCAAAAATAGCATTGCCAGCAATGTTGTAAGGTCAAGCCAACTGTCAGAAACCCCAAGGGCATTTGAAATAGGGTGTTCCCAAGTTTTGGGTGGAAAGTTCGGTGGCAGGCTGTGCCACTCCCCCCTGTACTGTTTATGCTTTTTTAGCCATCTTTGTCAAAACAAGCACTGAATGCATCTTCGGTGGCCCCGGGGACTCTGTGGTACCCCCCAAGAGGGTGGGGATGGGGGATGCTGTGACAGTACACTCATGGTAGGATGCAACAGGACATGTTTTGCAGCCTCTAGCCCTGCCTAGAGCCAGCCACGATGCTCTGCCTTCAATGCCAAAGTGCACACCATGCATGCCAGTGTAATTGTACACCTCAACACGTGCAGTGTGGGGTGGGTGGGGGTGAGCAGTCCGGAGGGAGTCTCTTGTTTCGAATCACGGGGGGGCCGTCTCCTCGCTTTTGTACGCAACCCCCCCCCCCCTTCAGTAGAAGTGGGCCAAAGGCCCCTGGGGGGGGGGGGGGGGGGGGCAGTCGGGAGGATCGGTTGGGGGGGGGGGTCCAGGTGGGGCATTTTGGGGTGGTGGGGGGGGTGTTGGCACAAGGCCTTGGTGGTTAGCTCTGGGGGGGGGGGGGGGAAGCTCCGCTTGACTCCCCTTGCCCTCCCTCCAACCATACCATCACCATAAACCTAACCGTAACCTTTGCAGCAACCTGGTTTGGCCATGCCAGCCATGTTGATTGGGCTGAACATCATCCACCCAATTTCATTCATGGCTGCTTTTGCCACATCATTGCTCTCCATTTTGGACCCCAATACTCACTCTAACCCTAGCCTAGGGTGAGAGCTAGGGCTAGGGTTAGGGCTAGGGTCACCGAGCTGGTGGAACCAGTCTTGGTTTTACAACTCTTTTTAGTGTCTAGGGTGGACCTACCAGGTTTAGCAGCAGCAAGCAAGCAAGCAGCAAGCAGCAAGCAAGCAGCAAGCAAGCAGCAGCACGCGTGAAATGGGGGAAAAGCAGACTTCCGTTGTGGTGCTTCGGATTTGGTTGGAATTTTGGTGGATGATACCTATGGGTGTGAGGGACAACCACACAAAGTTTGAGCAAGAAACTCAACGGTGGCGGCCGGGAACAGTTGTCGCAAGTGGCGGACCTCGGTTTCAAAAACTGCAATTTAGGGCCACAAACAGGCATTTTTGGGCCAAAACAGCCCAAGAACCCATTCAAAACGGCCAAACGAAGGGAAAGGGTGGGTACACTCTATGTGCGGCTTGACTTTTTCGTGTCAACGAGCCCTTTGTGGCCCTCTAACTCCACCATATGTCCCGGAAACGGCCCAAAAAGGCCCCCAGAAGCCCCAAATTTTGTGTAGACTGGCCGGCAACAGCCACAAACCAAGAACAGGCCATATCTTTGGCTACATGGCTCAAAACGCGATTCCGAGGGCACCTGATCCACCCGCAATCCCCCACTTTTTGTGGTTTCCACCCATCAGAATTGCCCAAACGGACGCCTAGACCCCCATACTTAGGCCCGGTAGGCTGCGGCAAGCTGCAAGCTCAAACAGGTGGGTGCCCAAATGGGTCATTAGGGTCCAATAGGGGCAAAAAACTAACTTTTCTCAAAAATGATCCTAGACAGGACTGTTTTGAGCTTCTGGTGGCCCATTTTGGTCCTCCGAAAATCCCAAATGCCTTGAAAATGGGCTCTTTTGGGCCCAAAAATGGGTCAAAAATGGGTCAAAAACACATTTTTCCAAAAATCATCCTAGACCATTTGGGGTGCACCAACGGGTGAAATGAGCCCATTTTGAGCCCATTTTGGGGGCATTTTGGCCCCTCAGAAGTCCAAAAAAGCCTTGAAAGTGGGCCTTGTGGTGAAGGGGATCACTTGCAAGCTAATTCCACTCTGTCAACGGCCTTCAATGTGTGACTCGTTGGTGTCCCTCACCATTCATAGCTGATGTTCCCTCCCCCACCAGCTCGGTCCCAATATTCAGTCTTGATTAGGGTCAGGGTTAGGGTTAGGTGTGGGGTTAGGAGCAGGCTGAGGGCTGGGATGCCGTTAGAGTCAAGGTTGGGTTCAAGGATAGTGTTGACGCGGGCAAGGGAAAAATTTTTCGGGCGCCTTCGGCACCACCATATGTATGGCCGGGAGCTATTGACCCTTGGTAACTAAGTGGGCCCGGAGGGCAGGGAGGGGGGGGGGAGTCGCATACCCGAACTGAGGAGACGGCCCCCCGTGTTTCGAATGTTTTTTTGGGGGGGGGAGGGACCACATTTGAATTTCTTGACACAGTCCGAGTATCATGACTACACATAAGTGGGGCAGGGTTAACTTTTCACCACCCACAATTAATACAAAACAATAAGAAATCCTGGCAGACGCATAGATGACCCTCTCAAAGCACCCAACGAGCAGTTGTTGTTGCTATTGTTGTTATTGGCGGCCCCACTGCGTATGAAAAACTTAGTTGGCTCCATGGGTGTAGATTTGTGGGTCCGGAAGGGGGGGCGCTAGTGCACAACAAGAACAACAAATGGGCAAAAGCACCAGCTCGGGTCAGAATTTCCCCAGAAAGCCGTGATGATACCTGCTGCAGTGTGGCAAAGATGGTCTGTAGCCCTCGGTCAGAGGCGTTGAATAGCTGAAGGCGGGTCAGTGAAGGCATGCCCAAGATGAGGTCCGACAGTAGCGGGTAGCAGTCGTCACTGACAAGTGTGAAGCTGAGGCTGTCAAACTCGCGCCAGTGGCTGGTGTTGATGGTGCTGCGTGTATTCATGACGTCCACAAGCGCGTTTAGCTCCTGGGATGGAGCAGAAACAACTTGTTGACAAAGTCTGGTGCGCACAACCTCACCAAGGCCTGAGATCTGTGTTTGCCACACCCCTTCTCTTTGATTGCCAAATTTGTTAGTAGCAAATAATCCGAATTGGAACTGGAGTGCAGGCATTGCAATACCAGGATTGACTGCGGCAAGCCCCAGTGCCACAAATGCGCAATGTTGCATGGAATGCCAGTTTTCATTTGCCGTCACCCTCCTATTCTGGCGGCAAAGGCAAGCCTAAAATCGCAGAAAATTCGCTTTGGGGCCACTGAGGGCCCCGCAATGATCTGCCAGTGGCAACACCAGGCACATAATTTGGTCTAGAAACAAAAGAGGCAGGGGCTCTTGCGCAACCCTCTGACAGGAGAGTCAAATGCCCCCACAATTCCAACCTAACTTGTTTCCATTGCTCATAATGCAAAGAATGTTGGTGGTGCCTCAGAAATGATAAGAATGGACTTCTAACTACCAACTCCTTGGAACACCATGCCAAGCAAAGCCACAGTTAAGTCTCCAGAGATACCACATTGCTGTACGTATCTCTCCAACACTAACCGCACATGATCTAACAATAGCCATCCATGGTGGGACATTAACCGCAAAGACCGCGGAAATCTTACCACAATCCCAACGATCTAGCACAGGTTGCCTTTGGTTGTCATGACAAGAACTCCCCAACAGCCACATTGTTAAATTAAAAAAACCCACATTCAAAGACAACACAACTCCTCGTTGCAATTGCCCAACCTACATCCATGACATCCACTAGCATTTTTGTAGGCCAAGGAAACTGGATGGGAACCATGGACTTGTCCCAAACAGCCCAACCAACCCAACAAGGTAGCCGTCACACTGGAATGCATGAAAGGAGACCACACTGTTTTGAAGGACTGTTTAATGAAAGCTTCAAGAACACCCTTGTGGTTCAAATTCATAAAGATTCAATGAATTCCATGATGGCAACTCTGCAGCTTGATAGGATGGAGCAGGATGTTTTGTTTGAGTCCCACCAAGGCTTTTTTTAGCCGGGGGGGGGGGGGGCTCGGGGGAGGAGTCCGGTTGATGATACGGGGAATTTGTGCACATCATTGAACCCTATGTCCGGTCAACCAATTTTGTACACAGACTGTGCACACAAAATGCCCAGCTGGCTGACCGGACAGGGGGTGAGCACCCACAAAATCCCTGGTGGCTGACTGGACAAGGGGGGGGGGGGGGTAGGCACAAAATCCTCGCTGGCTGACCGGTGCGTTCGCACACAAAATGCCTGGAGGGCTGGCCGAAAAGGGGTGGTATCGTGCACACAATACCCGCGCACAAATTCCCCTTATATATCGAGCCGAATCCCACCTGACAGTTTACGAACAATTTTCAAAAGTGGGATTCAAACCAGTAACTAAAAAGTTAAGCCAATAGCGCCGACCACTCATCCACCTTTTCTGCTGTACATTCTAGTCTGTCTGGTCTATAAACAAGGGAATTTGTGCGCACACCCACGCTCACACAAACACTCTCTTTTTCTAAATACATGCATGTAAATGGAGAAAATTCGGCCATGCGCTAGAGGAATCCTCAACGGCCTACAGGAGTCCTCAATGGCCTCTAGGCATCCTCAAAGCACTAGAGGAATCCTGAATGGTCTAGAGGAATCCTCAGTTAGCCTAGAGGAATCCTGAATGGCCCAGAGAAATCCTCCATGACCTAGAGAAATCCTCAATGGCACAGAGGATTCCTCAATGGCCTACAGGAATCCTCAATGGCCGAGAGGAATCCTCAACAGACTATAGGAATCCAAGATGGCCCAAAGAAATCCTCGATGGGCTCAAGGATTCCTCTAGATGGCCTAACTCTAGGTCATTGAGGATTCCTCTAGGCCATTGAGGAGTCCTCTAGGCAGCTAAGGATTCTTGTGGGCCACTGAGGATTCCTCTAGGCCATCGAGGAGTCCTGTAGGCCATTGAGGATTCCTCTATGCCAATGAGGAGGCCTGTGGGGCATTGAGAATTCTTCTAGGCCATTGAGGATGCCTCCATACCATTTAGGGCTCCTATAGGAGCCGTTGGGGATTTCTCTGGTGCATAGTGCATTAGGGGTTCCTCTAGGTCATTGAGGATACCTCTAGGTCATTGACGATTCCTATGTGCCATTGAGGATTCATCTAGGCCGCTGAGGATTCTTGTAAGCTATTGAGGATTCATCAAGGCCATTGAGGATTCCTCTCGCAGATCGAGCATTCCGTTGGGCCATGGAGGATTCCTCTAGGTCATCGAGGATTCTGTTGGACCATTGAGGATTCCTCCATATCATTGAGGGTTCCTATGAGCCATTGGGGATTTGTCTAGTGCCCAATGCATTCGGGGTTCCTCCAGCCTCTAGGCCATTGAGGATACATGTAGGCCATGGAGGGTTCCTCTAGGCCATTGAGGACTATTCTAGGCCACAATGATTGCTATAGGCTATTGGGGATTGCTATACACTATTGAGGATTCCTCTCGGCCATTGAGGATTTCTCTAGTGCATAGTGCATTAGGGATCCTTTCAGCAATTGAGGCCCCTGAGGATTCCTATAGCATTCTTGTAGGCTATTGAGCATACTTCTAGGCCATTGAGGATTCTTGTACGCCATTTCTAATCCCTCAAGGCAATTGAGGATTCCTCTAGGCCATGAAGGATTCCTCTCGGCTACTGAGGTTTCCTTTGGTGCATTGCCGTGCCCCTACCCTGCACTGCCTTGCCCTGCCCTGCCCCGCACTGCCCTGCACTGCCTTGCACCGCCCTGCCCTACACTGCCCTGCCCCGCACTGCCCTACCGGGAGATCTGGCTCCTTAGTACAATAAAGGGTGTGAGCCTGTGAGGGTGGCAGACTCACCTAGACCGGTAGCTTGTGGGTCTAGGGAGCCCGCTTGCACAGCCACCTACCTTCCCTCGTGCGCTGCCCAACCCATGCTCTCATTCGCTGCGTGCACACATGGGCCGATGACCTTTGTGGCTACCAAAAATTGGTGGTGGACCCACGGGGACGACGAGGCCCACCGCCCCAACAGCTCCCCATCGCGATCATCCCGCAAACTGGTCCTGCGAGGTGGTTAGGTCATCAACGGGAGAAGTAGTGTTTCAACACTTGCTTGATATGGGGATGGGGGCATACAACAAACCAATTCCAAAAACACTTTGACGAACACTCAAACCCACACAACCAGCCGCTGTTCTTTATTTTGGCAAGGAAGACTGTAAACCTCCCCGTCACCAGAATGCACAGGTGTGGACACAACACTCTAGACCCCCAAAGAGGCAATTGTGTCTTCTTGTTGTTGACAGGGGAGGGGCTGGGTGTGCAACAATCCCAGCATGCAGCAGCATCAACCTTCAATGAAAACAGAAAACAGGAATGTTTTTCATCCAACAAATGAAAAATGCCGCAAAAAAAGAATTGACAAACATGCACCAAATAATCTCAGCTCCCCCATGCACTCCTTTGCACAACCAAGGCCACAAAAGTGCAAAGTGCCCCAGCCAAACTTCTGCTACATCAACCCTGCCGTCCTGGGGGTCCCCAACGCTTCAGAGCGGGGGACAAAATTAGATGTGGCCCGCAAGTGGGCGGATTCTCTATATCACCCTTGCCGTCTTGGCGGTTGCCAACCCTTCGGAGCAAGGGAAAATCAGAAGCGGTTTTGTTCAAAATGCAAATCCAGCAACTGTAAACGACACTTGCGCTTCCGCATCCTCAGCATCTAGTCCCTCGCCAAAAGTATCTCTGAAGAAACCAATTCTCCAAATGAAAGCTGCCTGGTGAAGCATATGTTTTGGGTTGGAATTGGCTCCTACAGGGCAGCGCAATCACCATCCATAACCCATTCCTGCAGTGCCTTGTTGCCACAAGCAACAACGAGGCAAGCCTCAATGTTCTCCTCCCTGTGTCGTGTGCTGGAAACTATCAGGGCCCTGCTGCTTGTCGTAAGCAATCAGAATGAAGGACACCTCGTAGGTCAAAGGATCTGGGCACTGAATGGCCGGGTCATGGTGCAAGGACTTCAGCAGCTTCGGGTTTGGGGTAATGCCCATCTCGAAGCAGCAGTGCATGTACTGCGTGGAGGGCGTGTCCAGGAGGTTGCTAAGCTGGGCATTCTCATTCTGCTTGCGCTTCAGGTTGCTCATGAGCTGGTCAGAGAGGTTCTGGGTGCTCTTTAGGTCGTGGCTCAGACCCTCCATTTGCCCAGAGGCGTTGTCCAACGCATGTCGTTTGGTGCTCAGCTCCTTCGAGATGACATCCATGGTTTTCACCTTCTTGTCCAGCTCATATTGGAGCATATTGATGGTGTTGTTGGCCACTTTGAGCTGGGCCTCCAGCTCCTGGATTCGTTGACGCTGCAGGATCGTTTCCTTGCGGTAGTCAACAGGGCCTGTGTCATTGTCCACCTCCATTGCGGGCCTTAATGAACCCAAAACAGGCCCCTGGGAAAGCGACATATTGTGAGTAGAACAAGCGCATTCGGTCCGCTGACAAGCTCCTTTCACGCACTGGTTATCTGAAGTCCCTGAGCAACAGATCATTTCTGCTGCATGGAATCTTGTGCTAACATGCACACACGTATCACACCCCTATCACCATGTCTCTTGATGCTACTCTCCCAACATGCTTCCTGATCATGCCGCGCACACTATGTCCCCTTATCATACCCCTCACTGCCTCCGTCACTTTTGGAACGATGGCATCAACAATTTCATTTTTCTGTTGAGGTGGGTATGGAGCATTTTTGGAAAACACCAGCAGCCCCTGCTCCAGTCAGGTTGATCCCAGCAGCCCCCCAGAAAATTCGGCATGTTTTCAAGGTGTGGCCGTTGCCTGCTGCAAGTTGTGCGTCGCTATAGGTGAATCGGTGGTGTCTATCGATTTGGTCTTGTAACCCACAATTACTCTGACAACCCCTGACGTCCCACCACCATAGAATAATGTTACCACCCTTTGGACTGAACACCCTCACCGAGTGATGCTGCAAGGGGAGCCTGATTAGGTGGTAATACTCCACCAAACATGCTGGCGAGGGCAGCTGTTGGGGGGCTCATGTGCACCACGTGTGCACTATGCACACCTTTCATTTTCCCTATGCACCCCATTTGCCCCATGCATGAAAGGACCCCCAAAAGCAGAATGCCAAGGCGGTGTGCATCAGCAATGTGCATGAACACGTCTGCCCTAAGAAGGTAGAAGGTACGTTGTTAAGAGGCCAAGGGGGGCAGCGCAAGTGCTAACACCAAGACTGGTCACATGTACATGAGCTGTAGACAGTAAACGAACATTGCCTACTCCATGTCCAGCACATCACAACAATGGCGTTCATGTTACCTCCTCTACGCCCTGCGCTTTCGTTTGGTATTACCCTTGGCCTAGGTAATTTATGCAGTTGTTGGTGCTTGCCAACGTGAGATACTGAAGCGCAGTGCATGCACGGTAATGAAAGTACAGGGCGGCAGGCCCAAGGGAGCCATACTTTCAAGGGTTAGATTTGCATTCATGTATCATTTGCGCTAACTGTTGCACCTGTGTGAAACCCTTTCGGGTGTCTGCTACCTGGGGAGAGCTGAGCAATGAGCAAGTGAGTTGTCAACAAGTGAGAGTGGCGCACAGGCAAAGATAAAGCTGATCACACGGCCATTAACTGAAATAAACAAAACATGTACGGCTTGGAAAAGCTTGCATGTCCTGCCCTCAGTTCGTTTTCACCAAATGCAATGTGTATGCAGTGCAAGTGCCACCCCAATTCATTTGAACTAAAATGAGATGATAAGGAACTAATTTGATTTTTCGTAAGACTGGTTTAATTTCCAAGGACAATCTAATCTTTGTACGCACAACAAAGCGCAAGCACTACTGCTGCAAAGGCAGAGCCCTAACAAAGGGATGCCACACAAAACCCCCGCCAAGTACAGTGACAAACATTTTCGGTTTTCGCATTGCACTCCGCACATTATGCGTACTCAGGTGTATCATGCATGCTTTCCCCGTGCCTCATGGGTGTGTTTATGGACAAGGCACATCAGGTCGGAGTGAGGGCCGGTGCGAAGTGCGAACCACCCGCCGGCCTGAGGGACATCCTGAAACCCCTACCCTCCCCTGCCCGTAGCAAGTAGCCGGGCACCAGGTGCACCTTGGACAGTGCCATCAGTGCAGACTATTCGAATATGATGCAGGCACAAGAGCACTGGATCTTCAGTGTGTCAATGGCAGAGCCCGCACACAGGGGATGCCAGACAAAACCTGCCAGTGTATACAGAGTGACATGCACTGGCACACTTTGGCTTTCACACAGGACTCTGAATATTGTTGTGCCTACTCAACAGGAGGGTAACCTCAGCACGCACTGCAGGCATACAAAACAACCTCTGCTATTATACAGCAAAACCAGCAAAAGCGAAAATTTCAGGACGGCTAGAGGGCCGGTGCGAGGGGCGTAGCCCCCGCCGGCCCAAAAGACCGGAGCTGTGACCACCACCACCCCTTGGGGTATCGCTTGTCGTGAAAACCACGGACCACGGAAGCCAAATTGATCTGTCTATTTAGGTCGTTACGTGGCAGCCTCATCACTAGCCTTGCCTCACACCAGGTTGTCCAAGAGAGAGGGGGCTTCTGAACTACTTCAGCAGTGGCATAGCAACAAAACACTCATCAGTGATCATAGACTGCTGACAAGAGTTGGGCAGAAAATGTCCTATGCTTATCACAGTCCTTCATCTTTCATGTCTTGTACCCTCAATCCAGATTATGTATTCATGCATCACATGAGTCACACGTGGTCAAACAATGTCCATGTAGCAAGAGCCAAGAACTCTTTAGGTACTTGAAATCCGTTGACCTTCTTGAAACCAACACATCATATTCTTAAAGCCTACAATTCTATGCAGTCTGAACCTGTGGAAAAACCGGTACAGGATAGGGCGCCACCATTGATTTGGATATCTGCGTACCCCACAGCCCCACAAAAGGGACCTCAGGTTACTAATCACATCTCGTCTGGTTAGAGCGTACTGCAGCGACTTGTAGAGCAAAGCGGGGAAGAGAGAACGTAAGACATTGCGGGCATTCGGAGAGTGGGTGTCGACCCACTGTTCCCATTCTGCTGTCACCATGCCATTCACTACCTCACTAAGTTTTTGGACCACTCCTTTACGCCGCAGACCAAAACTCTGGTGAATACCATGCCGCGATGCCGTGGGTTGTAGATGTAGAATCATGGAAGCTTCACCCTAGGTTGTCACTTGGCCGTGGGGTTCCCACTTCAACGGGATCCTATACAGCACTTCCGTGAGTTTTTTGATGATGAACAGGTCGGGGGCCTCAGGAAGGGGGGATATTCCCACCAAAGCAAAGTAAACATTGTCTCTATACCTAGACATGATGACCACAGGTGTGGAATGAGACGAGGGGCCTGCACAGGCTCCCACGGTATCTGCAGACAGGATCTCCCCCACATCCAACAGGGTCTCTATGAAAAATAGCACTGCTAGTAGTTCTTGGGATTGTTGGTCAATCCCTGTCATTCCCAGGTAAACATTATCGACAAAGTGTGCCATTAGTATGACGGGCATGTGTGTGCGTGTGCATGCGTGCAGAGCATCACGTAAACGGCCATCGGGCTATTTTGTATCTGCCAGCATTACTTACCTTTGGTCCAAAACAGCTAGGTAATTGGTTAGCATCCGGGGCTCACGACGCGCTGCTAATGGCCAAACCTCCCATGAGGCATCCCACATACCTAGGCCCTGCAGCTCAAACTGTTTGTCCTACACCGTTATCCACCCCAGGCACTTATTTTGTTGGTCAAACCATCCTTTCATGCCTTAGGTAGGAAAGAACTATGTATTCTTGGGCAGGAGTGTGGTTCGGGAAAAGGAGTGCGGTTCGGGAAAAAGTTAACATGGGCCCCGGTTTGAACGAAAACGGCACCTTATGTCGAGACCAAGGGCGTGCTTTAACCTAATTCACGATCGTTGTAAATGAATCATGCTGGAACTGTTTTCTTTCCCTTGCTATGGCCCTTAGGATCATTTGCTGTGCTGACAAAAAACCTCCAATTGGGACACCTTTGTCCCCTTGTGCCATAAGGATGGGGCCTGCACAGGACCATACATTGTTGTTGATCTCCCACCGCACATTTTAACCTAATCGTTGATTGTTGATCAAGTCTCAATGATCTACTGCTTTGTCAGGTGGCAGGACACAGGCAGTTTGTTCCCCAAGGCCCCAGCAAAGCAATACAGGAGCAAGAGAAAACAAAACAGCCACGTACACTGGTGTATTCTGGATAGGTTTGGTAAGAATTCTGAGAAGTCCTTTGTTACCCTGTCCGAGTCCGAGGTTCTGAGGTTTGTAGAATATGACATTACAGAAAATGTCTACTTGACGATTGGTTCTATTATATTATGTCAAGGAGCGAGAGGAATCCCAATTGTGCACGTACAGTGACCCCTGAGACAGTGTGTCAGTCAGGTTTTCCAGGATGGTGGTCTCCTGGAGACAGAGTCTTCGCCACTGCCCACATGGCTGAACAGGCAATGCGTTTCATTCAGACACTCCCCTTGGATGGTGCGGAAGGGGGCATGCAAGCATGGTGAGGCATTCCACATGGAGGAATAGGCGCGTAGTCGTGCAATTCTTTCGAAATTTTGATGCTTTGAATGGAGTGGTGGAGTTCCTCTCAGCGCAAATTGCTGAAATTTGGGCATGTTGGAAGGAGTTTATAGGTTTGTTCGGTGACCTCGTCCCCATTGTCCAACAGAAGCTTACTGATCTCTGTGCTAATTTTTCGAACGCACAGGGGGTTCCTGTGCAGTGCATTGTACCAGGAGTTGCAGAGCTTGTTGACCATTTCCCTGACAGCCATGTTCTGGCACACAGCATGTTCGTTTTGAAGCATGTAAGCAGAGTAGTAAACAGCGGGCTGGAGCACACGCAAGCATGACCCTGCCTCCACCCATTGCTCACTTGAGCTTGGGTATCAATGTCATTTCAAGATTCATATTAAGTGTTAATTTTGAATATTTGAACTGCCTGTCCAAAAATTAGATATGAACCAACAAAAAGTTGAGATCTTTTTTGGAATGTTGGTTGTAAATCGCGGCGTGCATTTCTAAGTGAGGCCCGGAAAATCGCATGGGCCCCAAAAAAATTCTCCAATATTTGGTTTGGCACACACATTGGAAATCTGAAGGCATGTGTCGCTTGGGAAAAGTGCTTGAGAGGTTGCATGCGAGGTTGCCGGTTGGGCTGGGTTGGGATTGGTGCTTGGAAAAGCGGCGGGCGGGGAGGTTGCGAAAAGTGCTTGGAATTTTGATGGGCGGGGTTGCTTGAGAAAAGTAGTTGCAAGGTTGCATGCGAGGTGGCTGGGTGGGGTGGGCTGGCATCGGTGCTTGGAAATTGCCTAGGCTTGGTGCACCGAAAAAGGTTTTAGGGTGTTCCTACCAAGAAGTGCTTGGGAATAGTAGTTCCAATAATACCACGCTAAAAACATCACGTGCAAGCAATTGTTGTCTCCATGGGCCAACCAAAAAAGTTGGTTGTGAATATCAGAGCAAAGATGCAGCAATACATGTCACGAAATATGCATTCCATGGGAAGCACATATGTTACATGAGAACCTGGAGGTCCCAGGCCCCCTCCCTATCCCGCTCGGCAATGCGCTGACCAAGGATTCGCGGCGTTCACCACCATGTCCCACACCTAAAAACAAACAACAAAAGCAACGGTTGACTTTTTGGAAGATTGCTTTAATTTTTCGAGGTTCATAATAAGTGTTAATTTTGAACATTTGAACCGCCCAAAAATTAGATATGAACCAACAAAAAGTGAGATCTTTTTGGAGTGTTGGTTGTAAATCGCAGCATGTATTTCTAAGTGAGGCACCGGAAAGTCGCCTGGGCCCAAAAAAAAATTTCCAATATTTGGTTCGGCACACACATTGGAAATCTGAAGGCATGTGTTGCTTGGAAAAAGTGCTTCAAAAATTTGATGGGCAGGGGTGCTTGGGAAAAGTGCTTGAGAGGTTGCATGCAAGGTTGCTGGTTGGGCTGGTTGGGATTGGTGCTTGGAAAAAGCGGTAGCGGGGAGGTTGCGAAAAGTGCTTGGAATTTTTGATGGGCGGGGGGGGGTGCTTGAGAAAACTGGTTACGAGGTTGCATGCGAGGTGGCCGGGTGGGCTGTGCTAGGATTGGTGTTGGGAAATTGCCCGGGCTCGGTGCACCGAAAAAAATGTTCGCGGTGTTCGTGCCAAGAAGTGCTTAGAATAGAAAATCCAATAATATCAAGCCGAAACCATCGCGTGCAAGCAATTGTTGTCTCCATGGGCCAACCAAAAAAATCGGTTGTGAATACCAAAGCAAAGATTTAGCAATACACCCAACAAAATATGCATTCCATGGGAAGCACATTTGTTACATGAGAACCCAGAGGTTCCAGCCCCCCCTCCCTATCCCGCTCGGCAATGCGCTATGGCCAAGCATTCCCGGCTTTCACCACCATGTCCCACGCCAGAAAACAAACAACAAACAAAAAGGTTCATTTTTTGGAAGACTGCTTTAATTTTTCGAGGTTCATATTAAGTGTTAATTTTGAACAATCGAACCGCCCGTCCAAAAATTAGATATGAACCTACAAAAAGTTGAGATCTTTTTTGGAGTGTTGGTTGTAAATCGCAGCGTGCATTTCTAAGTGAGGCCCGGAAAGTCGCATGGACGGGAAAACTTTTTCAAATATTTGGTTCGGCACACGGTTTGGAAAACTGAAAGCATGTGTCGCTCGGACAAAGTGCTTCAAAATTTTCATAGGCGGGGGTGGTTGGGAAAAGTGCTTGCCAGGTTGCATGCAAGGTTGACGGTTGGGCTGGGTTGGGATTGCTGCTCTGAAAAAGAGGGGGGCGGGGAGGTTGCGAAAAGTGCTTGGAATTTTCGATGGGTGGGGGTGCTTCAGAAAACTGGTTGCAAGGTTGCATGCGAGGTGGCGGGGTGGGGTGGGCTGGTATTGGTGCCGAGGCTTGGTGCACGGAAAAAGTGTTCAGGGTGTTCCTACCAAGAAGTGCTTGGGAATAGTAGTTCCAATAATACTGTACCATGCAAAGATCATCACGTGCATGCAATTGTTGTAGAGATGTGGCAATACACTCCAAAAAGATCTCAACTTTTTGTAAGTTCATATCTAAATTTTGGACGGGCGGTTAAATATTCAACCATTAATATGAACCTCAAAAGATTAAAGCACTCTTACAAAAAATCAACTTTTTCTTTTATTGTTTGTTTTTAAGTGTGGCACATGAGTGGGCCTGGGATCTCCGGGTTCTCATGGAACAAATGTGCTTCCCATGAATTTAAATGTATGTGTCATCAGGTTGTTGGTTGTAAATCGTAGCGTGCATTTCTAAGTGAGGCACCGGAAAGTCGCATGGGCCCAGAAGAAATTCTCACACACTTGCTTCGGCACATGGCTTGGAAAATTGACGGCACGTGTCGCTGGGCGGGGGTGCTTGGGAAAAGTGCTTGCGAGGTTGCATGCGAGGTTGCCGGTTGGGCTGGGTTGGGGTTGGAGGATAGTCGCCAAGAGTATAGGGATGCTGCTTGGGCTGCTCCTCCCACCGCAGCTAATGCTCCCATCTTCCAAGATCTCTCGGATATGCCAATGCCTTTCCAAAAGATGCCGCGACCGAAGTGTCCGCCCGCGGTAAGGCAAGTGGCATCCGAGTTCATTTGTCATAATTGCTCCCGAGAGATCAATGTGTGGCGTCCTTTGCGACGGCAGCACCGTGTCTTTTGTGTGATGTGTAATGCTCCCTACCATGAAGCTTGCATGGGCGAGGGTGCCAAAGATGGCTCCGTGCGTGGCCCTTGTTGCCCCAAGGAGTAGATCATAATTATTGTACACTATTATTAATAATGTACACTCGGAATCAAAGGACAAATCAAAACAAACTAACATTATACTATATTATTATGAACGCTTATCAAAGGTGACCACTCGAAAGTACTGTAAAATGTCCAATAATGTCCCGGACAAAATCAAGCCACTCGGGACATTACGAGACTTCGGTGCCGGCCATTTGGCACATTATGAGACTTTCCTATATGGGTACCGTTTGAAACCATTCAGGACATTATGAGACTTTTCCTGGGACATTACAAGACTTTGTGGAAAATTTTTCTTCGGACGCTTCGCGCCCCGCCCCCCCCTTGAAACTTCCAATATTTTTCTTCAGGCGCTTTGCGTCCCGCCCCCCCTATGTGAAAGCTGGAAAATTTTTCTTCTTCTTTATTGATATGGAAAAGCCATTTGAGGTAACCTTGGGTGTCACACAGTAATTGGGCGGGCCCTTGAACTTAGGCTGCAGCTTTGAAACCATTGAGGCACCCGAACTCATCATTGTGAAATTCCTTAAAAAATGAAAACAACAAATACCATCCCCAATGTAATGTAAGTACAAACGTCCAAAACACGAATTTCGCAAATTGAAGTCAGATGCGGTGCAGTCAGTCCGAGAATTTAATTTTTCCGTTGGCGGGACGGTGCGCAGAACTAACTTAGGCTAGGCCTCGCTTGCCTCGCGCTGGGCAGAACTGTGCTCAGCGATCGCTCGCATCGCTCGCCCATCGCTGCTGAAAGTCGGCATCCCGGAGTGTTATATCCAATATCCGCGGCCTGTGGTAGATTGCGAGCAATCTACCACAGGCTGCGGATATTGCCTAAATGTGATAGGGGTCTTACTGTTTTTACTATTTTTACTATTCTTTTTGCTAATTCAGGCTTTGTGGCGCTTTGTGGCATGTCAAAGGCGCAAACCAAGATACTGAAGCTCAATGCACAGGGCCCGCCACCTATCCAGGTCTCGCTCGACAATGTCACACGGATGTTAGAGGAGGAAGCGCCGGAAGGTTTGTACTAAGAAGTGCCCGCAGGACCACAGTTCATGGGAGATTTGTTTGACGATGCACCAGCCGATCCACAAGGTGAAGAGTGTGTGAGTTACGTGAACGCTCTGAAATGTTGCAAGGCCTTCACTGCTGCAAAGGACCTCATCGGAGCAGAGTTTTCGTCGGTGGACGACTGGTTCATCAATTGGGCGCGCTATGTCGGCAGTCCACATGCTCTCTTGGATGCCGAAGCAGAGAAGCAGGAGTTGATTGATCGCCGCTTGCAGTATGCCATTGCAGTCCAGAGCTCCAATGAGAAGCAGGAAAAACCAAAGGTGTACACGCTCAGTCCGCGGACTTTCGTAACGTATACGAACGCATTCATGCATGTATACTGCCGCAGATTCCCGAGTTCTGGTTTCTACGTGCACAATGAGAACATGATGCCTCGCTACTGGACGACGATGAAAGATGCAATGCGACGCTACAGGTTATGGTACTTGCAACAGAACAAGGCACCGAAAGAGCCACCAGTAACGGATGAGGAGCTGATCAAGTTGTGCCGCAGCACTGATTGGAATTCGCCGGGTGCCAGGCAGCTGATGCGACTGATAATCACACTGAGCCGATCCGGGTTGAGATGTGTGACCGGCTGCATTTTGACAAACGAGACTATTGGATCCGAGCAGAAACTTCGCAGTGGTCAGTGTGAGCCGAACTTCCCCGAGATCAAGCAACGCATGCCCAGCCTTGTGAATTGGGACCTGCCGTTCTTCAATCAGCTGTTGGTGGCTGGGCCGGACAAACGATTGTGCATCATCGAAGTTCTGTCGAATCAGCTTGACGACCTGCGCGGTGCGCCACTTGGAGTGCCGTACAACTGGATGTTCCGTGAAGTGGGCGACGACGGCCAGCTGCTGGAAAGTGCTGCGAATGCTGGAAATGTGCGGCGGCAAATCGGTCGGTTTGCCTCAAAGGTTCTCGGACGGCCTGTGACGACAAAGGCCCTTGGGCGACGGGCTGCAATCTCCTACGTTCAAAGCAATGCTGCCGTGTCTACAGCAGATCTTGCCAAGTGAGTAAGAAAAAGTCACTACCATGTCTTTCTTGGAGGGCTTGATCCAGGCCAAGCCCGCCTTAAAACCCTTTTGTTGATGCTAAGCCTAACTTAAGTATTTTCATCTCTCTTTTGAAGCCTAAAGTACACTTTCTCAAAGTAACAAGCGGAGGGGGGCTCCACGAGATGAGGAAGAACAGTGTGCGGGCTGCGATCGCCTCTGAAGGGTATCTGTCGGACGATGAATTTAGATTGCACGATATGCACGTGCATGATCAGGTATTTATAACAAAGAACCATGAGCATGTTGAGGAAATTTCAATGAAGCAACGAAACATGATATGTTGTGGAGGGTGTGGAAAAGTAAGGTTAAATGAATCCTTCGTCTTTCGTGCTTGGTCCGGCTTTTCCT
Organism: Eutreptiella sp. 'Long Island Sound 2002'; assembly: GCA_964036045.1. Lineage (NCBI taxonomy): Eukaryota > Euglenozoa > Euglenophyceae > Eutreptiales > Eutreptiaceae > Eutreptiella > Eutreptiella sp. 'Long Island Sound 2002'. The sequence continues at coordinate 27,414,551 of OZ038384.1, forward strand.
TTGCTGGTGCGAAGCACCATCAAAAGAAAAGCCTTATTACGTTTTTAGCCATTTTCGGGTCACCTTTCTATGTCGGAAATGGAGCCGGGCGGTGACAAACAAACGCAAAAACACTCCTTTGCCTTATGTTTAAGCTAGCAGCCTAAGGACAGGGAGGGTGCATTGGGCAAGATTAGCGACACAGGGTGCAAATAGCATTCAATTGACATATTCATATCTCGGGCCTATTGTATCAGATTTTGACGAAATTAAGGGCATTTTTGGTCATTTTGGGGGTGTTCTTTTCATTTTTGAGCTTAAAGAGGCGGCTGAGTGCGCTGAAAACCGTCAAATCGAAAAGCGGTGCTAAAACAAAATGACGGCGGTTTCTCAATTGAACAGGAAGACGAGGCTTTTAGAATCATTTATAAATATTGTCTTAGATCAAGATTTCGTGCATTTTAGCCCGATTTCAGCTTGAACAGTCAAAATGAAAGATCGCAAATGCCGGCGACTGCAAAATGCGGGCGTGCACAGCAAATAAATAATATGTCAATTATGTCAAGTAGATTTCTTGAGATTTGTGGCCTGTGGCCTTCAGCACCTCAACTTTGCTAGTGCACCTTTCAATCGCATCCCCAGCTTATATGGAATTAGTAGATGCTGGTGAAGAAGTTGAAACCTTGTAAAGGTCCTAACTTTGCAAAACAGCCATGATTGATCAGAACGAATATGACGGCGCGAATAAGCTCTTTCAGGCGGTCATTTAGAGGGGCTGCATCGTACACTTTTGGGATATGTTTCATTTCGGCGCGCGGATCGTATATAATGGCATAAGGACTGCTTTTAGAGGGGGGCGGGGCCCCGTTCCCCGGCCCCACAATTAAAAGCCCCCCATGGGGGGGGAGGTGAACTAGGGTAGTAACCCTAGCCCCCCATGAAGTTCACCCCTACCACTCAACTGAGCGGAGGTACCTTCCTTCATGGAGGATATACCGAAATAAAATAGGCATTTCATGCTTTAGGCCTTGGAGGTGAAGCCTAGTGGTCTCCCACCCCAAGACCCCTATACTCAATTGTTTCTACCACTTATTGTGGTTCTAGTTTTCAACTGTTTCTGAATTCAGTTGCTTGGCCAAGTCATTTTCTGTGTTGGCCTGACATCTATGCCCCACATTCCTAACCAGCACCATTTCACCCAAAAGAGTGCACATGAAGTGCCTAATGCTATCTTGGAGGCAAGAGTCAGACCAAAATCTTTTGTATTATCCATTTGTGATTGAATCTTTCTGTTTATACCTGCATTGTCTATCTGCAGCCCTTCTGTGTTACAGTGGATTCCAAAACCAATCATTGATTCGATCCACATCCTGTTCTTGCTCTACTGGCTGCTTTGGTTTGGGTTTTCAACTTCAAAACCTGCAGGATTTCATTGAAATATCTAGGGCATCAATCAAGGACATCTTTCTGGTAGCAGAGGCAGTCCCTTTTGACCTTTTGAACCGACCAGGAGAACAAGTGCAGCACACAAAGCTCAACAACAAGTTCATCATGTCCACGCCAAGCGTCAGGACCTGGCCCCTAAGAACTGTCCAAGTACAAATGGGCAGCATGGCCCGCCCTATGAGTGAACCACCTTACCTAGCTCCACAACATCTCAGTGGCGCAACTGGGTCCCAAGGAGAACCAGATCGCAGAAGGGCGGAAGAAAATACAGGCCTTACCACGAGTAAGAAAAAGTCACTGCCATGTCTTTCTTGGAGGGCTTGATCCAGGCTAAGCCCCCCCTTAAAACCCTTTGTTGATGCTGAGACAAACTTAAGTGTTTTTATCTCTCTTTTGTGGCCTAAAGTACACTTTCTCAAGGTAACTAGGGTTGTGACCCTAGCCCCCCCCATGAAGTTCACCCCTACCACTCAACTGAGCGGAGGTACCTTCCTTCATGGAGGTCATACCAAAATAAATCAGGCATTCCATGCTTGTGGGCCTTGGAGGTTAAGCCTAAGTGGTCTCCCACCCCAAGACCCCTATACTCAATTGAATCTACCACTTATTGTGGTCCTACTTTGTAACTGTTTCTGAATTCAGTTGCTTGGCCAAGTCATTTTCTGTGTGGTCCTGACATCTATGCCCCCCAGTCCTAACCAGCACCATTTCACCCAAAAGAGTGCACATGAAGTGCCTATTGCAACCACTGAGGCTAGAGTCTGACCAATTTTCATTTAAAACCTTTTGCATTATTCATTTGTGATTGAATCTATGTTCATATACCTGCTTTGTCTATCTGCAGCCCTTCTGTGTTACACTGGATTCCAAAACCAATCATTGATTTCATTGATTCGATCCATATTCAGTCCTTGCTCTACTTGCTGCTTTGGTTTGGGGTTTTCCACTACAAAACCAACTTGCAGGAATACATCAAAAGACCTAGGGCATAATTCAAGGACATCTTTCCGGTAGCAGAGACAGTCCCTTGAGACCTTTTGAACCGACCCTGAGAAGTGCAGAACAAAAGCTCAACAAAAAGTCCATAATGTCAACACCAAGTGTAAGGACCTGGCCTATCCGAACTGTCCAAGTACAAATGGGCAGTGTGGTCCACCCAATGAGTGAACCACCACACCGAGCACCACATCACCTCAGTGGCGCATCTGGGTCCCAAGGAGATCCAGAACGCAGAAGGGCGGAGAAGAATAAAGGCCTTACCACCGAGGCCTTAGCAGCACACGGTGGAGACAGCTTCAGTCACCTCCACAGACGTGTGGCTGCTTCAGTATCACGATCCAATTGCCCAGCTTCATCCTCAACTGCCATTGAAGGACCTGAGGAATATGAGAAGCTGAAGATGAAGATGGATGAGTACATCATGCACGATGAGTACTACAAATCCATCCGTGGGGAAGATGGAGAGGAACCACTGGCTGTACATGGGTCAAGACCACGTACGGATCTAGGGTCCTACTCACACTCAGGCCCTCCGTCTACTGCATCCCTGCCAAGACGACTACGACCTGAGTACCCAACCCCAAGGGCTCCCGAAGTGGGCCCAACTCGAGTCGAAGAACATCATCCAAGGCCAACCTACGGTGCCCTGGATCAAACGGCCGAGCTGCTGGCCAAATTCCTGTCTGGATCAGAAGATCCAGATGTGACGGCCTTATCAGAGGCCATTAAGGCTAAACTGGGTATTGCAGAACCCTTACCCAAGCCTGAGTTCCTCTCTCTCTCTCCAGGGCTGAGTACCTTGGCCGAAGATCTCAAGAGATCGAGGGTCTCAAGGCTGTTGCCTAAGGTTACCTGCCCCAGCCCCTTTCACCCCCGTGCCAGGACTGTGCCTATGGCGGACCTACAGGACGTGCTTGTCACAGAGAGTGAGAGAAGAGGGCTGTCAGCCCTGGCCCCACTTGCCGGCGTGTCGCCTTCAGGCCTAACTCCGGGGGGTGGGAAGATGGGCAGACCGATTGCCCAGGCGAACATCCAGCTGGAACTGCCGGAGTTCGACCCTAAAAACCTGCCAGAATGGGCAGAAGAATTTGCGGAGTTCCTTTTGTTGACTGGCCAATCCCATGTGGATGTGGCCACCAAATGTTCACTGCTAAAACGCTCATGCAAAAAGAAATTTTTGCAAAAACAGGTCAAACAGATTGTGAAAACCTGTTCTACTTGGGCGGAGGTACTCCTGAGGTTAGAGAAAACATTCCCAGTCTATGAGACTGACCTCAGCGTACGCACACAAATCGAGGAGCTACCTATGCTCCCGGAGTTTCCATCCGCTGCGCGAATTTCTGAGTATGTGTGCGACATGGAGTACTTATTTTCGAGGATGAATGTGGGCTCCTACGGAGCCACTGAGCCCCACCTGTGGCTCATGAGTAAGATCCCCCAGCGTACGTGGGATGATTGCCGCTCAACCTCTGAGAGGAAGAGCAGGACCCACTCGTATGATACACTGGTGGATCTCTTGATTGAGCTAGCTCTTGAGAGAGAGAACGACTCCCACATGGAGAAGTTCCTCAAGAAACATTTGGGACGAGGTGGTACCTCTACCCCTGAACGTGGCGAAGGGAAGGGGCATAAAAATCCCACTAAGACCAACCAAGGAGGCGGTAAAGGGAGGGGCAACCTACGTGCCATGAACGAGGTTCCAACTGATGCAGGCACCCCCCCCCTGTTTTACTGCCGACCTGTCAATGACAAGGGGGGACCTTGTCATGCCTCCGACTGCGATCTTCGCAGTGGCTGTATGCTGCAGATGAAACGTCAGCAGCATACTAAAGATGGGAAAACTGTGACCCATCAGGACCACTTCAGGTGTACCATCACCTGTGGTTACTGTGGCAAGCGTCGTCACTATGAGGACGAATGCCACATCAAGAAACGCGAGAGTGACAAACTCAAGCGTCAGGAGGCCGAGCGCCAGAAGAACCCGACGCCCGCCAGGAATCCCCCGAATGGGGATAAAGGTAAAGGAGGTGGCAAGGGGGGTGGTAAGACTGGACCCCCTAACCCCCAGAGGCGCTCATCAGCGCCTGTTGCTACGCCTACTCCTGCTGCCACACCCGCTCCTGCCGCAGGTGTCCCCCAGAAGCGACCCCAAGGGGATAACGCTACCCCTGAGGGGAATAATTCTAAAAAGAGGCGCTTGGCCTGGATGGCCAAGTCCCTCATGGCTGCAGGAGTGGATGTGAAATTCCCTGATGAGGAATAGGGGGGCGGCTCCGAAGAGGAGGACTTGGTTTTCTGGATCCTCGTGAAAATCGGGGATCAGGTTTTTCGAGCAGTGCTTGATACCGGTGCAACACTTTCCATAGTGGCCCGGCGCCTGCTTAAAACTTTCAAGAAGACTAAGACCGTGGCCATAAGAGTAGGGGATGGGCGTACCATCCATTCCTTGGGGGGGGTCGATGTGACCATCTGTCTGGGCGACGAAACCGTGACTCAACACTGCAGAGTGTTGGACACTGACGCCTTTGACATTGTCATTGGCACTGACTTTCTAAGAAGAAACCCCCAGGTTAAAATGCTGTCCCTACAGCGACCTTACTCTTTGCACTGCGACTTTGGCAGTGGGCTATTCTCCGTTCCTTTGGAGCTGTCAGAACGAAAAGAGTCTGGGCTGCGCTACGCAGCCAAGACGAACTATCGTACTGAAAATTACCAACTGGCCCGTCATGTTCTCGAAAATGGACTGGCGGCCCTTCAGGTAAACCTGGATGAGATCCAGGTGGAATTGTTTGCGAGCCAACAACAGCACATCATGCAGTTGTACTGCTCGAAACAAACGAACAATGCTTTCCGTTTCTTCTGGAAAGCAATGGGCCTAGCGTATGCTAACCCTCCCTTCTCCCTGCTCGCGAAGGTCCTGACCAAGATCGCTTATGAGGGAGGAAGGGTGGTTATGTGCACCCCTGACTGGGGTTGCTCTGGTGAACATGCCTACTGGCGCCGTATGCTTGACCGAATGACCGTGGGAAGAGTGCAACTCCCCGACGGCCCCATCTATGTCCCTGAGGACTCAGACACAGCTATGCAGGCCCCTGAGTGGGCCAGTTTCCTGTCCATCATCGATGGATCTCTCAATCCTGTACCCCTGTGTGACCTGGACCAGGTGCTACTAAAAGAGGTCATGGCCGAAAATCGTGGCCTGACCCTTTATGATCTCAAAAATCGATCTCCTGAGCACCTATCTGCCACACTTACAGGGTGTGAGTCTCCTGATGACTATCTGGAACCTGCAGCTGTAAAAGAGGATGCTGACGACCAACTGTCTGAGATCGCCAGCACTATTCCCTCTGTGGATCCCAGCTGTGTTGACTTAAAACATAGTGCTTTCCTGGCCCAGCTGATGCTAGAGGAGGTAGATCTAGAGTCAACCTCTGAACCCGCTTCCTCTGTTGGGAAACCAGTGCTACACATGCAGCCTGTGCACACAGGTGAACCCGTGGCCCGGAGTACTGATGCTCTGGCACGGCCTGCTGCTAATAACATGCCCTTGTCTGAGCATGACACGCAAGAACTCCGACGGCTGTTGTACCTGAAGGCCGAAGGTATTGAGCGCCAAGAGCGGCTGCAATACCTCAGACAGACCTGGAAATACTCCATCTGGTCTGAGGAGGACGATGAGTCCTATACGCTGCCTGATCCTGAGATACCTCTAGTGTACTCTCTACACTATGGGCAGCAATGTCCCCCTGAGTGGGACGATGGTACTGTACCTGCCGAAACTGCTGATCGGCATAAAAAGAAAGAACATGGAAAAAGCAACCTCCATGCTGAGGAGGATTTCCTTCAGAAAGTCGAGAGTCTTAACCTTGACCCCCGCCTGAAGAAACTGCTGATAACCTATGAGGAGGTGTTCGGCGCCTTGCCGCCTCCCCTATCTTGCAAAAAACTGGTCCAGATGGACCTGAAATTGAAACCAGAATTTGAAAAGACGCGAGTGAGGCGTCGTCCCTATCCCGCTCCACAGGAACAGGTTGAAGAAATCGAGCGCCAGATCCAAGAATGCATTGATGCTGGCCTCGTTGAAGAGTACAAACATGGGGACTATCCCCATCACTGCAGCCCCTGTTTCCTTGTTGCTAAACCAGGGTCGACTGCTCTACGTCTTGTTGTAGACTATGGTGAGGTCAACAAGAAAACCCAGAACCTCTCAGGGAGTATTCCTAACATGGAAAACACCCTGGAGCGTATTGCCAAATGTAGGTATAAGACCAAAATGGACAAACGCTCTGGTTTCTGGCAGGTTGACCTAACCGCCGCAGCTCAGGAGCTGCTTGCCTTTATAACCCCTAAGGGTCGTGTCTTCAAGTGGAAGGTTATGCCTTTCGGGGTGGCTAACGCCCCAGCGCTCTTCCAGGAGCTTATGAACAAAATTTTGTACATACTGAGGCGCAGGCCTCTAGTACAAGAGTTTATTTCTCGGGGTGCAGAAATGGAGGCTCACATCGACGACGTGAGTTTGGGTACTAATACCAAAGAGGACCATGTCCTTCTCCTACGTGAATTCTTCACTGTTTGTCAAGAAAACCATCTCCGAATCAAACTCGAAAAATGTGAGTTCATGAAAGAGGAGATGGAGTATTTGGGTTTCGACGTGGGGTATGGCTGGTGGAAACCAGCCGCGTCTAAGATGCAGCCCCTACAGGACATGCAGATTCGCGATGACCCTAAGAAGGGTCTACACGATGTGAGGAGTTTTGTGGGCGCCTGTAATTTCTATCGGCGTCACATCCACAATTTTACTTACTCCTCTGCACCCCTCACTGACCTAATCAAGAAAACTACTCCCTGGAGGTGGACCTCCAGAGAGGAAGAGTGTTTCCAGGAGTTGAAGAAGAAGATTGCCTCCTCCAACTGCCTGGGAGTTCCCCGCCCCGAGGGCGAGATAGTCCTGATCACTGATGCCAGTGATGTAGGGGGGGGAGGTACGATCTATCAATGGCAGGAGCTTAACCCCGCTGAGCTAACCCACTGCCATTATCATACTACTGGACTGAACCGTGATGGTTCGTTGAAACACGACTATCCTACCAGTGAGTGGCGACTGGTGCCACTGGGACACTGGAATTGGAAGTGGAACCAAGCACGTTCCAACTACAGCACCTATGACCAGGAACTCCTGGCCGGTATGTTGGTGCTATCTTCACAATCCCGACTCCTGGGGTCTAACCCTATTGTCTGGCTGTGTGACCAGGAGCCTGTGAAGTCATTTCAGAAGGGCCCACCACCAGAGAAAGCGAAGCTAAAACGGTGGTGGACTTACCTGAGCCAGTTCAGGCTGACAGTGCATCATATCCCCGGGATTAAGAATGAACTGTCTGACTATATATCGCGCAACAACTTCGATGCGCTTATTGGTGAGAGCTCTGAGGCGCTCGCCAAAGAGGCTTTCCAGCGTATGGATTTCCAGCTTGACCTGTCCATGCGCACTGCTGGAATCCTGGAGGGTTGGAGTCTAACCGACTATCAGTCAGAGTATGAAGAAATTCTCCAAACCCTCAACACTGGTCTCGAACCCCGTGTCATTGACGGGCACCAGTGGTATAAAAACAATCAGTACCTCTTCTACGAGGACCGAATTGTGGTGCCTGAGGCACGACTAGATGGGTGCCTACAGTGGTCCCATCTCAGTTCCGGTCACACTGGCGCTAATCGCTCAGTGGACTTCTTCCGTGAGTGTTTCTACTCCAGTCTAACCCTGACTGAACTGAGGTCGCGTATGCAGACCATTGTGGATGCTTGTGGCTGTCATGCCAGCAAACAGAGCGACAGTAGGGATAGGGGTCTGATCTCCAGCTTACCCATACCCTATTGTGCTAACTCTCTTCTCTACGTGGATTACATCCACGGCCTACCACGCTTTGGCGGCTATGATAGTTGCCTCGTGGTCACCTGTGGTCTATCTCGCTTCACCCGTGTGTTCCCTTGCAATAAGAAAATCACAGGTGAGCAGACTGTGAAAATGTTGGTCGAACAATGGTTCGAACCCTATGGAGCACCTAAACAGGTGCACTCTGATGAAGATGTACGCATCCGCAGTGACACTGGGTGGTACAAACGAGTGCTAAATGCCCTCAACGTGGAGGTAACCACAGGTGTGCCCTACACTCACACGTCTAACCCTCTCTGTGAGAGACAGAACCGTGTGGTGGAGCAAAACTTAAGAATCCTGATGAAACAGGAGCGCACCAAGGACTGGGTACGCCTAGTGCCCTGGGCAGTTCTGTCCATGAACTCACAGCGGAGCTCTTCTACGGGTTTCACCCCCCACGAACTGTTCCATGGGGGACGACCTGCTTGGTTCTTCAAAACCCCCTTTCCTGAGGACTTCAAGAGCCCTGTAGGAGATTGGCTAGAACACAAGCAGTCTCTGGCTAACCAGGCTGGTACTAACCTGAGGCACATTCGTGACCGTGAACAGAGCCGACGGAACCGCCTACGGCGACCTGCCAGCTTCAAGGTTGGTGACCTTGTTTTGGTACACCATTCACGTCTACCCTCCTGGCCACGTAACTGCCTACAGGACCCTTACTTTGGACCCTATCGTATCATCAGGATAGATGGATCCAGGATCCATGTCAGGTGCAGTCCACGTCTAGGTGGTGAACTGCTATGTGCTCCTAAGCAGCTGAGGCACTATCACTCCCCTGACGACTTGTCTTGGGATGAGTGGCGCCTCAGCGACAGTGAGATTGAACGTATAGACCTAGAGAACGCTGTCAGTCCAGAGGAGGCAGACGAACTCGAAGAGATGACTGCCCATGAGATGGCAGTCGATGGTTACTACGTGGTTGCAGGTATTGCTCGCCACGAGTATAAACAGGGCTGGAAATTCCTTACCCTGTGGGATGGCTATGGGTTGTCCGAGGCGACCTGGGAACCTATGTCAGCCTTCATACAACCAGATGGGAGTATCAACCCCATCTTCCGCACTTACCTCGTTGAGAACAACGAGGGGCAGCTCCTAACCCGTGCTGAGACTATGTCCCAGCGTAAGAAACGAAACTAATTACCCTGTGTCGGTCAACTGACCCTGTCTGTGCCCTGCAGACCCATGCCTATGGTTTCCAGCGTGAGCCAGGTGGCCGCTTATCAAGATTGCAGCCACCCAGCAGGTGTTTGCCTTGTTGACCATGTGTTGCATGGGTACTGCCCTAATGTAATGACCTTGGTGAGCCAACGAAGAACGGTGGCTTTCTACACCAGGGGGGAATGACAAGCAAGGTGTTATGAGGCAAGGTGTGTCTTCCCTCCTTGGGGACAAGCGAGCCCACAGTTAGGACCCCTGACTGGTCCAGACCCATGGGGTTCTACCCTTCCTTTCAGGGTTTACCTTACCCTTACCTGCCATAACGTTTGTGTGAGTGTGCTAGTCCTAAGGTCCTGAGAGCAAGCCGCAGAAGTGGTGTCCTAATTATACCCAAGTCTGCGCCCTTGCTAACCCTGGAGGGTTGGCTTATTGATGCCACGGGGTACGCCCCGGGTCTCCCCTCCCCTATGCGCCCAATTTCTGTGCTGGCGCAAAACCTTGGGGGAATACCCAGAGAGTTAGTCCAGGTATTGTTTTCCCTACCTACCTGTCTACTACAGGGAGGGGTGGCCAAAAGCTATGAAGGCATGCAAAACGCCTGTTTGCTATGTGGCCAAAAACACTAACCTAACCCACTGTCACAGCCCACCAACCCAGCTAAAATTGCAGGAAAAGGGTGGGACAGTGACACGCCCCCTACAGGTCCTACACACCCTACAGTGGCACCATCCTGGTGGGCGAGCGCTGGGCAACTGGCTCTAGCCCCCACGCAGGACTACCACTCCTACACGCACACTCTACTTGGCGTTGCGAAGAGAAAGTTCTCGAGGGTCCTAGCGACCCACCTGTGAAATGACAAGAGAACACAGCGCTGCTAAGCAACTGTGGCCTCACAGGGGACGCCACAACGCGTTTCCCCTGCAAGGGCTTGGAGGGAAGGAGTGCTCTCGTGTGCAAGGCGCAGATGTCGATGAAGTCGGACTCCCTGCTCTGCCACAGGCGGAGCGGAGTTACTTGTTTGTGTGATCTGCGCCCCTGTTTAGCAGGGCATAAAAAAATGCTGCTGCACCACTCACCCTACCTGCCCACCTGTAAAACAAAGGCAAATGAAAGGGCGTTTGCGGCGGAGGAACCAAGGCACACTCCAGGTGTTATACCCTTCTCAGTGTGCCCTATAATACGCTGTCCGCAAACACGCTGCATGGAGCAGCTACCCTTATCAAGCAAGCAAGCGTTAAGGGACTCCTCAGGTTCTCTTAAAGAACGTACCGAGGAGCCCCTGGGTAGCCTAAACAAGGTTTACCGTGCGCAATTCGCGTGGCCTACCCTTTAATGCATCATGTGCACGCAGGGAAGGGAGGCTTAACCACAGACTCAACCAGGAGGTGAGCTCCTCCTGGGCTAACCTACCTTACTTACCATGCATCGTGTGAATGCCGCATTGAAACGAACACAAAACAAACCTAAGCGTTTTAAGCAACTCAACTTGAACGCTACGGCCGCACACGTACAAACGCTAACCTGTGAGAAAAGAAACAAGGGTGGATTAGGGATACAGGTGAAGCGATACAGCGTGTGGATGCCTAGAATAGGCACATGCATCGCGAGCACAGCGCATATTCTAACCCTACATACGCGCTGCGCGCTCCATTCGCATCACATACCTTTCACTCCTGCTTTCACCTGTGCAGAGCACGCGAGATGAACACCCGACCCCCCAACGAGCACAGCGTTAACAACCCTAACGTTTTGACGGAGCAACCAACACGAACGCAATGCGTGAGTGTGAAATGACACAGACATACCTGAGAGACGGGTTGTTGAACTGCTCTGTGGTGCGGGCTGATTGAGAATACTTTACTCTGAAGTTTATAAAAATTTTGATGCAACTGTGCAAAAATTTTCTTTGAAAACTTTAAAAACTACGGCACATACCTTCTTTTCCAAATGCCGTTTTCGCTTGCGCAACCCTTTTCTTGGCGTCCGCTTCGTTTGCGCTTGTCTGCGACTTTGAGTTATGTGTAAAAATAACGATTTCCCGCGTGGTTTCGTCGATTTTCAACGATTTCACTTGCTAAATCGCAGCCCCTTCCGCAAAACCGCAGGAATCACTCCCTGCTGGTTCCATTTTCTATTTTTTTCAGCTCCTGGGGGTTTGTGTCCTCCATTGGGAGTATTGCTCCGCCCTGGCCCTTGGTCAGGACGTTTACTAAAACACTGTTTATACGGCGATAACCGTCCGCATTAGAGCGTTCGGCTGTACCCTAGTGGACAGACACATGTGCTTTAGCCAGGGAGTCCTGGGTTCAATTCCCACTGCCCCCACACTTTTTCCAAAAGTTTTCGCCGCACGCCGGCGACTTTTGAGGAATGCCCCTTCGAAGGGACATCATTCACGGTACATTACACTGTTTTTCAAGGGTCCGTACAGTGTGATAGGCTTCTATGAAGTGATGAGAATGTTTTCTGTAAGTTTAATGCATTTTTTGAGGTAATTTTGGGAATATTTGAGCCTTTTTCCTTGGTCCTACTAGCTTGATCAACTAGTACTCCAGGGGGGAGTAAGAAAAAGTCACTGCCATGTCTTTCTTGGAGGGCTTGATCCAGGCTAAGCCCCCCCTTAAAACCCTTTGTTGATGCTGAGACAAACTTAAGTGTTTTTATCTCTCTTTTGTGGCCTAAAGTACACTTTCTCAAGGTAACTAGGGTTGTGACCCTAGCCCCCCCCATGAAGTTCACCCCTACCACTCAACTGAGCGGAGGTACCTTCCTTCATGGAGGTCATACCAAAATAAATCAGGCATTCCATGCTTGTGGGCCTTGGAGGTTAAGCCTAAGTGGTCTCCCACCCCAAGACCCCTATACTCAATTGAATCTACCACTTATTGTGGTCCTACTTTGTAACTGTTTCTGAATTCAGTTGCTTGGCCAAGTCATTTTCTGTGTGGTCCTGACATCTATGCCCCCCAGTCCTAACCAGCACCATTTCACCCAAAAGAGTGCACATGAAGTGCCTATTGCAACCACTGAGGCTAGAGTCTGACCAATTTTCATTTAAAACCTTTTGCATTATTCATTTGTGATTGAATCTATGTTCATATACCTGCTTTGTCTATCTGCAGCCCTTCTGTGTTACACTGGATTCCAAAACCAATCATTGATTTCATTGATTCGATCCATATTCAGTCCTTGCTCTACTTGCTGCTTTGGTTTGGGGTTTTCCACTACAAAACCAACTTGCAGGAATACATCAAAAGACCTAGGGCATAATTCAAGGACATCTTTCTCCACGGAGGCCTTAGCGGCACACGGTGGGGACAGCCTTCAGCATCTCCACAGACGTGTAGCAGCCTCAGTCTCCCGATCCGCCTGTCCGGCTTCATCCTCAACAGCAATTGGAGGCCCTGAGGAATACGAGGAGCTGAGGAAGAAAATGGATGAATACATTCTCCATGAGGAGTACTACAAATCCATTCGTGGAGAAGATGGGGAGGAGCCATTAGCAGTACATGGATCCGGACCACGTACAGACCTAGGGTCCTACACGCACTCTGGCCCGCCGTCCGACAAAGCCGAGACAGCATCCCTGCCAAGACGACCGAGACCCGAGTATCCAAGAGCATGTTGTCCAACCCGAAGGGCTCCCGAAGTGGGCCCGACTCGAGTTGAGGAACAACATCATCCAAGGCCAACCTACGGTGCCCTGGATCATACGGCCGAACTGCTGGCCAAACTTCTGTCTCGATCAGAAGATCCAGATGTGACGGCCCTATCGGAGGCCATTAAGGCGAAACTGGGTATTGCAGAACCCTTACCCAAGCCAGAGTTGTCCTTCCCCTCTCCCGGACTGAGTACCCTGGCTGAAGATGTTAAGAGATCAAGGGTTTCAAGGCTGTTGCCTAAGGTCACCTGCCCCAGCCCCTTTCACCCCCGTGCCAAGACAGTGCCCATGGTTGAACTACAGGAGGTGCCTGTCACAGAGACTAAGAAAAGAGGGCTGTCAGCCCTGGCACCTCTTGCCGGCGTATCGCCTTCAGGCCTAACTCCGGGGGGTGGGAAGACGGGCAGACCTATTGCCCAGGCGAACATGCAGCTGGAACTGCCGGAGTTCGACTGCAAAAAACTGCCCGAATGGGCAGAAGAATTTGCTGAGTTCCTTTTGCTGATTGGCCAATCCCATGTGGATGTGGCCACCAAATGCTCACTGCTGAAACGCTCACGCAAAAAGAAATTTTTGCAAAAACAGGTGATACAGATTGTGAAACCACCTGGGCAGAGGTACTCCTGAGTTTGGAGAAAACATTCCCAGTCTATGAGACTGACCTCAGTGTGCGCACACAAATAGAGGAGCTACCTCTGCTCCCTGAGTTTCCTTCCACTGCGCGAATCTCTGAATATGTGTGCGACTTGGAGTATCTGTTTTCGCGGATGAACGTGGGCTCCTACGGAGCCAACGAGCCCCACCTGTGGCTCATGAGTAAGATCCCCCAACGTACGTGGGATGATTGCCGCTCTACCTCTGAGAGGAAGAGTAGGACCCACTCGTACGATGAACTGGTGGACCTCTTGATTGAGCTAGCTCTTGAGAGAGAGAATGACTCCGACATGGAGAACTTCCTCAAGAAGCATTTGGGTCGAGGTGGTACCCCTACCCCCGAACGAGGTGAAGGGAAAGGGCCTAAAAATCCCACTAACGCCAAGCAGGGAGGTGGTAAGGGGAGGGGTAACCTACGTGCCATGAATGAGGTTAATCTTGATGCAGGTACACCCCCTCTGTTCTACTGCAAACCTGTCAATGACAAGGGGGGGCCTTGTCATGCCTCTGACTGCCATCACCGTAGTAGCTGTATGCTGCAGATGAAACGACAGCAGCATACCAAGGATGGGAAACCTGTGACCCATCAGGACCATTTCAGGTGTACCATCACCTGTGGCTATTGTGGCAAACGTCGTCACTACGAGGACGAATGCCACATAAAGAAGCGCGAGAGTGACAAACTCAAGCGTCAGGAGGCAGAACGCCAGAAGACCCAAACACCAACCAGAAATCCCCCGAATGGGGATAAAGGTGGTAAAGGAGGTGGCAAGGGGGGTGGCAAAAATGGTTCCCCTAACCTCCAGAGGCGCTCATCAGCGCCCGTTGCTACACCCCCTTCTGCTGCTACACCCGCTCTTGCCGCAGGTGATCCCAAGAAGCGCCCCCAGGGGGATAACGCTACCCCTGAGGGCAATAACTCCAAGAAGAGGCGCTTGGCCTGGATGGCCAGGTCCCTAATTGCTGCAGGGGTGGATGTCAAGTTCCCTGATGAGGAGTAGGGGGGCGGCTCCGAAGAGGAGGACTTGGTTTTCTGGATCCTCGCGAAAATCGGGGATCAAGTTTTTCGAGCGGTGCTTGACACCGGTGCAACACTTTCCATAGTGGCCCGGCGCCTGCTAAGGACTTTCAAGAAAACTAAGACCGTGGCCATAAGATTAGGGGATGGTCGTACCATCCATTCCTTGGGGGGGGTCGATGTGACTATATGCCTGGGCGACGAAACCGTGACCCAACACTGCAGAGTGCTGGACACCGACGCCTTTGACATCGTCATTGGTACAGACTTCCTACGAACAAACCCCCAGGTAAAAATGCTGTCTCTCCAGCGCCCCTATTCTTTGCACTGCGACTTTGGCAGTGGGCTATTCTCCGTACCTTTGGAGCTGTCAGAACGAAAAGAGTCTGGGCTGCGCTACGCATCCAAGACTAACTATCGTACTGAAAACTACCAATTGGCCCGTCACGTTCTTGAAAATGGACTGGCGGCCCCTCAGGTAAACCTGGATGAGATCCAGGTGGAACTGTTTGCGAGCCAACAACAGCACATCATGCAGTTGTACTGCTCGAAACAATTGAACAATGCTTTCCGTTTCTTTGGGAAAGCAATGGGCCTAGCGTATGCTAACCCTCCCTTCTCCCTGCTCGCGAAGGTCCTAACCAAAATCGCTTATGAGGGAGGAAGGGTTGTCATGTGCACCCCTGACTGGGGCTGCTCTGGTGAACATGCTTACTGGCGCCGTATGCTAGATCGAATGACCGTGGGAAGAGTGCAACTCCCCGACGGCCCCATCTATGTGCCTGAGGACTCAGACACAGCTATGCAGGCCCCTGAGTGGGCCAGTTTCCTGTCCATCGTCGATGGATCCCTCAATCCTGTACGCCTGTGTGACCTAGACCAGGTGCTACTGAAAGAGGTCATGGCCGAAAATCGTGGCCTGACCCTTTTTGATCTCAAAAATCGATCTCCTGAGCACCTATCTGCCACACTTACAGGGTGTGAGTCTCCCGATGACTATATGGAACGTGCAGCTGTAAAGGAGGATGCTGACGACCAACTGTCTGAGATCGCCAGCACTATCGCTCCTGTTGATCCCAGCTGTGTTGACCTAAAACACAGTGCCTTTGTAAGTGCGGCTAGCCCCATCTGCTCAGATTTTCAGACATTCTGCCCAGATTGGCTACATTTTGGTCATTTTCTTTGCTTCGGCGGAATCGCCGCCTGGCAGCTCAGTCACAGGATATTTCCTATATATTTCTGATATGCCGGATTTGATTCCGCGGTCCATTTCCCGTAAATCCGCCGCGTTCCGCTATTTTAGCTGGAATCGCCATTTGCCGCTGACGCGCGCTCGCGGGCCTGATCGGCCAAACCTTTTTACATAAATGGATTATTTAAATTCTTTCAGACAGTTTTGGACACTCAGATGTATTTAGAATAATTCCCCTCAATTTTCTTCATAGACTGGGATTTTCTGCCGGACCACAATCAGCATGGACCTTGCTTCTGTTGTCGCTGCTCTCGCCTCCGTTGGTGTCCGAGTGTCCGGTTGTACACCCAATAACAACATCCAGGGAGACTCCTCGCGTGCCTGCCCCACTGGTCTTGCCGGCCCCGAGCCCTCCGGCACCCACAACGACCCAGGGCAGCACTTTCATGGTAGCAGAGGCTACCTGAATGTTGTTCCTTTGGTGTCCCAACCACAGCTAGCCCCTCAGTCTGGCCCCGTAGACTCCGCCACCTCCGGAGACGTAACGATTACGCTGCCGTGGTGCTGTGCGAACGAGGCCTTGAGAGGAATGCCTTGCGCAAGCCCAAATTGCCCAAGAAGGGCACCAATCAGCAGCTGTGGAGGCCCAGATTACAATCAAGATCCCAGTCGAAATTGGCCATCAAGCAGCTGGAATCTCCCAGCTTACGCTAATGGCAACGCTCCGGTGGAGCTTACGGACCTGGCAGGTACCAATACTCCCTACCAGTGTCCACATTTTGAGACCATCGACGCCGACATTGACGACATTGAGATGGGTGGTCCAGGTGAGGTACCTACCTATAATCGACCAGCCTCATGGGCACAATGGGACAACCATTTGTCTTCCGAAGTGACCCGTAACCTTGAGGCGCTTGAGGCCCTTTGTCTATTAGCCACGTCTAAGCTGATAGGACAAGAAAGAATCGCCTCTGATTTTTTATTCGAATATTTTTTCCTCCTTCAAGAAGAAATTAATACCAGGATGTGGTGGTGTTCTCAAGAAGATGAATCTTTTGCCATTTTCTTGCAGATCTGGGAGGCAAGCCCCTTCCCGAAGGAGAAGACCAAGGCACCTGTTGCCGGGCCCTCCGCCCCCAATCCCTCTGTTTCCATCCGCGACGATCTAGCCGCCGCGGTTGAGGAAGGAATTTTAGAGGCAGCTAGGCAGGCAAGCCTGGAAATTAGGACTGAAGGAGCTCCCCAAGTGGACTCCTGGCTGCGAACCACTGAGATTAGCGGTCCGACAGCCTGCTCAGGCCCTTCAGGACACGGTATGTACTGTCCTGCCGACTGCTCTTGCAGATTACAGCGAGATACTGAGCTCCAATTGCTCAAAGATCAAATGCAACTCATCATTCAGACGCTGGGAATTAAAGATCTTTTCAAGACCCACATGAGGTCTGAGGGCGCATCATCGGTGGAACAAACAACAGAACCGTCGGAGGAGGCGACAGAAATTTTTTCGATTGCTCCTTCGGTGGACTCTAAGACCACCGACGCAAGGATCAGCAGGACTAAGCTAAAGGAAAGGGTTACAATCTCTCGATCTCAGAGTAGATCGGTGAAGGCTAGGAATGAGGCTCAAAATGCCAAACGAACTGCCTCCCGTACTACCCTTCCTGCTGTTGATTCCAATGCAATTGCCCAGATGTTGCTCGCCCAGACCCTCGCCGGAGCTGGTGTGGCTAATGATGCCGCCAAGGTGTCTGCCATTACGGCCGGTGTTGGGCTGGATTCACTTCTAAATCCCACTTCATTGCGACTTCGTCAGGTTGCCAAGCAACCGAAGTATAATGGGAACCCCAGACGTTGGCCTCAGTTCCAACGGGAATTTAAACTGTGGGTTAAGACTCAAAAGCTCCAGGATGATCAGTTCCTGATGGCCCTCTTGGACTGCCTTGAGGGAGCGCCGGCCAATACTTGGCTCAGAACCTGGAGTGATCGTGAAGATTCAAGTTCCCCCCTTACCTTTGATGAGGTGTGGGAACAGTTGGAGGTACGTGGATCCCGGCTGCCTGAGGACCATTACCACCAGATGTTGAAGAATTTTCCTTCGTTCTCGCGATTGATCTTGCACGAAGTGCAAGACAAGAGACAGCGCTTCTGGAATCTCGTAGAAGAATCTGAACATTCAGGCGAAAAATTTTCTAGTGCCGAGCTGAAAAATCTGATTTTTGACAAGATCCCCTCTGAAACCGCCGCCACCCTTCGGAATAAACAATCCGAAGAAAAGGTCAAGACCTGGTGGGCGGAAGTCGATGGCTTTCACGCCTCGGCAAACCGGTTTACCGTCAGGGAGGCACTTCAAAAGTGCTCCCCCACGTCGTTTACCAAGGTGAAATTCACTGAAAACACGTGGAAAATCAAGTTTAATGAACACGAGGATCGGGACTTGTTTGTCCAAGTCCTCAATAGGGGAGTAAGTTTCCACGGCCATCGCCTGAAGGCCAGGAACTGGGTGTTTTCGTTTACCCCGCAGGAACTTTGGGAAGAGGTTGAGAGGCTCGCTGACGCCGCCAATCAAGGATACCCAGCAAAACACCCAAAATGGGGCCCAAAAGGGCAACAAAAAGGTGAATGACACCCGGAATGTTCAGGATCATTGTAGCATCTGCCTTCTTTTAGGTTCTACGAACCGAGCCAAGACGCATTCTACTGGTAATCACCGATGGTCTGCTTACGATCACAAGGTGATTGGTGAAAATGTCAGTAATTCGCAGAATTCAGACAGGAATGACAGACAGGTGCATGGTGCCAAGGGGGGAAAGGGTAATCCGACTCCCTCCGGTGGAAACAAAAATACTGGAGGCCCTGGCGGATCCCAAGGCAAGGGAAATCGGACTCCATCCGGTTCCGGTGGGCAGCCTAACGGTCAGACAAGTCCCAATGGCAACGCCAGAGGCGGAAATCGAAATCCAGGCCAAACCCCTCAATCCGGTACAAACAAAGGAAATGCTCCAGGATCACAGGGTAAAAGTAAGGGAAATCCTTCAGGAACCCCTTTCTCTGGTAAGGGCAGAGGGCGTGGCGACGGTGGTGGTCCATCATCCGGCGGCCGTGGCCGTGGACGTGGAAAGGGAAACCATCGTGTGGATCAGGTCTCAGGTACAGATCAGGTGTCCGATGTGGATCGAGATTACGTCGAAAATGCCCTGAATCCAGCGGATGATCCGTTCCAAGATGAGTGGATCGACGAATCAGGCTGTGTTCACAATGTTAACGCAGCCGCTGGAGGTCAGAACGCCTAGGGGAGCCACGAAAATCGCCCCTCCCCAGGCGATTTCAGGCATGATCCCCAAATTCCTGATCGACCATTACTTGATGTAGGGTCGCTTGTCTCCTCTCCCCTGGATCCGGCAGCGGATCCTTCTGTTGTAGTGGACGAGGTTGGTGTACAGTCCAAGCACAGGGCTCGTCAGTTTGTCACAAAGCTGTGGGTCTCTGATTGCAAGGGAAATTTCCACCTCGCCACTTGTTTGTGTGACAATGGATCAGAGGTAAATCTCCAATCCAATTCCTTCTTACCCGACGACTGCGTGTTTGAATCGCCTCATCCTGTTACCCTCGAGGGAGTTTCTGGACATTCTCTCGCAGGTGGGCAACGCGGTTGTTATATATCAACTCATTTGGTCGCTCAAGACCTTTGGGAAGAGCAAAGTGTGGAAGAAGTTGTCCTACTTTTATCGTGCTGACATAAAGTATGACCTTTATTTGGGGCATCCTTGGCTTCGCAAGAACAGGGTAGCGCCCGTAGGTCATCGTCGTTGTTTTTTGCTGGAGTCAGGTCCCTTGGAGCGTCCTGAATTTCGTTTTTTGCACGCAGGGTTTAAAAGTGCAGAAGAATTTTTGAAGCAAAAGGTGACACCAAAATTTGGTGAAGATGTCACCATTGCAGAGGTGAATGGGAGTGCCGATTACTCCCAAGAGTTAGAATGTCTTCGTAGGGACTCCCAGCCACGACGCCCTTCGCGCTGGCACTCTTCATCCTACAGAGTTGTCGACAAATGGCGCGATGCAATTTGTGAATACTTTCATGAACATCACTCCTTTTGGCCACAGTATGATGCCTTTGCTAACCGTATGAACAAGCGCTTTGACAAGCACTTCAGCGACGCTTGGACCCACAAATGGGACAAGAAGTTGTGGATTAATCCTCCGTTTCACTTAATCCAGCAGGTCATCCACAAAATCAAGCAAGATAAGACCCAGGCAATTTTAGTTGTGCCCTTGTGGGACGACAAGCCTTGGTTTCAGGAATTACAAGACATTTGTGTTGATTACATCGAACTTCCCAGGAAGATTAAGCTGTATGCCAGGGACGACACAGGTCCCCTGCCACAGCGGTCCTGGAGTTCGCTTGAATTCCTGGTGGATGGAAAGCTTTCTGACTCTAATTCTGCTGATTCTAGTACAGATTCATGTGTTGGGTCTGAATCTGAGGTTGAGCGTGGTACTGATGATGAATCTATTTTTTCTGATTTTTGTCCGTCAGATACCCAAGGTGATTCAACGTCCAATGGATCCGCCTCGTCTCCCTCTTCCCCAATACGGTCGACATCGAAAAGAATCTTCAGTGCACGGGCGAGGAAAAATCTCCAATCGCGCCGCAAATTCAGAGTTTTTTATGAAAAACCCCCTGTGGAAGCTTTCATGGATCCTTTCGAGGAGCTGGATCACGAAGAGAATCTCTGGGATTTCGACACACGACCCACCTATCTTCAAGAGGCGGTTGATACGGACCTGTTTAGGGACATCCGTAAGAAGATTCTTCCTGCCAAAGCCGAAGAAGTCGCCAAAGTTTTTTCGACAGTAATTCCTGGCGATCAGGTGGACACTCAATTGTGTTCCAAGTCAAGAGAAAAGATTTTTGAGGAACGGAAGGACACAACCCTTTCAGGGAAGTTGATCAAAGACCCCCCTGTCCGTGGACAGTTCGGTGAAGCCTTCATCGAGCTTCGTGAAGGGTACAAGGCAAAAAAACAGCGCCCTTATGAAAATCATGGACACAAACATGAGATCCTCAGAAAAATCATCGAGAGAAATCTCAGGGAATTTGGTTGGCTTGAGGGTTGTATGACCAGCGAATGGTGTTGTTCACCCTTCACAGTCCCGAAGCCACCGCCTGCAGACCAGAACACCATTGATGGCTGGCGAATGGTTGTTGATTTTCGCAATCTCAACGCCGAAACCAAGGCGGATTCGCACCCCCTGCCCCTCATTGAGGAGGAAATCGCCAAGAGGGCAAGAGGTCGTTTGTTCTCTGTGCTGGATCTCCGTCACGGCTTTCACCAAATGCCGTTGAGGAAGGACAGCAGACCTCTTACCTGTATGTGCACGCCATGTGGCCCAGTCCAATGGACCGTCATGCCCATGGGGCTGAAGAACGCCCCCTCATTTTTTCAAAGAATGATGGAGGATGTGCTGTTCACAACCCATCCTGAGCTTCGTGCCTTCGTGAGTGTGTACATAGATGACATAATCATCGCGACGGAAGGGGAGGGACTGACCGAAGCCGAGCTGGTGGCCCTACATGAGAAGCAGCTGAACCAAGTTTTGGACATTCTTGACGCTAATCAGCTGATTTGTGGGCCAAAGAAGGGAAAATTATTTTTAAAATCAGTCGAATTTTGTGGTTCTCTCCTAGAGAATGGCACCCGACGACCCAGTCCAGGGAAGCTCGTCGCTATTCAGAAGTGGAAGCGCCCTGAGACGATCACGGAGTTGAGAGGATTCCTGGGTTGTTGCAATTTTTACCACACTTTTGTGCCGAATTATGCCAAATTTGCTGCCCCCCTCACTGAATTATTGAAGGTAGGGAGAGATGCAGGCAAGGCAGGTTCAAAGGTTCGTGTCAAGTGGACTGACGAGTGCAAGGAGGCCTTCCATCACTTGAAGGCAGCCCTCTGCGAAGTCGCCACGTTGCATGTGCCCCAATTTGACCGACCCTTCTACATTAGAACCGACGCATCTAGGTACGCGATCGGAGCTGTCCTTGAACAGGTTGATGAAGCCACCGGCGATCATTACCCTCTTGCATTTTGGTCTCGGAAGCTAGCTCCACGCCAAATGCAATGGTCGCCGCGTGAGCAAGAGACTTATGCCATCATCTGTGCTTTAAAAAAGTACCAATCGTGGGTTGGCACCAATCGAGTCGAGGTCCTGACGGATCATCGATCTCTGGAGTATTGGGCCACTGAACACATTGATACTGTCGCGAGCCCAGCTGGTCGACGGGCCAGATGGCACGAATTTCTCTCTCTGTTTGACCTCCATGTGTCCCATTTGCCTGGAAAACATAACACGGTAGCGGATGCTCTGAGCCGATGGGCTTACCCCGCCTCAGAGGGGCTGCAAAGTACCAACATCCATGGTACGGAGCAGGACCGCCATGTC
The DNA here is from genome assembly GCA_964036045.1 of Eutreptiella sp. 'Long Island Sound 2002'. Taxonomy (NCBI): domain Eukaryota; phylum Euglenozoa; class Euglenophyceae; order Eutreptiales; family Eutreptiaceae; genus Eutreptiella; species Eutreptiella sp. 'Long Island Sound 2002'. The sequence continues at coordinate 27,437,022 of OZ038384.1, forward strand.
ATCATCGAATGGGATCAGGAAGAAAAGAAACTCATTCGACGTGCATGCATGCAGTGCGCTGTTAAACAGCACGCATTGCCGTGTCACGACATCACGGCCATCACAGATCCGGCGCATGCTCACGAGATCTGCACCAAAACGCTGAAAGTCGTGGAAAAAGTCACCGATCCCTCCTCAGGGAGTGTGAAACGGTTTGACTATACCCGACAAGTAAGTCGATTTCGGTTGATCGAGGGCATTAAGCGTCGAGATCCGGCCAAAACTCCACCCCTGCCTAAAGATTCCCTGATAATCCGTGACTGGACGTCCGATTACCTGCAGGATCCCATGTTTAAAGAGGTCTTTGGAAATCTCCAATCCAAAGATGCTCACAAGGATGGGATTTTTGCTGAGTACTCGTTGGATGGGGGGAAGCTGTGGATGGAGGGTAAATTGTGTGTGCCAGACGCCCTAGCCCCCCGAGTGTTAAACTGGTGGCACAAATGGGAGTCCCCCCACGCACATGGCCGTCGACTGTGGTCGATGATTAAGCATAGGTTGTTTGGATCGAGGCTCTACACTCATTGCATGAAAGTAGCCGCCGGATGTGCCCAATGTGCTGTCTCGACGCCCCCGAGCGCGAAGAAGCACGGCCATCTGAGGCCTCATCCTATTCCGGAGCGCCTCTTCAACAGAGTCACGAGTGGTTTTTTCTATCTCGGTGAACTCGATGACGAAGAGTGCCATAGGACCAACAAAAAGGTCAATGGAGTGCTCCTTATTCAGTGCCGTCATTCCGGCTACATTCAAGTGTTGCCTTGCAACATTGAGTCGATGACTGGCAAGGCTGCCGCCAAATGGTGCGCGCAGACCTGGATGGGAGGCTGGGACGTCCCATCCGAGGTGGTGACAGATTCAGGCAAAGAGTACACCTCCGAATGGTGGAGAGAATTATGTGCTCGCCTTGGAATCCACCACCTCCGATGTGAAATCCACTCGCATCGAGCGCTGCCTGGCGAAAGAGCCGGCCGCTCAATTATTAATATGCTTCGTAAGGAGCTCGCGAGTGAAAAGGATTTCCATTGGATGGAAGTTCTCTTCGCATTGCTTCGCCGTTACCACAACACGCCTTTGTATCATGGCCTTTCTCCAAATGAAATTGTCTTTGGACGAAAGAAGTGTTGGTGGAACATGCCGTTGAATAATCCTCGCCCCTGTAAAGATGCTTCGCTGTTTTTGGACGAAGTCCAACGAGCAGATAAATCTGTGTCGAAATTAATCGAGAAGCATCAAGCTGACTGGCTTTGGGTTCAAAATCAAGGTCGAAAAAACCCCCACAATTTTGAAGTCGATGATCGAGTTTGGCTTCGAAAATCCGAAACCACCCTGGACGGAGATGACAAGCTTCTTCCCTTGTGGGAGGGGCCATTCGCTGTTACAGCGCGTCTTGGTGAGAACAGGTGGAGGATTCGTGTGGATGTCAGCAGGGAAATTGACGTTTCGGGCGATCGCCTCAAGAGAGAGATCCCCTCCCCCAAGGACCGGGTTAAACCCCTTTTTTGGACTGCAAAACACTTGTCCGATCGGGTCATCGAAGGGGGGAAGTACGAACTCAAGAGGATTGTTGAAGCAAGACGTGACGCCAAGGGCGAATGGGAATTTCTGTGTGAGTGGAGGGGCTTTGATTCCAGTCACAACAACTGGGAACCAGCCCAATCTTTTGTCCATGGATACACCAAGGGGTTCATCGACTTCCTGAAGAAGCACCCCGAAATTGGTGTACTCCTGACAGATTGTTTGTCGAAACCAGACAGACAAGTGGAGAGCGACGGAAAACGACCTGTGGTGAATCGAGATCCAGCCTTTTACGGCCCTCAGCAGCCACATTCCAGGGCTGATCCGTCGATCCCCCCTCCTGCGGTCAGGCCAGCTCAGGAGCCAAATGAGGACCAAGCTTCAAGTTCGGCCGCTGATCTGCAGCGCCCAAGCCGTACGAGGGCCAGGCCAGACAGGTTGGTGGTCACATGCATTCGTGCTTGGCCGAAATAAGGAAGCCATCCTACCACATTCTGCTCAATCCACTGTTCATTCTTTCTGTTTATGTCATGATGTGGAGAACTGCGAATGTTTGATAATTTGACGTCAATCAACTTTTCTTTGGTCTCCGTTCGGCAGACAAGGCGTAGATACGCTCACGGAGTGTGCTGCCGTGTTCAGAAAAAACCAAACTCAGGCTTAATTCAGGCAGATTCGGGGTAATCTTGTCTCTGTTGGTCTGTGCATCTTTGGAATTTGGCTACTCGTGCAGATGGAAGCAAATGTACATAATCAAAACGCTGGCCAGCAACATTCACCCCTACAGGTAACCCCTGTAGTACTGGCTGCACCAGATGCGACGCCAGGAACTCAGATCTCACCTTCATTTGCTGTGATGCTGACGCCAAAGTCCAGATTCAGATCCAGGATCCTCAAATTTACCTTGAATTTCTCAGGTTTGTCCATCATTCTGCCACTGTTGTACGAAACCCAGACGTCAATTGTTCAGACAATCTTCATCTAGGAGCTCTAGGGACTTCTAACAGCAACCTCTGAAGTCCGTAAGCTTCGTTGTATTTTTGGCACACGCCAATGTGAGCTCAATTCGACCAGAAACTGTCGAGAATGGTGAATCCAAGTGTCTTGTGGGACTTCATCGAAAGATTGGCCTTGTCCAAGTCGATTGACACCACCGCCACTGTAAATTCGGTGTCTCTCAGTTACATACTGTCAGTAAAGCGCCTTCAGTGAACCTTCGGCGCGTTACATGCCAAGGATCCAGGGCCAGCATGTCCCATCATGATGCATCATCACATGATCCACATTTTGATAGAATCTGTTAGATGCTCGCGAACCAACGTGCCGGAAAGCACAATTGAGCTGAATAAACGACAATATATATTAACTTTAGTCTAAACGAAAGTGTTGGTAGTTTCAGTTGTACACATTCCGCTTCATTTCACCTTCATCTCAGGGAATTTGCTCATGTTAGGACATTTTAGGTTGATTTCCTTGTCATCTCCCCACATTCCTCGAAGATCTGTTTAGATCTAAGTGCACAGAAAAGCATCTTTACCTTCTGTGGTGCACTTAGGGTCTGTAGACTGCAATTGTAATTGTTTTCCCTCACTGTGATTGTCTCAACCCCTTAATCTCTGCTCAATTTGACTCTCAATCTTGCTCAATTTTGTGATCATCCACCAGATGCGCTAATTCTGAGCCACATGCTGTACTTTTCAGAACGAGAAAAGCGGGATTAACACGATGTAGAGTTCGGCGAGGACACCGTAGCGTGCCCGCGACAGCGAAACTGTGCCAGAGCGCTGAGATGTCACTCCAATTCTTGATCCCCCCACTCAATCCACCAATAATCTACCTCATTCTCAACCAATGCATGGTTTGGTATCGATTCTCGATACGTTTACATGCTTTTTAGCCCTTGACCTAATGTTTTACTGCACGGAGGACTGTTCGTCACTTCTCATTCCGTCTCATTTCAGGTTCATCCAGCCTGATTCAGTGCCAATTCAGCCCAAACCAGGTCAGATCAAGCAGATTTCGCCCCATCGAGGCTACATTTCTATGTTTTTCTGGGACTTACCCGCACTACGTTCTTCGTTGACGTAGGGACACACCCCAGTGTGTTTTTGGAGGGGGAGTGTAAGTGCGGCTAGCCCCATCTGCTCAGATTTTCAGACATTCTGCCCAGATTGGCTACATTTTGGTCATTTTCTTTGCTTCGGCGGAATCGCCGCCTCGCAGCTCAGTCACAGGATATTTCCTATATATTTCTGATATGCCGGATTTGATTCCGCGGTCCATTTCCCGTAAATCCGCCGCGTTCCGCTATTTTAGCTGGAATCGCCATTTGCCGCTGACGCGCGCTCGCGGGCCTGATCGGCCAAACCTTTTTACATAAATGGATTATTTAAATTCTTTCAGACAGTTTTGGACACTCAGATGTATTTAGAATAATTCCCCTCAATTTTCTTCATAGACTGGGATTTTCTGCCGGACCACAATCAGCATGGACCTTGCTTCTGTTGTCGCTGCTCTCGCCTCCGTTGGTGTCCGAGTGTCCGGTTCTACACCCAATAACAACATCCAGGGAGACTCCTCGCGTGCCTGCCCCACTGGTCTTGCCGGCCCCGAGCCCTCCGGCACCCACAACGACCCAGGGCAGCACTTACAGCCTTCCTAGCCCAACTGTTGCTAGAGGAGGTAGATCTAGAGTCAACCTCTGATCCCGCTTCCCCTGTTGGGAAGCCAGTGCTACACATGCAGCCTATGCACACAGGTGAACCCGTGGCCCGGAGTGCTGATGCTCTGGCGCGGCCTGCTGCTAATAACATGCCATTGTCTGAGCATGACACTCAGGAACTCCGGCGGCTGTTGTACCTGAAGGCCGAAGGTATTGAGCGCCAAGAGCGGCTGCAATACCTCAGACAAACCTGGAAATCCTCCATCTGGTCTGAGGAGGACGATGATTCCTATACGCTGCCTGATCCTGAGATACCGCTAGTGTATTCTCTGCACTATGGGCAGCAATGTCCCTCTGAGTGGGACGATGGTTCTGTGCCTGCCGAAACTGCTGATTGGCAGAAAAAGAAAGAACATGGAAAGAGCAACCTCCATGCTGAGGAGGATTTCCTTCAGAAACTCGAGAGTCTTAACCTTGACCCCCGCCTGAAGAAACTGCTGATAACCTATGAGGAGGTGTTCGGCGCCTGGCCGCCTCCCCTCTCTTGTAAAAAACTGGTCCAAATGGACCTGAAATTGAAACCCGAATTCGAAAAGACGCGAGTGAGGCGTCGTCCCTATCCCACTCCACAGGAACAGGTTGAAGAAATCGAGCGCCAGATCCAGGAATGTATTGATGCTGGCCTCGTTGAAGAATATAAGCAGGGGGACTACCCCCATCACTGCAGTCCCTGTTTCCTGGTTGCCAAACCAGAGTCGACTGCCCCACGACTGGTTGTAGACTATGGTGAGGTCAACAAGAAAACCCAGAACCACTCAGGGAGTATTCCTAACATGGAAAAAACCCTGGAGCGTATTGCCAAATGCAGGTACAAGACCAAAATGGACAAATGCTCTGGTTTCTGGCAGGTGGACCTAACCGCCGCAGCTCAGGAGCTGCTGGCTTTTATAACCCCTACGGGCCGGGTCTTTAAGTGGAAGGTTATGCCTTTTGGGGTGGCTAATGCCCCAGCGCTCTTCCAGGAGCTAATGAACAAAATTTTGTACATACTGAGGCGCAGGCCTCTAGTACAGGAGTTGATTTCTCGGGGTGCAGAAATGGAGGCTCACATCAATGACGTGAGTTTGGGTACTAATACCAAAGAGGACCATGTCCTTCTCCTCCGTGAATTTTTCATTGTCTGTCAAGAAAACCATCTCCGAATCAAACTCGAAAAATGTGAGTTTATGAAAGTGGAGATGGAATATTATGGGTTTCGACGTGGGGTATGGTTGGTGGAAACCAGCCGCGTCTAAGATGCAGCCCCTACAGGACATGCAGATTCGCGATGACCCTAAGAAGGGTCTACACGACGTGAGGAGTTTTGTGGGCGCCTGTAATTTCTATTGGCGTCACATCCACAATTTTACTTACTCCTCTGCCCCCCGGACTGACCTAATCAAGAAAACTACTCCCTGGAGATGGACCACCAGAGAGGAAGAGTGTTTCCAGGAGTTGAAGAAGAAGATTGCCTCCTCCAACTGCCCGGGAGTATCCCGCCCTGAGGGCGAGATAGTCCTGATCACTGATGCCAGTGATGTAGGGGGGGGTGGTACGATCTACCAATGGCAGGAGCTTAACCCCGCTGAACTAACCCACGGCCATTATCGTACCAGTGGACTGAACCGTGATGGTTCGTTGAAACATGACTATCCTACCAGTGAGTGGCGACTGGTGCCACTGGGACACTGGAATTGGAAATGGAACCAAGCGCGTTCCAATTACAGCACCTATGACCAGGAACTCCTGGCCGGTATGTTGGTGCTTTCGTCACAATCCCGACTCCTGGGATCTAACCCTATTGTCTGGCTGTGTGACCAGGAGCCTGCGAAGTCTTTTCAGAAGGGCCCACCAACAGAGAAAGCAAAGCTAAAGCGGTGGTGGACTTACCTGCGCCAGTTCAGGCTGACAGTGCATCATATCCCCGGGATAAAGAATGAACTGTCTGACTATATATCGCGCAACACCTTCAATGCGCTTATTGGTGAGAGCTCTGAGGCGCTCGCCAAGGAGGCTTTCCAGCGTATGGATATCCAGCTTGACCTGTCCATGCGCACTGCTGGAATCCTGGAGGGTTGGAGTCTAACCGACTATCAGTCAGAGTATGAAGAAATTCTCCAAACCCTCAGCACTGGTCTTGAACCCCGTGTCATTGACGGGCATCAGTGGTATAAAAACAATCAGTACCTCTTCTACGAGGACCAAATTGTGGTGCCTGAGGCACGACTGGATGGGTGCCTACAGTGGTCCCATCTCAGTTTCGGTCACACTGGCGCTAATTGCTCAGTGGACTTCTTCCGTGAGTGTTTCTACTCTAGTCTAACCCTGACTGAACTGAGGTCGCGTATGCAGACCATTGTGGATGCTTGTGGCTGTCATGCCAGCAAGCAGAGCGACAGTAGGGATAGGGGCCTGATCTCCAGCTTACCCATACCCTATTGTGCTAACTCTCTTCTCTACGTGGATTTCATCCACGGCCTACCACGCTTCGGCGGCTATGATAGTTGCCCAGTGGTCACCTGTGGCCTATCACGCTTCACCCGTGTGTTCCCTTGCAATAAGAATATCCCAGGTGAGCAGACTGTGAAAATGTTGGTCGAACAATGGTTCGAACCCTATGGAGCACCTAAGAAGGTGCACTCTGATGAGGATGTACGCATCCGCAGTGGCACTGGGTGGTACAAACGAGTGCTAAATGCCCTCAACGTGGAGGTTACCACAGGTGTGCCCTATACCCACACGTCTAACCCTCTCTGTGAGAGACAGAACCGTGTGGTGGAGCAAAACTTAAGAATCCTGATGAAACAGGAGCGTACCAAGGACTGGGTACGCCTAGTGCCCTGGGCAGTACTGACCATGAACTCACAGCGGAGCTCTTCTACAGGTTTCACCCCCCACGAACTGTTCCATGGAGGACGACCTGCTTGGTTCTTCAACACCCCCTTTCCTGAGGACTTCAAGAGCCCTGTGGGAGATTGGCTGGAACACAAGCAGTCTCTGGCTAACCAGGCTGGCACTAACCTGAGACACATTCGTGACCGTGAACTGAGCCGACGGAACCGCCTACGGCGACCTGCCAGCTTCAAGGTTGGTGACCTTGTTTTGGTTCACCATTCCCGCCTACCCTCCTGGCCACGTAACTGCCTACAGGACCCTTACTTTGGACCCTATCGTATCATCAGGATAGATGGATCCAGGATCCATGTCAGGTGCAGTCCACGTCTAGGTGGTGAACTGCTGGGTGCACCTAAACAGTTGAGGCACTATCACTCCCCTGACCACTTGTCTTGGGATGAGTGGCGCTTCAGCGACAGTGAGGTGGAGCGTATAGACCTAGAGAACGCTGCCCGTCCAGAGGTGGCAGACGAACTCGAAGAGATGACTGCCGATGAGATGGCAGTCGATGGTTACTACGTGGTTGCAGGTATTGCTCGCCACGAGTATAAACAAGGCTGGAAATTCCTAACCCTGTGGGATGGCTATGGGTTATCTGAGGCGACCTGGGAACCTATGTCAGCCTTCATACAACCAGACGGGAGTATCAACCCTATCTTACGCACCCACCTCGTTGAGAACAACGAGGGGCAGCTCCTAACCCGTGCTGAGACTATGTCCCAGCGTAAAAAGCGAAACTAATTTCCCTGTGTCAGTCTACTGACAGGTGCTTACTGAGCACTGCACTGACCCTGTCTGTGCCCTGCAGACCCATGCCTATGGTTTCCAGCGTGAGCCAGGTGGCCCCTTATCAGGATTGCAGCCACCCAGCGAGTGTATGCCTTGTTGACCATGTGTTGCATGGAGACTGCCCTAATGTAATGACCTTGGGGAGCCAACGAAGAACGGTGGCTTACTACACCACGGGGGAATGACAAGCAAGGTGTTATGAGGCAAGGTGTGCCTTCCCTCCTTGGGGACAAGCGAGCCCACAGTTAGGATCCCTGACTGGTCCAAACCCATGGGGTTCTACCCTTTCTTACAGGGTTTACCATACCCCTATGTGTGCTACGTATGTCTGTGTGTGTCTCACTTCTCTCCCCGGCGTGGCTCCCGGAGACCGGGCTTCGCTGACGTCAGACCGAAGGTCCTAATCAGGTACTATTACCACTCCTATGGCGCCCAATTTCTGTGCTGGTGCCTATCCTTGGGGAAAGACGGCAAAAGCCCTACCTACTAGAGGGGAGGGTTGGCCAAGTGTGCTAAGGGCATACAAAATGCCCATTTTTGCTACAGGCCAAAAGCTAACGCACTCCCCTGCCCACGAGGAAAAGCACGCGGGACAGGAGACACCACTACACTACACTCACTAACGCCAGCACCGGCCTTCGAAGGCAGGGTGAGCACTCATCACTTGCACTCAACCCCTGCCAGGCCTGCTGACCCTCACCCCTACACACGCTACTTGGTGTTGCTGTCAATGATGTCTCGGGTCCTAATGACCCTCCTGTGAAGAAGACAAGAGAACACAGCGCTGCTAAGCAACTGTGGCCTAACAGGGACGTCAAAACACGTTTCCCTGCTAGGGCTTGGAGGGAAGGGGTGCTCTTGTTGCGTGCACAGCGCGGACGTCGATGGAGTCGAACTGCCCACGCCACTCCTGGCTGAGGCGCAGTCAATTGATTGTGTGATCAGCGCCCCTGTTTGGCTGGGGCAGAAAAATGGGTAGCCGCCGAAGGCAGCTGCTGCGTGCACCAATCACCCTGAACCTCTCCCACCTGTACAACAGAGGCAAATGAAGGGGTGTTTGCGGCTGAGGAACCAAGCCACACTCCGCGTATTATACGCTTCTCAGTGTGACCTATAATACACTGTCCTCAAACACGCCCTGTCAAGCAAGCAAGCGTTAAGAGACTCCTCAGGTTCTCTTAAAGAACGTACCGAGGAGCCCCTGGGTAACCTAAACAAGGTTTACTGTGCGCATTTCGCGTGGCCTACCCTTTAATGCATCGTGTGCACGCATGTAGGGACGGGAGGCAGAACCATAATCACTGACTCAACCAGGAGGTGAGCTCCTCCTGGGCTAACCTACCTTACTCACCATGCATCGTGTGAATGCCGAAGTGAAGCGAACGCAAAGCAACCCTCTTGCGAGTTTTAAACAAGCCTAAGCGTTTTAAGCAACCCTACTTTAACGCTACGGCTACACACGAACAAACACTTTCCTTTCCTTACCCGTGAAGAGAAATCAAGGATGAATTGGGGTACAGCGAAAGCGTCACAGCGTGTGAATGCCTCAATTAGGCACATGCATCGCAAGCACAGCGCACATTCTAACCCTACGTGCGCGCTGCGCGCTCCATTCGCATCGCATACCTTTCATTCCTGTTTTGACCTGTGCAGAGCAAAGGAGATGAGCGCCCGAGCCCCCAACGGACACAGCGTTGACAACCCTAACGTTTTAACGAAGCAACCAACATGAAAGCAATGCATGGGTGTGGGATGCCACTGGCATACCTGAGAGGTGGGTTGTCCGCCGGCTCTGTGCTGTGGGTTGAGTTTCAATACTTTTCACTAAAGTTTATAAAATTTTGATGCAACTGTGCAAAAAATTCCTTTAGAACTTTAAAAACTACGGCCCATACCTTCTTTTTCAAAAGCCGTTTACGCTTGCGCAACCTTGTTTTTGAAATCTGCTTCCTTTGCACCTGTCTGCGACTTTGAGTTATGTGTAAAAATGACGATTTCCCGCGTGATTTCGTCAATTTTTAGCGCTTTGACTTGCTAAATCGCAACCCCTTCCGCTAAACCGCAGGAATCACTCCCTGTTGGCTACATTTTCTATTTTTTCCAGCTCCTGGAGATTTGTGTCCTCCATTGGGAGTATTGCTCCGCCCTGGCCCTTGGTCAGGACGTTTACTGGAACGCTGTTTATACGGCAATCGCCCTCCGCATCAGAGCGGTCGACTGTACCCTAGTGGGCCAGCACATGTGCTTTAGGGAGGGAGTCCTGGGTTCAAACCCCACTACCCCCAAATTTTTACCAAAAGCTTTCGTCGCACGCCGGCGACTTTTGAGGAATGCCCCATCGAAGGGACATCATTCACGGTACATTACACTGTTTTTCAAGGGTACCTACAGTGTGATAGGCTTCTATGAACTGATGAGGATGTTTTTGGTAAGTTTAATGCACTTTCTGAGGTTATTTTGGGAATATTTGAGTCCTACTAGCTTAGCTAACTAGTACTCCAGGGGGGAGTAAGAAAAAGTCACTACCATGTCTTTCTTGGAGGGCTTGATCCAGGCCAAGTGCAACACCAAGCCCCCCTTAAAACCCTTTTGTTGATGCTAAGACTAACTTAAGTATTTTTATCACTCTTTTGAAGCCTAAAGTACACTTTCTCAAAGTAACTAGGGTAGTAGCCCTAGCCCCCCATGAAGTTCACCCCTACCACTCAACTGAGCGGAGGTACCTTCCTTCATGGAGGATATACCGAAATAAAATAGGCATTTCATGCTTTAGGCCTTGGAAGTTAAGCCTAGTGGTCTCCCACCCCAAGACCCCTATACTCAATTGTTTCTACCACGTATTGTGGTTCTACTTTTCAACTGTTTCTGAATTCAGTTGCTTGGCCAAGTCATTTTCTGTGTTGGCCTGACATCTATGCCCCAGATTCCTAACCAGCACCATTTCACCCAAAAGAGTGCACATGAAGTGCCTAATGCTATCTTGGAGGCAAGAGTCAGACCAAAATCTTTTGTATTATCCATTTGTGATTGAATCTTTCTGTTTATACCTGCATTGTCTATCTGCAGCCCTTCTGTGTTACACTGGATTCCAAAACCAATCATTGATTCGATCCACATCCTGTTCTTGCTCTACTTGCTGCTTTGGTTTGGGTTTTCAACTTCAAAACCTGCAGGAATTCATTAAAATATCTAGGGCATTAATCAAGGACATCTTTCTAAGTGTATTGGCGTAAATGAGAGGACTGTGCCGATCTACAACAATGTTTCGAAGGAGACACAGCGAAAGGTGGCTGACGCAATGGCAGGCAATGTGCATTCGGCGACCGACTGCAAGTTCGAACCGAAGGGTTACCCTCTGCTGCCCGACGAGCCGACTTCCCCCAATGCAGCCACGGTCAATAATTTGTTGTATTTTTTTTAGTGTCTCTCCAAAGAGGACACGCACAAGATCCGTTTCATGCTCACTTACGAGAGCAAGGTCAAGGGTCCAATTGTAGAGCAAAGTTCGTGCTTTTTGCATGTGGTTTGCAAAACCACATGCAATTTGGCACCATGACCTTGCTCCACATGGAAACCCATCACCACGCACTATAAGTACATAGGGGTGATCATCCCTAAATCTTGGGAAGTGCATTTCTTCTAGCACATCCCTTTGATCACCTATATATTGTATCCAATCATCCACATCCCAACGAACCCCAACTCTTCCATCCTTTATGGTCGTTTTTAGTACTTGTCTCTTACTTAACGTGGACCAAGCTTTATCCATCGTTGCATACGACGGAAAGCAATGTGTCCATGGGACGGTGCTTGCACGGGTTTTCTTCTCTTTGGCATCGGCCCACGAAATAAGCTTCTTGTACCTAGGGACGGTTGAACCGACTAATTGGGATAAAGTGCGCGGTTGAACCGGCAGTTGAATGGGTTGCCGTCATGGCACCAAAAAGCGTCCAATGGTACAAACCACAAAGTATTCACATTTGTGACGCGGGCAACACGTTGCAACTCATATGTTCATGCTTTGGGCAACATTAAGCGATTATTTTGCCGTGCAAACGTTGTCATGAAGCACAATCACAATTGTTCATTTGTGATAAGGGTTCAACCGCACCGTTGAACCCCGTTGAACCACTTGTAGGCATGTGTGCATTATGCCACATACCTTCGCTTCGGCATCCCAAGGTCCAAAATGAGGCGCACAGCGTCGGATCCTGTGAAAGCTTTTTTTGTAGCCCTTTTTGTCTGTTTGGAAGCCCTCTGTGTGTTACCAATTCGGTCACCAAGTTGTTTCCACAGGCGTTTTGTCGTGCCGTTTGTGCAAAAAAAGGTGAACAAGTCGTCCACCAGCTGTTGGTCCCCCCACCCGCTGTAGTGGTCGTTCACCACTTGCAGCCAGTGGTGGGACATTTTTTAATTTTTTTTAAAAAAGCTTTGTCACGCGTCAGTTTCAGGCGGTTATGCAAATATTTTGTTCAGAAACGCGCGCGCCGCTGGCGCAGCCGCCACCGCCAGCGCTGGCGGTGGTTCAACCGCGGTTCAACCGCGGTTCAGCGGTTCAACCACGCCCCTTCCGAGTTCAACCGGGTTAAACCCGGTAAAACCACTGTGTGAAGTACCTGATCCAAATGAGCACGTAGGGAGCCGCGCCGGTGGCGCCGAACACAATTCCAAACACGATGCCGAATATGGTTCTGCCCCAAGTGCCGACCGTTAATCCGAACGCGTTCCCTGTCCCCCAGCCTGTGTACCCTTTGCACCATCCGTTCCCTTTGGGTATGGGTGGTTACAGCTTTCCGGTGGCTCTTCCAGTGGGCCTTCCAGTTTTTTTTCCTAATTTTTTTCTGAATGTGCAAGACAATGTGCCCGTGAATGTGCCCGTGAATGTGTCTGTGAATGCGCCAGCGCCCAGACGGTTTGTGCCAGCGCCTGCGGCAGGGTTTTGCTTCGACCCTGAAGACGACATGCCATGTGTTCTAGTTCGGTCGCGCGCGCTGGGGTCCTGTCCCAGAACGAAATAAAAAGATAGGTAAAACACGACGAAAAACGTTTCTGAATAGCTGAAAATAAAGCTAATTAGCATAAAAAGCGCTTAGGCCAAAAAGCGCGCTGCGAAACGCGTAAAAACGCGAAGAAAAGTTTTTCGACGTGAAATAGGTGAATACTTAATGCCGTAAGCACCGTAACGCTCGTGGGACCCCAACGCCGTCCTTGCCGTCGTCTAACTCGCTATAGGCGCAAAGAAAAACACGTCGCGAGCAGCGCGTAAAACTCGAAAATTTTTCATAACTCGCCACGACCCCTCACGTCGCGCCCTGCCGCCTTTTTCTTCTTACTCTCCATGCACCTCCCTCCCCACCCTCGTGCCCATCACTCCCCTTGCCCTGCAGCTCAGGCGGCGGCCCTGGGGGAACGCGGTTAACCCTTAGCAATGGACACCAACACGCTCTACGACGCCACGCCCAAAAACAAGGCCGAGAACATCAAGAACGACGGGTAGCACGTAAGGCACAGCAGCGAACATGGTCTTGCTGCACGCGAGTGTGTTGGGTCGTGTATAATTTTATTTTATTTTCAAAAGCCAAAAAAAAAAAAAAAAAAAAAAGAGGAAAAAAAAATATTTTACGAAACTTTGCAGCGGTTTTTCAAGTAGGTACAACCACACCCACGCAAGAAACAAACCCAGCAAGGCGGCACGGCACCGCAGGACACGGCACAGGGCGCAGGACACCACAGGACAACGCACAGCACAGCAAGACACCACGACACACCAGAGCAGCACCACCACACCGCAGAACGCCCAGGGAGACACCACAACGCACAGGGACACGCCACAGCACGAGGCACCAACAACAACGCAGACGACACTGGCGCCGCACGACGGGCCGCAGGAGGGCAAAGCAAACACAAACAGCACCGCAAAACGACAGCAGAGCACGACAGCACAGCACCACACGACGGCACAGCGCCACAGCACACGACACAGGGAAGCAGGGCACCACAGCCAGCGCAACAAGGCACCGCAGCGCACAGAGCGGAGAAGACAGGGAACGCACAGCACCAGGAGAAGAGCACCACAGCACGCAGCCACCACCACCGGGCAAAAAACAGCACAGCCAACCAACAGCACAACACAGCACAGCAAGACAGCCCACAGGAGGGCAAAGCAAGCCCCAACAGCACCGCAACACGACAGAAGAGCACAACAGCACAGCACCACGCGACAGCGCAGCACCACAGAACACGACACAGGAAAGCAGGGCACCACAGCAAACCACACCAACCGCAGGGAAACAGACCACGCGGCCAGACAGGGACACCGACACCGAAACACGCCACCAGCAGACAACCACGGGCCAGCAGACCCAGCACCGCACCACGGCACACCACAGCACCAGGCGCCAGCAACAGCGCGCACCACACGAACAGCACAACGCAAGCGCACCAGCACAGGGAAGCACAGCGCCGCACAGAGCGGAGAGGACAGGGAACGCACAGCACAGCACCCCGGGACACACACAGCACAAAGCAGAGCGGCGAACAACAGCACGCACCACCGTGCCACGACAAAACACACACAGCACGGGGGAACACCGCAAAACGCAGCGCCGCAGAGCACAGGGCCCCAGGGCAACGGGCAGCGCCAGAGGGCACGGCACAACAAGCAGTGGCACCCAACGAGCACAACACAGCACAGATCAGCACAACACCGGAGAACACAACGCGCAGCAGCGCGGCGCAGCACCGCACCCAGGGACGCACAGCACAACACAGCACACGGCACACAGCACCGGGCGGCAGCGACGAAAACCGCGAGACAAAAAGGGGGGGGGGGGGGGGGCAGCAACCGACGGGGAGCAACCACCAGCCAGGCGGAAAGCACGAAAGAGGGGCAAGCGCACGGAGAGCCGAGAGGCGGAAGGCCAACAGAGCAAAAAACGCACAGCGCCGAGGCCCAGGGCACCCGGGGCCGGAAACAAGAGAAAGCCGGAGACAACGGGGGCGCACAGGGGAGGAAAAAAAAAAAAAACAACACCACGGCACCATGCAGGAGCGACGAAAACAGCGAGACACAAAGAGGGAGGAGGTGGGGGGAGAAACCACCAAAGAGCAGCCAACGGCCAAGCAGGAGAGACAAACGAGGCGCGAGCGCACGAAGAGCCAGGCAGCGGGAGGCCGAGACAAAGAACCAAAGCACAGCGCCAAGGCAACGAGAAACGGCAAGGGCAGCGAGAGAGAGGGGGGCAACCCCAGCCCGGAGGGGGCCAAGCAAAGCAGAAAGACAAAGCGGCCAAAGGAAAAGGTGAGGCGCACCAGAACGCGCCCGGGAGGCCGGCCCGCCCGACCCGGCCAAGCAGAGCACGCACACGAACACACACGCACACCGGAACCCTGGCTGCCCGCTCCAGAGGACGGGCGGCCGGGGGAGGGACAGCGCCTGACACCAGGCGCCCCTCACAACGGTGGAAGGCACCCCCCCCCGGGGAAGCCCACCCGCCACCCCCACAGCGAGCAACGCCGTCCCGCAAGGGCGCACGCTGTGGGGCCGGTGCAGGGTCCACACGCCCGCATCAACCGCACCCGGGACACACGGGTGGCGGAACCCAGGCTGCCCGCTCCAGAGGACGGGCGGCCGGGGGAGTGACAGCGCCTGACACCAGGCGCCCCTCACAACGGTGGAAGGCACCCCCCCCCGGGGACGCCCTTCCGCCACCCCCACAGCGAGCAACGCCGGCCCGCAAGGGCGCACGCTGTGGGGCCGGTGCTGGGTCCACACGCCCGCATCGACCGCACCCGGGACACACGGGTCGCGGAACCCTGGCTGCCCGCTCCAGAGGACGGGCGGCCGGGGGAGGGACAGCGCCTGACACCAGGCGCCCCTCACAACGGTGGAAGGCACCCCCCCCGGGGACGCCCTTCCGCTACCCCCACAGCGAGCAACGCCGGCCCGCAAGGGCGCACGCTGTGGGGCCGGTGCTGGGTCCACACGCCCGCATCGACCGCACCCGGGACACACGGGTCGCGGAACCCTGGCTGCCCGCTCCAGAGGACGGGCGGCCAGGGGAGAGACAGCGCCTGACACCAGGCGCCCCTCACAACGGTGGAAGGCACCCCCCCCGGGGACGCCCTTCCGCCACCCCCACAGCGAGCAACGCCGGCCCGCAAGGGCGCACGCTGTGGGGCCGGTGCGGGGTCCACACGCCCGCATCGACGACCCCCGGGACACACGGGTCGCGGAACCCTGGCTGCCCGCTCCAGAGGACGGGCGGCCGGGGGAGGGACAGCGCCTGACACCAGGCGCCCCTCACAACGGTGGAAGGCACCCCCCCCGGGGACGCCCTTCCGCCACCCCCACAGCGAGCAACGCCGGCCCGCAAGGGCGCACGCTGTGGGACCGGTGCTGGGTCCACACGCCCGCATCGACCGCACCCGGGACACACGGGTCGCGGAACCCTGGCTGCCCGCTCCGGAGGACGGGCGGTTCGGGGAGGGACAGCGCCTGACACCAGGCGCCCCTCACAGCGGCGGAAGGCACCCCCCCCGGGGACGCCCCTCCGCCACCCCCACAGCGAACAACACCGGCCCGCAAGGGCGCACGCTGTGGGGCCGGTGCTGGGTCCACACGCCCGCATCGACCGCACCCGGGACACGCGGGACGCGGGACCCTGGCGGCCCGCTCCAGAGGACGGGCGGCCGGGGGAGGGACAGCGCCTGACACCAGGCGCCCCGCACAACGATGGAAGGCACCCCCCCCGGGGACGCCCTTCCACCACCCCCACAGCGAGCAACGCCGGCCCGCAAGGGCGCACGCTGGGGGGCCGGTGCTGGGTCCACACGCCCGCATCGACCGCACCCGGGACACGCGGGACGCGGGACCCTGGCGGCCCGCTCCAGAGGACGGGCGGCCGGGGGAGGGACAGCGCCTGACACCAGGCGCCCCGCACAACGATGGAAGGCACCCCCCCCGGGGACGCCCTTCCACCACCCCCACAGCGAGCAACGCCGGCCCGCAAGGGCGCACGCTGGGGGGCGGTGCTGGGTCCACACGCCCGCATCGACCGCTGCGGTCGATGCGGGCGTGTGGACCCAGCACCGGCCCCACAGCGTGCGCCCTTGCGGGCCGGCGTTGTTCGCTGTGGGGGTGGCGGAAGGGCGTCCCCGGGGGGGGTGCCTTCCGCCGTTGTGGGGGGCGCCTGGTGTCAGGCGCTGTCCCTCCCCCGACCGCCCGTCCTCCGGAGCGGGCAGCCAGGGTTCCGCGACCCGTGTGTCCCGGGTGCGGTCGATGCGGGCGTGTGGACCCACCCGGGACACGCGGGACGCGGGACCCTGGCTGCCCGCTCCAGAGGACGGGCGGCCAGGGGCCGCCGCCCCCACAACCCCAAGACAAGTAGGGGGGAACCGGGACCGGACCGCCGCCCCCCAAGCACACCAGACGGAGCACGGGACCGGGGCAGGACACGCGGAGGGGCACGGACCACGTGGAACGGCCCTACCAGCGCCCAGTGCCGGGACCACGCGAGATGCGCGCGCCACACCACCCAGCGGGGGGGGGAGCGGACACCGCGAGAGCGCGAGCGCACACACACGAAAAGGACACGCGGGGACAACCGGAGGGGCAACCGAACCGAGCGCGCGGAACGCACAGACCGCATGGAATGGCGTACCAGCGAGCGAGGGTAAGGGACACCCGGACGGGACGGCCCGCCACACACAGCGCGGAACACGCGGGGCGGGAAGGGGGAAACAGGAGAGACACAACACCAGGTACCGGCCCGAACCCCCCCCGAACCGGCCGCGAGCGCCGCGCACACACAGACGGGACACTGCACCTGCCAAGGCAGTAGTGGCGCACAGCGCCACGCCCCAACCCCTAGGCTAGGCAGCCTCCGCGCCAGCCCAAGGGGGTCCCGCTGGCGACAAGCCAGTAGCACGGGCCCGGCGGCGCCGGCGCCCCGGGCGACCACGCATTAGGGGGGCGACGCAGTGGGTAAGCGCCCGCAGCCACGGCTGCGAATTGATGCACTGACCGAGGAGTGGCGAAACGGGAACGCCGGGGAAGGACGGGGCTCCGAGCTCTGTGAACCCGGGGGACTCCGCCACCAGGCAGGAGGTGCGTCTTGGAGGGCCCCCCACTAGGACCCGGTGGGGAAGATATCACCTGGCCCGACCAGGTGGCCCCCCGGGGCCGAAAGGCGTCTAGTACCCGCAAAATCAAACCTCAAACCTCAAACCTTTTCATGCTTTGGGGAACATTAAGCGATTATTTTGCCGTGCAAACGTTGTCATGAAGCACAATCACAGTTGTTCATTTGTGATAAGGGTTCAACCGCACCGTTGAACCCCGTTGAACCACTTGTAGGCATGTGTGCATTATGCCACATACCTTCGCTTCGGCATCCCAAGGTCCAAAATGAGGCGCACAGCGTCGGATCCTGTGAAAGCTTTTTTTGTAGCCCTTTTTGTCTGTTTGGAAGCCCTCTGTGTGTTACCAATTCGGTCAGCAAGTTGTTTCCACAGGCGTTTTGTCGTGCCGTTTGTGCAAAAAAAGGTGAACAAGTCGTCCACCAGCTGTTTGTCCCCCCACCCGCTGTAGTGGTCGTTCACCACTTGCAGCCAGTGGTGGGACATTTTTTAATTTTTTTTAAAAAAGCTTTGTCACGCGTCAGTTTCAGGCGGTTATGCAAATATTTTGTTCAGAAACGCGCGCGCCGCTGGCGCAGCCGCCACCGCCAGCGCTGGCGGTGGTTCAACCGCGGTTCAACCGCGGTTCAGCGGTTCAACCACGCCCCTTCCGAGTTCAACCGGGTTAAACCGGGTAAAACCACTGTGTGAAGTATCTGATCCAAATGAGCACGTAGGGAGCCGCGCCGGTGGCGCCGAACACAATTCCAAACACGATGCCCAATATGGTTCTGCCCCAAGTGCCGACCGTTAATCCGAACGCGTTCCCTGTCCCCCAGCCTGTGTACCCTTTGCACCATCCGTTCCCTTTGGGTATGGGTGGTTACAGCTTTCCGGTGGCCCTTCCAGTGGGCCTTCCAGTTTTTTTTCCTAATTTTTTTCCGAATGTGCAAGACAATGTGCCCGTGAATGTGCCCGTGAATGTGTCTGTGAATGCGCCAGCGCCCAGACGGTTTGTGCCAGCGCCTGCGGCAGGGTTTTGCTTCGACCCTGAGGACGACATGCCCCTCACTCACGTCTGTGAGAGCCAAGTTTCCTCCATTGCTGTGAACGAACCTCACACCGAAACTAACACCCAAACAACAGTTGTCGACAGATGTCCCCCTGACGAAAACAGTGGACCTGACGAACTGCCCAGGAGTCCAGTGCGTCCGTCGCGCAAGAGGAACAGCACTCGCCAGTCTGATTTTGTTTCTACATTTGCCCCTGAAGGCCCCAGGCATGAGCTTAAGCAACAGCCTGAGCCCAAACCCAAGAGAAGGAGGGCTCCAGTTGCCAGGGCGCCCTTTGATGGGCCTGCTGTGCGCACCCGCAACACATCCGCCAGGGCGCCCTTTGATGGGCCTGCTCTGCGCATTCGCAACAAGGGGAAGAATCCCTTTTCTTTGTTCTGAGATGGAAAGCTTGTGTTCATTACAGAAAGGTATGTGGGTCTTCATGCTGACACAGTCAGTGTGAGGGTTTTTGCTGCTGTTTTGGCTGACTGAAGTGGCAGTCTTTATAACAGTTTCATGGGACCCTCCACGATGACAGGCGGTGGGATTGCTTCATTTTGCTGTGTGATTGCTCCATGTCCCTTCCCTCTGCCCTTGCCACCACCTCCAGGTGCCCTGATTAGAGTTACTTGGTTGGAATTGGCTTCATTTGGTTCATTTGGTTCATTTGGTCACAATTCAAGTGGAATTCCTTCAAATTGCTTGATTCAAACCATTCCTGCCCTCAATCTGATTGCTTTTGCCATCCTTGCAATGGAATTGGTTCACATGGTTGATTTTAATTTTTGATCATTTTGGTGTCACATTGTGCGGTACATTTGGAAGGCAATGTACCGGTACATTTAGGACCCCTATCACATTTAAATCTCCACATCTTCCTGTGCGATGACCGGCATTGAACCCAGGCCTGCCAATAGGGGGGCTCAAGAGGGTTGGTGGTTTTCAGATATCGGACTTGGGCCCCGCAAAGGGTCCCAAAAGCTTCCATTAGATGTACATATATCATTTCAACTCCCTTCGCTCTTGGCGCGTCCCTGGTTTGGGCTCGGGACCGCCCCCCCCTTTTTGCACCCCCCTAGCCTTCACAGCCATCTTGTAGGGTAGGGTTCTGGAACCTTGTTTTCGCTATATCTTGGGCATCGGCTCATGAAACAGTCATCTAACCACCGATGGATGCGGAATTGCAAACAGCACGCAAATGAAACAAATCAAGAGCATTACAACACATTTGCGCTTCGATTTTTTGACACATGTTGAATAACAAAGTCTACTGGAACTCAGGCCCAAAAATCTTTGGGTTCGGCTTCCGGGAGCGGGTGCTTTAGCGTGATGCCGGTGCACCTCGACCACCCATCCGCTCAGCCAGCCTTTCAGCTTCTTTTTGGGCCTTTTGTGTGCGCGTTTTATCCACTTTCCGTTTTGTACGACGTTCCTGTGCAGCAGCCACCATGTGGTCTGCCCGTCGCTTTTTGTGGGCGTCCGCGCGCAAGTGTTGGCGCGTCGCGGTGTCTGCCCCGAGCCTTAGGGCATCGGCAACAATGGCCTCGGCATCCTCTTCAAGCATAGACACATCAAATAAATCATTGTGCCGTGCCGCCGCGACCATGGCACCCCTTAGAGCGTGCACACTGGGACCACTTACATGGAGTGTGTCTGTGGGCACACCAAAGGATGACTCAATGAACACAGTCTCCGTAGGAGTGGGCGTCCAAGGAGAGTGGACCTAGATTACAAATGTCACGATTGACAAAGATCATACGAGCTCAAACACAACAAGCACCGAAAGGAGTGTGCAACTAGGTTTAGCAATGCAGGAATGCATATGAACCTTGTGTGGACCTTTGGTTGTACTAGATTGTAGCATTTACCTCTAAATGACCAAGATGAACACAATTGTATACAATTCACACCTTGAGTTTGCAACTGCTCTGTTTGAAAGAGTGAAAGCAGCCCTCAATCTCCTTCGTGTGTGCTGGGCAACCACACCCATCACACAAACTCCACGGACCCTCTCCTCCCACCTCTTCCTCCCCACAATTGCTTCACCCAAAATGCGGCATTGACCGAGAAAACACCAAGTAAAGAAGGTCCCTACCAGGACCAGCCCCTGCTGTACCCCTTCCACCATTTCCTGTCACTCCTATGGTCTTGCTTCTCACCAGGGTCTGCATGATCTTGCCCTGTCCTGCAAAATTTCCCACAAAAAATAGTAAAATATGGCTCCTTCACACAAATCCTGATCCCTTGCAATAACCAACTCCCAAGTACAATAACTCCAATCCCAATAATCCACACTGAGGGCTTCCAAGGATGTTTGAGGTCCCGCGTTGACACTCAACAACTCCTTTCAACACGCCGGTCGACTCACGGTGCACACGGAGACACGGGCGTTGGGCATGTACATAGAATTGCACCAATAGAATAATGGAAAAAGCCCTGAAATTGGCATGTGAACAGAAATAAAGCGAAATTTGGGGAAAGAGGTAAACATACACAGCCACAGCCCTAGACCCCTCATTCCCTGGACTCAGGACCTTCCCTTGACTCACCAACATGATTCCCTGAACCAAGTCAAACAAGATGGCTAAATGCCATGTGTCAAAAGTCACTACACAAACCCCAAAAATGTGTTCACTCCCAAGCCTCGTAACCCTAGCCCAATAGGGGAGGTGGCGTGTCATGGCCAAGAGTGGCACTCAGGACCATGCCCTACCCTGACATAACCTTGGTTGGACTTGGAGTCGATTGGGCTTGGAGAGTTGCCCCATGAAGATGACCTCACAACATAACATAATTAGGCAAATCACACCATAGTGCCCAAAATTCAATTATATACTCAAAAATGCATACGGCAAGTATTCAAATGCTCCATGCATGTGTCAAACCGGAAAGTAATATACAAGGGTGATATAGCCCAAAGGTCCATGCCCAAGAATATCCAAACATTGGCTCCCAAACCCCTCCGGATATATACATGCCATCCTTCACAAGTCAACTGACGAATTTGAGACCTAATTTTGTGAGGCCTCGTTTGCCACGCCAAAGTGACCACGTGATCCGGCATATGCTGAGGTGCAACACGGAAGCATATGCCAAAAAAGGAGCAACATACTATAGTTCACGGATCTCTAGGTATTCAGCACTTTACTGTTAGCCGACCAGTTGAGCACATAAAATACAAAAATGAGCATAAAATGAGGTCAAAAACATGCAAATATTGCCAAATTCAAAGTAATCACAATAGTATATAACTTCGCTCACCCATGGTATCAACATATGGTTCAACACACTATTGCTCGGAACCATTTGTGGACAATCCCCCTACTTGGATCCCCAAATGGACGCATGAAGACACCTTCGAACCACCTCTCGACATGCACCATGAAAATGGGAAAATTGATAGTGGCGCTTGTGGGTCCCTCCGTAAGGCTTCCCACGTGCACTATATGTGCGGTAGACTTAGTATAGCGCTATGGAGCTCACCATTGGGACATGGGTGAAGCCCTTGCCACGTATGACTCCACATATCTTCCTACAAACGGAGATATATAACATGGGCGTGAGCATAGCGAAGCATATACCATGCATATAACACATACCCTCAAAAATGGCTCCCACCATGGTATGTCATGACCCTCCATGGCCATAACTTCACGTTAAAAATACGTAGGAACCCAAGCAAAGTTTCTATGCAACACCAACACTCATGCGGTACACTCGAAAGTCGCATTGAAATATTCGGTTGCATGATCCAAGAGTTACACATCACTTTCTACCCTCTTGACTGTTATCCCTTGCTACACCTGGCATATGTACACATCAAAGGCGTTTGACGCTCCCTAAATTAAGTTGAGACCAAGGCGGTTCCAACCCAATTCTCGAAATTCGAATTCCTCGCAGTGAGCCGGAGATATCACCTTTCAAAGTGGCCTCACGAATCAATTTTGTTTCGCCTATATCTCCAAGAAAAATGAAGGAGACAACAAAAGGAAGGTTCATTCGTGATCAGGGGAAAATGTAGGACCACTCGAAATTCATCATATCCAGTGCGGCAACCTCGAAGTCGAAAATTGATTTTGAAAGTCTGAAAAAATCGGATTAATTTTGCGAGTGTATAACATGAAAATTGCGGAAGCAACGAACCCTTTTCTGATGAAATCTGACTCTTCATCGGGGTTTCCGCTAAAATATCTGGAAATAACAGTTAACCAATCGGTTACCGCAAAATCGCGAGCCAACTGACAGTCGCCGATACATTGACAATCAGAACGGACAGCTGAAAAATTACGGAAACATTATGATAAAAAAACCTTGTTGATTCCTGATATTCTGATATATAAATCTCAGCCGGCGGCGCCTCGGTTGTGAATCCGGCCGCTCATAGCTGGAATGGCCAAGCCTATCACACTATCACATCAGGTTAGGTCAGGTGGATGGGAGAGTATGATATCAGCCCATGGCGGCTGGCCGGCCCATAGATACACACCCTAAGTGACCCAAAGATGGCCACGGGGGTCCGAACCGGCTTCACCCCCCTTCTCAGAGCGTTGTATCCGCTCGAAAGTCATTGAAGAGAGGACGGGAGGACCCCAATGGCCTCCAACCTGCCCCCCCCATGTCCCAAGGACACATGGAGGCCCCACATACGGCGTAGGCGTCCCCCATGCCCAAAGGGAGGGGTGAGGACACTCATAATTGGTGCCCTCCGCCATATCCGGTCTCCTCCTGATCTACAACATGGACCAAGGGGATCAAAGATAGAGAAACGTCGCGATCGATCTAAATACGTATACCACAGTGAAATATATATGTGGAGACCGAGTGAAGGGGGTATATGGCCAATCAAGGCCCAAAAATCCCCGGATGAACGCCCTCACCCGTCTCCCAAACACAAAGACAAACATAAATGCCAAGGGGTATCCATCACGGTGCTGCTGCAGCCACCAAATGGACCAACACGTCCTTGACATTCAAGAAAATGTTCTTTTTCCTTAGATAATCCATCCAGACCGTGGTATACCTCGGCACAAAACTGCTCGGAGGCTCCCACGAATCCCTGGATGCGGCGAATCCCTTCCAACGGACTTTATGTAGCCTCCCCCCAGGCGTCCCCGGGTCCGGCTTGTCCATCAGGATCCTCTCGGCGGTGAAGTCGTCGTCCTCACCCTCGTCATCCGAGTGCACATCGCCGGCCGTGAACTCGAAGGTGACGGGACGTCCGCTGGGGTCTGGTGCTCGAGGACGAAGCTGGGTATGGTCGCGGTCCAGGATCTTGTTATCCCCCACACGAACCGCATACACATCCTGCCCGACCTTCCGAACGATTACCCCCGGCACATACCAAGACGCGTGCCGATGCCTGGACAGGACATCCTTGTGGTGCCGCTCCACCAATACCGTGTCTCTGAGAGCATATTTCTGGACTTTTCCCTGCTTGAAGTACTTGGCCATCTTCTCATGCTCGTCCGGAGGTGCTTTGCACACCTTGGCCGCCGTGTCGTCCGCCTCAGCCATCATAGCACACGCATCCCGGGCCACTTTGCCATGGTTCAACCACGGGAGAGTGCGTGACACTCGATCCCGTAGGAACAGGATACGATGGGGCGACAGTCCAGTGGGCCCCGGAAGGTCGTGGTACGCCTGGAGAACTCTCCACAGTGAATTATACCAATTCCGGCCCGGTTCGTCAATGTGCAGCTGGCGGAACTTTTCGAACATCTGCCGCCCGGCCACCTCAGCCCGGCCATTGGACCGGCTGTGGTACGCCACGGTCTTGGCGTGCCGAATCCCCATGTGCTTGCACATCGTCTTGAACCACGTCCCCACAAATTGACTGCCCCGATCGCTGCAGATGACAGCTGGGACATCAAAAATCGTCAGCCAATGCCTGATCATGGCATTAGCGACGGTCTTGGCCTGCAGCCCCATTCAGTGCTTGTCCTTCTTGTCCTTCTTCTTGGACTTCTTGCCAGGGACCGCAACGATATACCCGCTGTGCCTATCCACCGCCAGGATGACACAGTCGTAGGTCTCTCCTTCCACGGTGACCTCAGGCATGGCGAATACATCCATGGCCACGGACCGCATAGGGGCCTCAGGTATAGCTGTATACACCGGGTTGCCAGCCGTGGAGTGGTCCGGGCTTTTCGTGGCCCGACACACGGCGCAGTCGCTGCAGTTCTTGTCCAGGATGGCGTAGTACCCCGGTGGGAACTTGAAGCGCCACTCCAGGACCTGCTGCATCTTGTCCCGACCAGGATGCATGAGCTGGGCGTTATGCCAGTGATCAATGAGCTCCTCCATTCGGTTCACAGGGACGAAGAGCTTGTCCTTGAGGAACAGTTTATCTCCATCCTCGGTCAAGCCCTCAGTCCATTCGTCGTCCGACCGGGCGCTCACAGCATTCCAGTACTTGCTCCAGTGGTCGGATGCCGCATAGTCATCCGACCAGTCTTCTGTCAGCACCGACCTGACTAGCTCTACGGGGGCCACCATCCATTGCTCGAGGGTTTCCTCTCCAATAGCTTGGACTCGGGCGCCCCGGAACTTGGCCAGGTCTGTACGGTTTGCCATCACCACAAAGCACTTGACCCCCTCTTGCTCCATGGCCTTCTCCATCTCGATGATGCGCTTGGCCTCCTCGGTCTCATCGGCGTCACCATGGCTGGAAATGTCCATCCATGCCTTGCCCGCGGGGTAGGCCCATCGACTGAGGCAATCTGCCACAGTGTTGTCCTTCCCCGGGACATATACGACGCTGAAGTCGAACTTGGCGAACGTCTCGTGCCACCGGGCCCTCCTTGCCGCCCGTCCCGAGGGGGTGTCGACGTGCTCCTTGTGCCAGCTCTGTAAGGACTGATGGTCCGTACAAACCACCACCGGTTGCAATCTGATGTGGCCAGACCACTTCCTGAGCGCACAAACAATGGCGTACGTCTCCTTCTCCCTCGCGGTCCAGCTTCCACGTTGGCCCTCGGCCAGGATCCAGCTCCAAAGCGCCACGGGTACGTGCGACCCGTCTTCCCGGACCTGCTCGAGGACTGCCCCTACAGCATAGTCCGAGGCGTCCGTCCGTAGCACGAATCCCTTGTCCGGGTCCACCAGGAATAGCCCCAGCTGCCCCAGGAGTCGCTCCTCCAGGCGGCTGAACGCATCTTCGGCCTCAGGGGTCCAGGCAAGCTTCTTCTTGCTGCCCTTCCGGCCATCGAACTTGCCCACCTGCAGCATCTTGTGCAGCGGCCCCGATAGTTCTGCATACATCGGGACATAGCCCCAATAGTAATTGCAGAACCCCATGAAGGATCCGAGTTCGCTGATGGTTTGGGGCTTCTCCCAGTGGTGCAGGGACGCCAGCTTCCCAGGCATGGGACGGCGTTGCCCGTGAATAACCACGTGACCCGCGAACTCCACTTTCCTCACAAAGAGTGAGGCTTTGGTGGGCTTGCACACCATGTTTTGCTTGTCCAGCTCGCTGAGCACTCGGCGCAGATCCTTCTCATGCGCTTTGATGAGCTCGTCCTCAGTCATGTCTTCCGTGCCGGACCCGATGATGATGTCATCCACAAAGGGGTCGGCACAGTCCCGGACAGGACCGAGTAGGTCCTCCATCATGCGCTGGAAAGCGGCGTTGCCATTCTTGGCGCCCATAGGCACCACTTTCCACTGCATGGGCCCCAGCGGCGTCGACATCGCCGTGCATCGCCTGGAGTCCGGGTGTAGCGGCATCTGGTGGTAGCCGTGTTTCAGGTCCAACACCGTGAAGATCCGCTTTTTTTGTTGTTTTTGGAGGATGGTGTCGATCAGAGGAAGCGAGTACGAGTTGTGCTCGGTTTGCTCGTTCCAACCTCTGTAATCCACCACCATCTTCCACTCGCCCTTCTCTTTCTTGGGCACGATAAAGGCCGGGCTGGCCCACTCACTGTCGGAGGGTTCGATCCAGCCCCGCTCAATAAACTCGGCCAACAACTTCTTAATGGCTTCGGCCCGATCGCCCTGAAGTTGGTACTCCCGATGACGATAGATCTTGGGGTTCGGCTTCAGCTTGATCCTTGCTGTGCCAAAACTCCCACGATCTGGAGGGTTCTTGTTGGCGACGCCACTGAATAGCCGCGGTGAGGCATTTATCAGCCTCTCCTTCAGCTCGGCAACCTTTGGGTTCTCCTGGGCCTCTTCAGCCGCTTGCTTCAGTATCGATACAACCAATCGCACTGCCGTATAGGCCTCTTTTGGGTTCGAGTCCGACTTCTCCTCGTCCGATATGCCGTCTTCATCGTCGTGGGGCATGCCTCCCACTGATAATCTTCGGAAATTTGCGGCATCAGCCGAGTTCTTGTCGCTACCGGCCCTCATTCTTGGGAAATCCCACGTCGGCGGGTCCGACCCAACCGGACCATCATATTGGTCCGCGATGTGATCCATGACCCTCGCCACGAACTCATCCTTCTCGTACTTGCCGGTGACCAACATCTTGTCATCCCACCAATGCAGAGATGTGACCATGGCCCGCCCCTTCCTGGCTGCCACACGGTTGTGCATCCCCATCCGCATGTAGTTGACGACGTGGTCGATCTCGCCGAGGGACAGGATGTCAATGCCATCCATTGGCTGATCCGTCCCCTCCTTGGGCTCAAACATGACCCGCATGGGCACCGCCTCAACCCTACGGATGAATGCTTCATCACCCGTGGGCTGGGCTTGCGCCCCATCCACCAGGAAAGCCTTGGTACCCCACGCTTGACCCGGGGAGGGCATTGATAAACCCTTGGCGTAGATGAACAACTCCTCCTCTGACCCGAATGACATCTCGTTCAGGGTGATGGAATCCAGCGTCGACTTGAGACCTTCAAGCTGAGATGGGGTGGATCCTATGCCGGTTATGACCATGATCCCCTTCGCCCTATCCGCGACGATCTTCTCCACCATACGTCTGGTACTTTCCAGGGAGCCATGCCAATACATGGGCCCCCACTCCTTCAAATCACAATGCCTGTGCCAGGCTGAGTCTCCTCGATGCCAATGCCTCCTACACTTCCTCAAAAGTGGGGCATCCTGGGAAGCAAAGACGTCCGTCTCGGGCGCTTCGGCTCCCAGCGTCTGGATCATCCTGGCATACACCTGCGGCGCCATTCCATACTCCGTGAGCTGAACTCCGCGGTCCCCTCTGGACTTGGCACCCACAGCTTGGACCGCTTGGACGATCCGATCCTCTTCCTCAGCATTCCATTAGGATGATCCGGATGCATAGTCCGTGGACAGCCATGTAAAGCATTCATTGTCCTCCCGGACCAGCGTTGCACGATGGGGAAGGGCTCCAATGGCGTTTCCCACCATGAAGTCATACCCCATGATCATATCCCAATCTGTAATGTCGGCCACATAGAAGTTCCCGGATAGAGTGCTTCTCTACGCCGAATCAGGGCGGTTCAAGCGCTCATGCTCCCACAATTCCATACTGATAGTGGCCTCATGGGTGCCACCACCCATAATGTCTCCATTGGCCACCTTCAGGCGTACCGGTCTACGGCTGGGCTGCAGGGATTCCGCCTTGAACAACCCTCTCCGGACCAGGCTCACCTGGGCACCCGTATCCACCAAAACATCCACCACCAACTCCTCTTGTCCGCACCGTACACGCACCTTCAAGTGCAACTGCCGCTCGTAACCCTGCGGTGTATGGACAACTCTCACGGCATGCAACTCTAGCACATCCGGGTGCATCAGGACTTCGAGGGTATGGTCACGGATGGTGTAGACCTATGGCTGGTTCTGCCCGTCCCTTGCTCACATACACTTCCCTTGGCAGGGCGCTCCAGGGGTTGGGGAGTGGCGAAACTCAGTGGTTTTGGCTCTTCTGGAGCCTTCTTCGGCACCCGATGTGCCCTCGCGTTCTCTGGCATTACACTGATTTTCAGAGGAGAGACCTCCGGGTTCCCACTCCCGTGGGGGCTCCTCTAGACATGGCCTGCCGCAGCTCCCTCCTGCTGCGATCCGCTCAGACTTTGTCCACCACGTTGCTGGGCTTTGAGTTCCTCCAACGTCCTCAACATGTCCTCAGCAACCTCCTCGATCGACCTCACGCGTCGGTCTGGGCCGGGTCCTCCACCATAGCCTTTTCCTCCGCCTTTCCCTTGGCCCTTTCCTTGGCCTTTTCCACCGTCTCCGCCCTTTGCCTTCCAATCGGCAATTCGTTGCTCCTTGGGCTTCTTGTCGGGATGGGCGGCGAAGTAGGTCTTCTTGTCTTCCTCATATACCTTGCAATGCCGGTGGTCATGTGCATGGTTGTTCCCCTTGCCGTAGCAGACCCAGCAACCGTCGTGCTGTGATCTGTACTCGCGGAACGAGAGCAGCGGGTTCCCGATCCTCCGCGGGTCCCTGCGGTTCTTGGTTCTTGGGTCCAGGCAGTTCCACCTGGACCTGTCCTGCCCATTCTCCTTCATATTGTGCGCTACAAACGCGAAGAAGTGGGCTTCTTCTTGATCCTCTCGGGTGGTCACGGTCCAGGGACCTTGGCCGCTTCCATCCCTTCCTCCGCGGTGCCGACCGTGTCCTCCTTGACCTCTCGGTGTTGGCGATCCTCCCGATGACCTCGATGTCCATGGCCCTGTCGATCCTGCACGTGGGCCTCGTTCTTGGCGTTGAGCTTCAGCTCCACCGTGATGTACTTCACGATCTCGTCCAAGCTCATGCGGGCGAAGATGACCTGCATCCTCAGCGGCTCTCCGCGCCTCCACTCCGCGTTGTTGAGGCGCATCAGCCTTTGCCCCATGGTGTCGCCAAATACCTCCACGTAGACGGCGTTCTTCAACCCCAACATTCGGCTGGGCTCGCCGAGGTTTTGCCGGAAAAACTCCATTATTCCGGCGTCGGTGTCCTCCGATGCTATGATCTGTACGGCCACGCGCTTCTTCGCTGTCTTCTTCTCCTCATCCTCCACCCTTCTCTTCCAGTGGCTGGGGAGGACGTCCTTCAGCAGGTGTCGGATCTCGCTAGCCTAATTCCAGTCCTCCACCAGCTTGAGGCTCCTTCGGTACTTGCGGATGTACCGATTCCATTCCCGGACCCTCAATTCCCCGCGCTCCAGCGGCAGCGGAATGGACCACAAGTCCTCCAACTTCTGGTTGGGGGCGTCCACTCTCTCCTCGTCCTCAAGCCACTGGAGGCAGGCCTGCTCCGTCTGGATCAATCCCTCGCGGATCTGATCCCTGAGCTCCTCCTTCCGGTCCTGCGCCAGCTTGTGTGGGAATGTCTGACATACCCACTTGTTCCTTGGCGCTCCCTTCATCTCGCCGACAACCTCCTCGGCGAAGTCCTCCCAATCCAGGATGAAGTCATCCAGGTTGGAGGGGTTGCCATCGTAGTAGGGGATTTTGATTCCCCTGAGGTCGTCAATCCTGATGGCGTCTCCGACGTCCGCAGCCACCACTCCACCGAGACGGATACCACCTGTGGCCGGGGGGTGTGAGTACACTCCCCGTACATCCCTCTCCTCCATGGAGTCTAGTCCAGTTGGGCCTGAACCCATGGGGTTTGGGATGCGGGAAGGACGTGCTCCACCGGCTGTCCATATCCCCGTAGTGGGGTCCTTCACCCACAGGCTTCCGCCTGGATGGCCTCGACCATGTCTGTTGGCCCTTTCCATGGTTCGCCCCTGCATGGTATGGATCTCCTCTTCTGCATAAACTGCATGGGCAGTCGTAGTGGTTGGTGGATCCTGGGCGGCATGGGACATCTGAACCGTCAGGCTCCTCAGGTCCGTGGTCGCGTGGTCTTCCCGCATGGACCCAGCCGGTGCCGTATGCTCCCCGAGCATTATGGATTCGCTGAACATGGGAACAAACGGCAGCGCACCCGGGTCAACACGCGGAGGCGCGTAGGGTGCCTCTGCAGGGCCGCCCATGGGTTTCTCCATGGCGCTCCTGAGGGTCTTAACCCGCTCCACCAGCTCTGCTGTTGCCGGTCTTGCCGGGAGCTCCGGACCCGAGGCGAGGGGTTGTAACTCCTCTAGCCTTTTCAGGCGTCCCGACATGTCCTCCACCAGGTGGAGGAGGCTGTCCACGACTCGCTGCTGCTTCTGCACGGCCATCTCCAGCTCCTCCTCGTACCGGTGCTGCTCAGCTCGCAGCTCCGCCATGTCTCTCTCCGCTTCCGACTGGTCATCCAGGATCCCCGCGATGTCCTCCTCTAGGCCGTCCTTCCGGTTGTCCAAGCGGGCGAGGTGCTGCACGATGGCGTCCATCCCCATCTTTGGGTACTTGCTGATGAGGAAGGATACATGCTCGCAGTGGCACTCAACGTGCTTTCCACCTGATCCGGCGCATCCCACGGTTCCCGGCGCCTCGGACTCCTCCGCCATGGGTGTGTCGCCCATGTTATCCCGCTTTGGCTCCGTGTGCCGGGCCAAAGGCGCCGTTCTGGCTCTTGTAGGCCTCTCCAACGCCTCGGCGTCATGCTCCAGGCTGGGTTCGGGGGCCGTGTGCGCCCTTCTGGGCGGTATGGCCATCTCCTCCGACTCCGAAGGGTAAGCGGTCCGATAGCCCTCGGAATGCCCCTCGGAATCTGCAGCTGACCACAGCCTGACCGGGCTGGGATCCGTCTCCATCGCCCTGGCCTCCGCCGCGGGTTTTGGGGACCCGCGCTTCCGGTGAAGCCGGTTCGGACCCCCGTGGCCATCTTGGGGTCACTTGAGGTGTGTATCTATGTGCCGGCAAGCCGCCATTGGCTGATATCATACTCTCCCATCCACCTGATCTAACCCGATGTGATAGTGTGATAGGTTTGGCCATTCCGGCTATGAGCG
The DNA here is from genome assembly GCA_964036045.1 of Eutreptiella sp. 'Long Island Sound 2002'. NCBI lineage: Eukaryota > Euglenozoa > Euglenophyceae > Eutreptiales > Eutreptiaceae > Eutreptiella > Eutreptiella sp. 'Long Island Sound 2002'. The sequence goes on from OZ038384.1 coordinate 27,468,931, forward strand.
GCCATATTCAGTACCGAGGCGCCGCCAGCTGAGATATGTATACCAGAATATCAGGAATCGACAGGGTTTTTTTATCATAATGTTTCCGTAATTTTTGAGCCTGTCGTTCTGACTGTCAATTTATCAGCGACTGTCAGTTGGCTCGCGATTTTGCGGTAACCGAATGGTTAACTGTTATTTACAGATATTTTGGCGGAAACCCCGATGAAGGGTCAGATTTCATCAGTAAAGGGTTCGTTGCTTCCGCAATTTTCATATGAAACACTCGGAAAATTATTCCGATTTTTTCAGACCTTCAGAATTGGATTTTCGACTTCGACATCGCCGCACTCGATATGATGAATCTCGAGTGGTCATACATTTTTCCCCCGATCACGAACCAACCTTCCTCTTGTTATATCCCTCATTTTTCTTGGAGTTATAGTCGAAACAAAAGTGATTCGTGAGACCACTTTGAAGAATCATATCTCCGGCTCACCGCGAGGAATACCAACTTCGAGAATTGGGTTGGAACCGCCTTGGTCTCAACTTAATTTGGGAAGCATCAAACGCCTTTGTTGTGTAAACATGCCCGGTGTAGCAAGGGATAATGGTCAAGAGGGTAGAAAGGGATATATAACTCTTGGACCGTGCAACTGAATATTTTATTGCGACTTTCGAGTGTACCGCATGAGTGTTGGGGTTGCATAGCAACTTTCCTTGGGTTCCTACGCATTTTTAACGTGAAGTTATGCCCATGGAGGGGCATGGAATATAATGGTGGGAGCCACCTTTTGAGGGTATGTGTTATATGCATGGTATATGTCTTGATGTGCTCACGCCCATGTTATATATCTTCGTGTGGCCGAAGAGATGGGGAGCCACACGTGACAAGGGCTTTGCCCATGTCCCAATTGTGGAACTCAAAGCGCTAGACTAAGTCTACCGCGTGTGTATTGCTCATGGTATGTTTGGCAAAGAGATCCATGAGTGCACTCCCATTTTCATGGGGCATGTAGATATGAGTGGCGAAGGTATCTCCATGCGCCCGATTGGGGATCCAAGTTGGGGAATTGTTCGCAAATGGTTCCAATCATTTGTATATTGAACCATACGCGGATATCATGGGTGAGCATAGAGATATACTATCATGACAATTTTGTATATGGGCATATTTTCATGTTTTTGACCTCAATTTTTGCTCATTTTTGCGTTTTGTGTACTTAACTGGTCGGTAAACAGCAAGAAGTCTATGGAGAGTCGAACCATGGTATGTTGTTCATATGTTGGCATATGCTTCGGAGTTGAAGCCCACCATATGCCGGATTGCGTACTCTATTTGGCTTGGCGCACGAAGGATTACAAGAATTGGTCTCAAGATCATGGGCTGACTTGGGCAGTGCGTGGCGCCCATATCCGAAGGGGTTTCGAGGGCAAAGTGGGGATGTACATGGGCATTGACTTTTGGTCTCTATCCTCCATGAATACTAGACTTCAATTCCATGCACACTTTGAGCCTTCGGATAAGTGGTAACTTCAATTTTGAGCATATATTTGATATACGGCCAATATGGTGTGAATTGGCAGTTTTTGGCCTGTTATGAGTTCAAACTGATGGGGCATATCTTTAAGCCCAATCGACTCCAAGTCCAACCAAGGTTATGTCAGGGTAGGGCATGGTCCTGAGTGCTACTCTAGGCCATGACACGCCACCTCCTCTATTGGGCTAGGATTTATAGGCTTGGGAGTGAACACATTTTTGGGGTTTATGTAGTGACTTTTGACACATGGCATTTAGCCATCTTATTTGACTGGGTTCAGGGCATCATGTTGGCAAGTCAAGGGAAGGTCCGGAGTCCAGGGAATGAGGGGTCTATGGCTGTGAATGTGTACTTTTCCATGTTTCCCCAACTTTGCTTTATTTGTGTTCATATGCCAATCTCAGGGCTTTCTTCTTTGGTGCAATTCTTGTACATGCCCGCCATCGTGAGACAACCGGTGTGCTGAACGGAAGCTCGCAGTGTGGATTGGGTTATTGCTGTATTTGTGGGATCTGGTTGCTGTTCAGGGTTGAAGGAGGATTACATTTTCTATATTTTTGGATTTTGGACCTTGCATTTTGAGGAATGCAAGCATTGATCAGGAGCAAGTCAGCAGGGGTTACAGGCGGAAGGGGCACAGCAGGGGCCGGTCCTGGTAGGGACCTTCTTTATGGTAGCAGAGGTGTACCTGCTGCCCCTACCTACCGCCGACCCGGGGACTTGGGCCCCTATGAGCCCTGCCCAAGTACGGCCCGGGTGCGTATTGTGGACTCGGTGGAGACCACGCCGGAGATTGGAGCCATCGAAGAGCCGAGACGCTCAGGAGCATGGCGAACTCCGGAAGTTGAAGCCCGAAGGTAATTTTCGACGTTTGGGAAGAGGAGGACTTGACATGGAGGACCTGGTCTCCATGTGTGAGCATCGCTGCCGAAAGGCATGCAACCTCCGCTCCGCCGCTGAGCACTCTGAGGAGACCTGCCATTCAGGCAGCAGTGGAGGACGGGCCCGGCGCTACCGGAAGCGCAGGTCACCCAAGCCCGCGGCAGGGGACGCCGGGGCTATGAATACGGACCCCAGCCCGGTCAGGCTGTGGGACTCCGAGGGGCACTCCGAGGGCTATCAGATCGCCTATGAGCAACCCTCGGAGTCGGAGGAGACGGCCAGACCGCCCACAAGGGCGAACACGGCCCCAGAACCCAGCCTGGAGCATGACGCCGAGGCGTTGGAGAGGCCCGCCAGAGCCAGAACGGCGCCTGTGGCCCGGCACACGGAGCCAACGCGGGATAGCATGGGCGACACACCCATGGCGGAGGAGTCCGAGGCGCCGGGAACCGCGGGATGCCCCGGATCAGGTGGAAAGCACGCTGAGTGCCACAGCGAGCACGTGTCGTTCCTCATGGGCAAGTACCCAAAGATGGGGATGGACGCCATCGTGCATCGGCTCGATAGCCTGGACAACGCGAAGGACGGCCTAGAGGAGGACGTAGCCGGGATCCTGGATGACCAGTCGGCCGCGGAGAGGGACATGGCGGAGCTGCGAGCGGAACGGGACCGGTACCGGGAGAATCTGGAGCTGGCCCTGCAGAAGCAGCAGCGAGTGGTGGACAGCCTCCTCCACTTAGTGGAGGACATGTCGGGACGCCTGAAAAGGCTAGAGGAGCGACAGCCCCTCACCTCGGGTCCGGAGCTCCCGGCAAAGCCAGCAGCGGCAGAGCTGGTGGAGCGGGTTAAGACCCTCCGGAGCGCCATGGATAAACCCATGGGCGGCCCGGCAGAGGCACCCTACGCGCCTCCGCGTGTTGACCCGGGTGCGCTGCCGTTTGTTCCCATGTTCAGCGAATCCACAATGCTTGGGGAACACACGGCACCGGCTGGGTCCATGCGGGAAGGGCACGTAACCACGGACCCGAGGAGCCTGACGGTACAGATGTCCCATGCCGCCCAGGATCTACCGATCACCAGGACTGCCAAAGCAGTTTATGCGGAAGAGGAGATCCAGAGCCAGACCATGCAGGGGCGAACCATGGGAAGCGCCGACGGACATGGTCGAGGTCATCCAGACGGAAACCTGTGGGCGAAGGACCCCAATACGGGGATATGGACGGCCGGTGGAGCAAGTCCTTCTCGCATTCCAAACCCCATGGGTTCAGGCCCAACTGGATCGCACTCCATGGAGGAGAGGGATGTACGGGGAGTGTACTCACACCCCCCGGCCACAGGTGATATCCGTCTCGGTGGAGTGGTGGCTGGTGACGTCGGAGACGCCATCAGGATTGACGACCTCAGGGGAATCAAAATCCCCTACTATGATGGCAACCCCTCCAACCTGGACGACTTCATCCTGGATTGGGAGGACTTAGCCGAGGAGGTCGTCGGCGAGATGCGGGGAGCGCCGCGGAACAAGTGGGTATGTCGGACATTCCCACACCGGCTGGCGCAGGACCTGAAGGAAAAGCTGCGGGATCAGATCTGGGAAGGATTGATCCATACGGAGCAGCCCTGCCTCTAGTGGTCGGAGGATGAGGAGCGGGCGGACGCTCCGAACCAGGATCTGGAGGACTTGTGGTCCATCCCGCTGCAGCTGGACCGCGGTGAGTTGCGGGTCCGGGAGTGGAACGGGTATCTGCGGAAGTACCGGCGGAGCCTCAAGCTGGTTGAGGACTGAAACGAGTCCAGTGAGATCCGTCACCTGCTGAAGGTCGTCCTCCCCGGCCATTGGAAGAGGAGAGTGGAGGACGAGGAAAAGAAGAGAGCGAAGAAGCGCGTGGCGGTGAGGATCATGGCGGCGGAGGATACCCATGCGGGTATCATGGAGTTCTTCAGGAGGAACCTGGGCGAGCCCAACCGGATGTTGGGACTGAAGAACGCCGTGTACGTGGAGGTATTTGGAGACACCATGGGGCAAAGGTTGCTGCGCCTCAACAACGTGGAGTGGAGGCGCGGAGAGCAGCTGAGGATGCAAGTCATCTTCGCCCGCATGAGCCTGGACGAGATCGTGAAGTACATCACGGTGGAGTTGAAGCTCTATGCGAAGAACGAGGCCCACGTGCAGGATCGACATGGTCATGGACAACGAGGCCACCAAGAAGACCGCCATCATCGGGAGATGCAGGAGGACACGGCCAACTCCGCGGAGAATGGTAGTGGAAGTGGCCAAGACCACTGGACCTGGTCCTGGGAGGATCACGAGGAGGCCCATTTCTTCGCGTTTGTGGCGCACAACGTGAGGGACCATGGGCAGGATCGGTCCAGATGGAGCCGGGTGGGACCCAAGAAGGGCAATGAGCCAAGGAGGATCGGGGACCCACCGCTCTCGTTCCGGGAGTACAGGTCTCAGCACGACGGGTGCTGGGTCTGTTATGGCAAGGGAAACAACCATGCACACGACCACCGTCAGTGCAAGGTGTATGAGGCGGACAAGAAGGCCTACTTCGCCGTTCACCCCGAGAAGAAGCCCAAGGAGCAGCGGAATGCCGATTGGAAGGCGAAGGGCGGAGACGGGGGAAAAGGCCAAGGCAAAGGCCAAGGAAAAGGCGGAGGAAGAGGCTATGGTGGTGGACCTGGCCAAGACCGACGAGTGAGGTCGATCGAGGAGGTTGCTGAGGACATGTTGAGGACGTTGGAGGAACTCAAAGCCCAGCAACGTTGTGGACAAAGTCCTGGCGGATCGCAGCCGGAAGGGGCTGCGGGAAGCCAAGTCTAGAGGAGCCCCCACGGGAGTGGGATCTCGGAGGTCTCTCCTCCGAAAATCAGTGGAATCCCAGAGAAAGCGAAGGCACATCGGGTGCTGAAGAAGGCTCCAGAAGAGCCAAAACCACTGAGTTTCGCCACTCCCAACCCCTGGAGCGCCCTTCCAAGGGAAGTTTATGTGGGCAAGGGACGTGGTAAGAAGGAAGGAGCGACCACGGAGAGCCCCGTGGATGGGCAAGACCAACCCAAGATCTACACCATCCGTGATCATACCCTCGAAGTCCTGATGCACCCGGACGTGCTAGAGTTGCATGCCGTGAGAGTCGTCCATACACCGCATGGCGACGAGCGGCAGTTGCACTTGAAGGTGCGTGTACGGTGCGGACAAGAGGAGTTGGTGGTGGATGTTTTGGTGGATACGGGTGCCCAGGTGAGCCTGGTCCGGAGAGGGTTGTTCAAGGAGAAATCCCTGCAGCCCAGCCGTAGACCGGTACGCCTGAAGGTGGCCAATGGTGAGATTATGGGTGGTGGCACCCATGAGGCCACTATCAGTATGGAATTCTGGGAGCAAGAGCGTTTGAACCGCCCTGATTTGGCGAAGAGAAGCACTCTATCCGGGAACTTCTACGTGGCCGACATTACAGATTGGGATATGATCATGGGGTATGACTTCATGGTGGCAAACGCCATTGGAGCCCTTCCCCATCGCGCAACGCTGGTCCGGGAGGATTATGAATGCCTCACATGGCTGTCCACCGACTATGCATGCGGATCATCCCAATGGAATGCTGAGGAAGAGGATCGGATCGTCCAAGCGGTGCAAGCTGTGGGTGCCAAGTCCAGAGGAGACGGTGGAGTTCAGCTCAAGGAGTATGGAATGGCGCCGCAGGTGTATGCCAGGATGATCCAGACGCTGGGAGCCGAAGCGCCCGAGACGGACGTCTTCGCTTCCCGGGATGCCCCACTTTTGCGGAAATGTAGGAGGCATTGGCATCGAGGAGACTCAGCCTGGCATAGGCATTGGGGTTTGAAGGAGTGGGGGCCCATGTATTGGCATGGCTCCCTGGATAACACCAGACGTATGGTGGAGAAGATCGTCGCGGATAGGGCGAAGGGGATCCTGGTCATAACCGGCATAGGATCCACCCCATGTCCGCTGGAGGGTCCCAAGCCGACGCTGGACTCCATCACCCTGAACAAGATGTCATTCGGGCCAGAGGAGGAGTTGTTCATCGACGCCAAGGGTGTATCAATGCCCTCCCCGGGTCAAGCGTGGGGTACCAAGGCTTTCCTGGTGGATGGGGCGCAAGCCCAGCTCACGGGTGATGAAGCATTCATCCGTAGGGTGGAGGCGGTGCCCATGAAGGTCATGTTTGAGCCCAAGGAGGGGACGGATCAGCCTATTGATGGCATTGACGTCCTGTCCCACGCCGAGATCGACGACGTCGTCAACTACATGCGGATGGGGATGCACGACCGTGTGGCAGCCAAGAAGAGGCGGGCCATGGTCACATCTCTGCATTGGTGGGATGACAGGATGTTGGTCACCGGCAAGTACGAGAAGGATGAGTTCGTGGCGAGGGTCATGGATCACATCGCGGACCAATACGATGGTCCGGTTGGGTCGGACCCGCCGACGTGGGATTTTCCAAGAATGGGGGCCGATAGCGACAGTAACCAGCCCGACGCCGCAAATTTCCGAAGATTATCGGTGGGAAGCATGCCCCACGACGATGAGGACGGCATATCGGACGAGGAGAAGTCGGATTCGGACCCGGAAGAGGCCTATACCGCAGTGCGGTCCTTTGTATCGATACCGAAGCAAGCGGCTGAAGAGGCCCAGGAGAACCCGAAGGTCGCTGAGCTGAAGGAGAGGCTGATCAATGCCTATCCGCGGCTATTCAGTGGCGTCGCCAACAAGAACCCTCCAGATCGTGGGAGGTTTGGCACAGCGAGGATCAAGCTGAAGCCGAACCCCAAGATCTATCGTCATCGGGAGTACAAACTTCAGGGTGATCGGGCCAAGGCCATGAAGAAGCTGTTGGCCGAGTTCATTGAGCGGGGATGGATTGAACCCTCCGACAGTGAGTGGGCCAGCCCAGCCTTTATCGTGCCCAAGAAGGAGAAGGGCGAGTGGAGGTTGGTGGTGGATTACAGGGGTTTGAAAGAGCAAACCGAGCACGACTCGTACTCGCTTCCCCTGATCGACTCCATCGTCCAAAAACAACAGAAAAAGCGAATCTTCACGGTGTTGGACCTGAAACACGGCTACCACCAGATGCCGCTACACCCGGACTCCAGGCCCTGCACAGCGATGTCAATGCCACTGGGGCCCATGCAGTGGAAAGTGGTGCCCATGGGCGCCAAGAATGGCAACGCCGCTTTCCAGCGCATGATGGAGGACCTACTCGGTCCAGTCAGGGATTGTGCCGACCCCCTTGTGGATGACATCATCATCGGGTCCGGCACGGAGGACATGACTGAGGACGAGCTCATCGAAGCGCATGAGAAGGATCTGCGCCGAGTGCTCAGCGAGCTGGACAAGCACAACATGGTGTGCAAGCCCACCAAAGCCTGACTCTTCGTGAAGGAAGTGGAGTGCGCGGGTCACGTGGTTGGTCACGGGCAACGCCGTCCCATGCCTGGGAAGCTGGCGCCCCTGCACCACTGGGAAAAGCGCCAGACCATCAGCGAACTCAGGTCCTTCATGGGGTTCTGCAACTATTATTCGGGCTATGTCCGGATGTAAGAAGAACTCTCGGGGCCGCTGCACAAGATGTTGCAGGTGGGCAAGTTCGATGGCGGTAAGGGGAGCAAGAAGAAGCTTGCCTGGACCCCTGAGGCCGAAGATGCGTTCAGCCGCCTGAAGGAGCGACTCCTGGGGCAGCTGGGGCTATTTCTAGTGGACCCGGACAAGGGATTCGTGCCAAGGACGGACGCCTCGGACTATGCTGTGGGGTGAGTCCTCGAGCAGATCCGGGACGACGGGTCACACGTACCCGTGGTGTTTTGAAGCCGGATCCTGGCCGAGGGCCAACGCCGAACCTGGACCGCGAGGGAGAAGGAGACATACGCCATTGTTTGTGCGCTCAGGAAGTGGTCTGGCCACATCGGATTGCAACCGGTGGTGGTTTGTACGGACCATCAGTCCTTGCAGAGCTGGCACAAGGAGCACGTCGACACCCCCTCGGGACCGGCGGCAAGGAGCGCCCGATGGCATGAGACGTTCGCCAAGTTCGACCTCAGTGTCGTATATGTCCCAGGGAAGGACAACACTGTGGCAGATTGCCTCAGTCGATGGGCCTACCCCGCAAGCAAGGCTTGGATGGACATATCCAGCCATGGGGACGCCGAGGAGACCGAGGAGGCCAAGCGTATCATCGAGATGGAGAAGGCCATGGAGCAAGAGAGGGTCAAGTGCTTTGTGGTGATGGCAAACCGTACGGACCTGGCCAAGTTCCGGGGCGCCCGCGTCAAAGCTATTCGAGAGGAAACCCTCGAGCAATGGATGGTGGCCCCTGTAGAGCTAGTCAGGTCGGTGCTCACAGAGGACTGGTCGGATGGCTATGCGGCATCCGATCACTGGAGCAAGTACTGGAATGCCGTGAGCGCCCAGTCGGACGACGAATGGCCCGAGGGCTTAACAGACGATGGGGACAAGTTGTTCCTCAAGGACAAGCTGCTGGTGCCCGAGAACGGAGTGGAGGAGCTCATTGACCATTGGCACTACGCCCAGCTCATGCACCCTGGCCGAGACAAGATGCAGCAGCACCTGAAGTGGTGTTTCAAGTTCCCTCCGGTGTACTACGCCATCCTGGATAGGTACTGCAGCGACTGTGCCGTGTGTCGGGCCACGAAGAGCCCCAACCATTCCACAGCGGGCAACCCGGTGTATACGGCTATACCGGAGGCCCCTATGCGGTCCGTGGCCATGGATGTATTCGCCATGCCTGAGGTCACCGTGGAAGGAGAGACCTACGACTGTGTCATCCTGGCGGTGGATAGGCACAGTGGGTATATTGTGGCGGTCCCTGGCAAGAAGTCCAACAAGAAGGACAAGAAGGACAAGCATGGAGTGGGGCTGCAGGCCAAGACCGTCGATAATGCCATGATCAGGCATTGGCTGACGATTTTTGATGTCCCGGCTTTCATCTGCAGCGATCGGGGCAGTCAATTCGTGGGGACGTGGTTCAAGACGATGTGCAAGCACATGGGGATTCGGCATGCCAAGACCGTGGCGTACCACAGCCGGTCCAATGGCCGGGCTGAGGTGGCCGGGCGGCAGATGTTCGAGAAGTTCCGCCAGCTGCACATTGATGAACCGGGCCGGAATTGGTATAATTTGCTGTGGAGAGTACTCCAAGCGTATAACGACCTTCCGGGACCCACTGGACTGTCGCCCCATCGCATCCTGTTCCTACGGGATCGAGTGTCACGCACTCTCCCGTGGTTAAACCATGGCAAAGTGGCCCGGGATGCGAACGCCATGATGGCTGAGGCGGACGACACGGCGGCCAAGGTGTGCAAGGCACTTCAGGAAGAGCATGACAAGAGGGCCAAGTACGTCAAGCAGGGAAAAGTCCAGAAGTATGCTCTCCAAGACACCGTGTGGTCGGAGCGGCACCACAAGGATGTCCTGTCCAGGCATCGGCAGGCGTCCTGGTATATGCCGGGGGTAATCGTGCGGAAGGTCGGGCAGGATGTGTATGCGGTTCGTGTGGGGGATAACAAGATCCTGGACCGCGACCTTACCGTGCTTCGTCCCCGAGCACCAGACCCCAGCGGACGTCCCGTCACCTTGGAGTTCACGGCCGGCGATGTGGACTCGGACAACGAGGGTGAGGACGACGACTTCACCGCCGAGAAGATCCTGGCGGACAAGCCGGACCCGGGGACGCCTGGGGGGAGGCTTTATAAAGTCCGTTGGAAGGGATTCGCCGCATTCAGGGATTCATGGGAGCCTCCGAGCAGTTTTGTGCCGAGGTACACCACGGTCTGGATGGACTACCTGAAGAAAAAGAACATTTCTTTGGATGTCAAGGACGTGTTGGTCCATTTGGTGGCTGCTGTAGCACCGTAATGGATACCCCTTGGCATTTTGTTTGTTTTTGTGCTTGGGGAGACGGGTGAGGGCGTTCATCCAGGGATTTTTCCGCCTTGACTGGCCATATACCCCCTTCATCGATCTCCACATATATATTTCACTGTGGTATACGTATTTAGATCGATCGACGACGTTTCTCTATCTTTGATCCCCTTGGTCCATGTTGTAGATTAAGAGGAGACCGGATACGGCGTAGGGCACCGATAATGAGTGTCCTCACCCCTCCCTTGGGGCGTGGGGGACGCCTACGACGTGTGTGGGGCCTCCATGTTTCCTTGGCACATGGAGGGGGGGGGTTGGAGCCCATTGGGGTCCTCCCGTCCTCTCTTCAATGACTTCCGAGCGGTAACAACGCTCTGAGAAGGGGGATGAAGCCGGTTCGGAGCCCCGTGGCCATCTTGGGGTCACTTGGGGTGTGTATCTATGTGCCGGCAAGCCGCCATCGGCTGATATCATACTCTCCCATCCAACTGATCTAACCCGATGTGATAGTGTGATAGGTTTGGCCATTCCGGCTATGAGCGGCCATATTCAGTACCGAGGCGCCGCCAGCTCAGATTTATATATCAGAATATCAGGAATCAACAGGGTTTTTTTATCATAATGTTTCCGTAATTTTTGAGCCTTTCGTTTTGATTGTTAATGTATCGGCGACTGTCAGTTGGCTCGCGATTTTGCGGTAACCGAATGGTTAACTGTTATTTACAGATATTTTAGCGGAAACCCCGATGAAGGGTCAGATTTCATCAGTAAAGGGTTCGTTGCTTCCGCAATCTTCATATGAAACACTCGCAAAATTATTCCGATTTTTTCAGACCTTCAGAATTGGATTTTCGACTTCGACATCGCCGCACTCGATATGATGAATCTCGAGTGGTCATACATTTTTCCACGATCACGAATCAACCTTCCTTTTGTTATATCCCTCATTTTTCTTGGAGTTATAGTCGAAACAAAAGTGATTCGTGAGACCACTTTGAAGAATCATGTCTCCGGCTCACCGCGAGGAATACCAACTTCGAGAATTGGGTTGGAACCGCCTTGGTCTCAACTTAATTTAGGAAGCATCAAACGCCTTTGTTGTGTAAACATGCCCGGTGTAGCAAGGGATAATGGTCAAGAGGGGAGAAAGGGATATATAACTCTTGGACCGTGCAACCGAATATTTCATTGTGACTTTCGAGTGTACCGCATGAGTGTTGGGGTTGCATAGCAACTTTCCTTGGGTTCCTACGCATTTTTAACGTGAAGTTATGCCCATGGAGGGGCATAGCATATCATGGTGGGAGCCACCTTTTGAGGGTATGTGTTATATGCATGGTATATGTCTTGATGTGCTCACGCCCATGTTATATATCTTCGTGTGGCCGAAGAGATGGGGAGCCACACGTGACAAGGGCCTTGCCCATGTCCCAACGGTGGAATTCAAAGCGCTAGACTAAGTCTACCGCATATGTATTGCTCATGGTATGTTTGGCAAAGAGATCCATGAGTGCACTCCCATTTTCATGGGGCATGTAGATATGAGTGGCGAAGGTATCTCCATGCGCCCGATTGGGGATCCAAGTTGGGAAATTGTTCGCAAACGGTTCCAATCATTTGTATATTGAACCATGCGCGGATATCATGGGTGAGCATAGAGATATACTATCATGACAACTTTGTATATGGGCATATTTTCATGTTTTTGACCTCAATTTTTGCTCATTTTTGCGTTTTGTGTACTTACCTGGTCGGTAAACAGCAAAAAGCCTATGGAGAGTCGAACCATGGTATGTTGTTCATATGTTGGCATATGCTTCGGAGTTGAAGCCCACCATATGCCGGATTGCGTACTCTATTTGGCTTGGCGCACGAAGGATTACAAGAATTGGTCTCAAGATCATGGGCTGACTTGGGCAGTGCGTGGCGCCCATATCCGAAGGGGTTTCGAGGGCAAAGTGGGGATGTACATGGGCATTGACTTTTGGTCTCTATCCTCCATGAATACTAGACTTCGATTCCATGCACACTTTGAGCCTTCGGATAAGTTGTAACTTCAATTTTGAGCATATATTTGATATACGGCCAATATGGTGTGAATTGGCAGTTTTTGGCATGTTATGAGTTCAAACTCATGGAGCATATCTTTAAGCCCAATCGACTCCAAGTCCAACCAAGTTTATGTCAGGGTAGGGCATGGTCCTAAGTGCTACTCTAGGCCATGACACGCCACCTCCTCCATTGGGCTAGGATTTATAGGCTTGGGAGTGAACACATTTTTGGGGTTTATGTAGTGACTTTTGACACATGGCATTTAGCCATCTTATTTGACTGGGTTCAGGGCATCATGTTGGCAAGTCAAGGGAAGGTCTTGAGTCCAGGGAATGAGGGGTCTATGGCTGTGACTGTGTACATTTCCATCTTTCCCCAACTTTGCTTTATTTGTGTTCATATGCCAATTTCAGGGCTTTCTTCTTTGGTGCAATTCTTGTACATGCCCGCCACCGTGAGACAACCGGTGTGCTGAACGGAAGCTCGCAGTGTGGATTGGGTTATTGCTGTATTTGTGGGATCTGGTTGCTGTTCAGGGTTGAAGGAGGATAACATTTTCTATATTTTTGGATTTTGGACCTTGGATTTTGAGGAATGCAAGCATTGATCAGGAGCAAGTCAGCAGGGGTTACAGGCGGAAGGGGCACAGCAGGGGCCGGTCCTGGTAGGGACCTTCTTTACCGGTAACGCCGGGCCCTGCCGTTGCTGCCAGTCTCCTCCAACCCCTCCGCAGCGGAGCGGAGATTGCAAGCCTTGCGGCATTGCCTTTCACACATGGAGGCCAGGTCATCCATTTCTAGCCCATGTCCTACAAGGGCTCTCCGTCCTGAGCATAATCGCTCTTCTCGGGCTTTCAAGTCCGGCGTCGACTCCACGGACTCAACGATCTGCACCCGGGGCGGCCTTGGGCAGGGCTCATGAGGGCCCAAGTCCCCGGTGCGGCGGTAGGGGGCAGGTACCGCTCTGCTACCATAAAGAAGGTCCCTACCAGGACCGGCCCCTGCTTTACCCCTTCCACCATTTCCTGTCACTCCTATGGTCTTGCTTCTCACCAGGTTCTGCATGATCTTGCCGTGTCCTGCACAATTTCCCACAAAAAATAGTAAAACATGGCTCCTTCACACAAATCCTGATCCCTTGCAATAACCAACTCCCAAGTACAATAAATCCAATCCCAATAATCCACACTGACTGCTTCCAAGGATGTTTGAGGTCCCGCGTTGACACTCAACAACTCCTTTCAACACGCCCGTCGTCTCACGGTGCACACGGAGACAAGGGCATTGCGCATGTACATAGAATTGCACCAATAGAATAATGGAAAAAGCCCTGAAATTGGCATGTGAACACAAATAAAGCGAAATTTGGGGAAAGAGGTAAACATACACAGCCACAGCCCTAGACCCCTGATTTCCTGGACTCAGGACCTTCCCCTGACTCACCAACATGATGCCCTGAACCAAGTCAAATAAGATGGCTAAATGCCACGTGTCAAAAGTCACTACACAAACCCCAAAAATGTGTTCACTCTCAAGCCTCTAAACCCTAGCCCAATAGGGGAGGTAGGGTGTCATGGCCTAGAGTGGCACTCAGGACCATGCCCTACCCTGACATAACGTTGGTTGGACTTGGAGTCGATTGGGCTTGGAGAGCTGCCCCATGAAGATGACCTTACAACATAACATAATTAGGTAAATCACACCATAGTGCCCAAAATTCAATTATATACTCAAAAATGCATACGGCAAGTATTCAAATGCTCCATGCATGTGTCAAACCGGAGAGTAATATACAAGGGTGATATAGCCCAAAGGTCCATGCTCAAGAATATCCCAACATTGGCTCCCAAACCCCTCCGGATATATACATGCCATGCTTCGCAAGTCAACTCACGAATTTGAGACCTAATTTTGTCAGGCCTCGTTTGCCACGCCAAAGTGACCACGTGATCCGGCATATGGTGACGTGCAACACCGAAGCATATGCCAACATATGAGCAACACACAATAGTTCACGGATCTCTAGGCACTTTACTGTTAGCCGACAAGTTGAGCAAATAAAATGCAAAAATGAGCATAAAATGAGGTCAAAAACATGCAAATATTGCCAAATTCAAAGTATTCACAATAGTATATAACTTCGCTCACCCATGGTATCAACATATGGTTCAACACACTATTGCTTCGAACTTTTTGTGAACAATCCCCCCACTTGGATCCCCAAATGGATGCATGAAGACACCTTCGAACCACCTCTCCACATGCACCATGAAAATGGGAAAATTGATAGTGGCGCTTGTGGGTCCCTCCGTAAGGCTTCCCACGTGCACTATATGTGCGGTAGACTTAGTCTAGCGCTATGGAGCTCACCATTGGGACATGGGCGAAGCCCTTGCCACGTATGACTCCACATATCTTCCTACAAACGGAGATATATAACATGGGCGTGAGCATAGCGAAGCATATACCATCATATAACACATACCCTCAAAAATGGCTCCAACCATGGTATGTCATGACCCTCCATGGCCATAACTTCACATTAAAAATAAGTAGGAACCCAAGGAAAGTTGCTATGCAACACCAACACTCATGCGGTACACTCGAAAGTCGCATTAAAATATTCGGTTGCATGATCCAAGAGTTATAAATCACTTTCTACCCTCTTGACCGTTATCCCTTGCTACACGGGGCATATGTACACATCAAAGGCGTTTGACGCTTCCTAAATTAAGTTGAGACCACGGCGATTCCAACCCAATTCACAAAAAAAATTCGAATTCCTCGCAGTGAGCCGGAGATATGACCTTTCAAAGTGGCCTCACGAATCAGTTTTGTTTCGCCTATATCTCCGACAAAAATGAAGGAGACAACAAAAGGAAGGTTCATTCGTGATCGGGGAAAAATGTAGGACCACTCGAAATTCATCATATCCAGTGCGGCAACCTCAAAGTCGAAAATTGATTCTGAATGTCTGAAAAAATTGGATTAATTTTGCGAGTGTATAACATGAAAATTGCGGAAGCAACGAACCTTTTTCTGATGAAATCTGACCCTTCATCGGGGTTTCCGCTAAAATATCTGGAAATAACAGTTAACCAATCGGTTACCGCAAAATCGCGAGCCAAGTGACAGTCGCCGATACATTGACAATCAGAACGGACAGCTGAAAAATTACGGAAACATTATGATAAAAAAACCCTGTTGATTCCTGATATTCTGATATATAAATCTCAGCCGGCGGCGCCTCGGTTGGGAATGTGGCTGCTCATAGCTGGAATGGCCAAGCCTATCACACTATCACATCAGGTTAGGTCAGGTGGATGGGAGACTATGATATCAGCCCATGGCGGCTGGCCGGCCCATAGATACACACCCCAAGTGACCCAAAGATGGCCACGGGGGTCCGAACCGGCTTCACAAGATGCTTGGGAAGGGTCCAAGCTAACCTTGTCCTTCTTCTGAAGTGGTTTAAGTCGAAGGTCGGGCTTGCAGCGGCGCCACTAGCTGGATGACGCTTGCTTGCCACAAACCCAACACCACCTTTTTTCATCCCCCATCTGTGCAGACAAACGATCCATAAATCCAAATGCATCATTTGAAAAGTACGGATCCACTGAGTAGATTCATGTAAGAAAATTAATGGATACCTGATCCGCCCTCGATTTCTATCGAAAATTCGGCTCAAAATTTCCTTACCACGAAAGCGCCGCAGGCGGTACCAGATCCCTTTAATAAAACAGCATCCGGCAGCCTGACTTAGCTAGCTAACTGTCCCTAATACCACCAGATTTCAGTGAAATTGCACTTGGGGGGAGTGGAGACGGCCGCGCAACGCCGCGTCGCCGTATCTCAATTCTGGCGTCGCCCTTGAGCCGCCCTACTGCCAAGTCATAGCGTGATTTGCCAAATGCCGGGGCAAAAGCGTCCGTCTTTCAGAGTTGCAAGGTTTTTTCTTGGATTTTGTGGTCTTTTCTGGATTTTTTCTTGAAGATCACCAGATTGAGACCCAGGCTACTGGCCTAATAAAAACTTCGGGATTTGGTGCCAGATTGCCGGATTTGTAGGCGCCAAAAGGTGAGGCCTTCAGTGATGCGCTCAAATCGCCGTTTGCCAAATGATAGTGCAAAATTTGCGCTGTTGAGGGTGGCACTTCGTGTGGGCGTGGATCGCTGCAGAATCAATGCTTGCGGCTATGCCATGACCCAGGCTCTTGAGAGTAGAGGATTCTACCCTAAAGTTGTGGACGGTGCGATCGCCTCGTTGCTCCCACCGCTCGCAACTCGTGTTGCCACAAAGCATTTTCGCCTTTTTTCCAATGTTGTCCAAGGAGAAATACGCGGCAAAAGGACACACAATGCAACACCCCAAACAACTTTACCTGGAATTTAAGTAGTATGCACCATGGCATCCACTAATGACGACATCCAACCTTTGGGGGGTGACAAGTGATGAG
Organism: Eutreptiella sp. 'Long Island Sound 2002'; assembly: GCA_964036045.1. Classification (NCBI taxonomy): domain Eukaryota; phylum Euglenozoa; class Euglenophyceae; order Eutreptiales; family Eutreptiaceae; genus Eutreptiella; species Eutreptiella sp. 'Long Island Sound 2002'. The sequence goes on from OZ038384.1 coordinate 27,485,734, forward strand.
AGTGAGGAAGGGTTGAGTTGAGAGCACTCTTTTGGGAGTGATGACCAGGTGCTTTTTTCGGACACAGAATCTGTGCCCAGCAGCACCAAAGGCACTGCCACACCAAAGAAAACCGCTTTTGGGGAAGACGAGGAGTGGCAAATTGTTCCCTGCTCTCAACCCGACGACGATGAGCATTTGGATGACCATCATCCTAGTGCCACCGATCCACGGGCAGATGCCACAGCTGACCATGGATGTCGAACCAAAGCTGAAGTTAGAGGGAGGCACAATGTGCCCCCCAGCCACGGCGCGGGGCCAAGCGCAAGCCCTCGGGCCCGCAATGTTGGGACAACGGCACCACATGCACGTCTGAAAACGCTGTGTGCACAGGAAAAACCAAAAATGGGCCTTTGTGTGAGCCAACAGCTGTGCCAGCATCGGATTCATGATGGTTGTTACGGCCTTGTGTGCAGCCGCGACGGTGCCTATGTCGAACAAGATGACTCTGATTGGCCATGCACCATGTGTAGGCCTACCTCAGATGCCGCGGAGGCATCCGGTTGAGACTATTCCCAGACTCATGTGTCTAGGGGTGACTCCACATAATTGGTCCTACATTTGGGGGGGAGAGGGAAAAAGGGGGGTGGGGGTGCCAAGGGGGATCCTTGGACAACATACGGAAGGTAGGAGAGGCTTGTGGCTGCACGAGCAATGCACAACACGTTGGAGGTATTTGCCTTATGCTTGGTGCTTGTTAGTTGTAGCAGACCCCAATTCTGGGCTGTTCGTAAATTTACACAATTTGCGAACAAGCCTTGTAGTTTGGGGTAGATATGTCCGTTTGCATAATTTTTGCATATATGATTAGCGTGGATCAAACCAAACGCGATGGTCACCTTAGGCCGAGCGGACGTTGCTGTTTGCCCCTTTTTTGAAGCACGACCGTGTCACACCCCGATCAGCTATGCAGCATTTTTTGTGTACGGGTCCTGAAGCCATCTTCAAACGTCCTTCCTAACATGGGGTCCAATGCCTCAAAATCTGGTATTTTGGGCATGGATGAGTAGGGTTGATCAAGCCCTACACGCTGATACCTTCGGATTTAGCCAACTCATCGATGACGTTGCTCGGTACCAACGACCGTGAGCCAAGCAGTAACTGCCACGTCATTTGACCAGCCCTGAGTCCTCGACCAGTTGCAATAGGGTTGGCTTGCCCCCTTTGGGTTACCCCCCACGGCATTGGTCCCAAAACCAATACAAGCCCCCCCCACACACACAACATACCCATGGGGTGGGATGCAGTAGATCCTGGGGGTGCTGAATTACTCCTTTTCTGGCCCGGTGCGCGCGCGACATAAATCGCGATCGGGCGTGAGCCTACTGAGTTTCTATTTTCCAATTCTGATTTCTGCGGGTCTGAATTTACGAGATCGTGTATTTTTGTGGTTTTAGACCCGTACAATTTGATTGGTGCTCTTGGTTTGGTGTGAGGAGCTGATTTTCCTGTTCACACATGTTAGAGGTCCGACACACACGAATCTTTGTCGCCGTAGCGTTGCCCGTAGTGTATAGTACTCAATTGTGTCGCTTTAGTATTAGTAAAAAACTGAGTGTCTATATGTTGTGCTCTTGTTTGTATGTTTACTTATCCATTTCATAGATACGTATAAGATGACATTATGTAAGGTTTATTGCTCGAATGTTATGTGATACTCTATGTGAGAGAACTTCAACAAGGTAGGGATGCAGGTTCGAATTCGCACGAATTCGCTCGAATTCGAATTCGCCCCGAATTCGCACGAATTCGTGGACCCCTCCGAATTCGAATTCGCAACTTCAAATTCGAATTCCCCCTTGATTCGCTTGAATTCCCCCGAGGCTTGGATTTCCATAGGCACCTACAATTTACCTTCACCTCTTTGCATATGGGTATGCTTGTACCCACTACCATATGGCATAAAACATTTCAAGTCCAAAAGCTTCCATAACCTTGCAATTTTTGTTGTTTGTTGTTGCTTGCATTCACCGTGCTTAAACTATTTGACAAAAATAAAGACAAATCAAAACCAAGAATTCCAAATATCGAGGTATACACCCTTCCTTCATTCTTTCAAATACCTTTTGGAAAAAAAGCAACGAAGCATGCAAAATCACCAATCCACACACAAACCATCACATGTGAACCACTTCTTGCCCTTATTGGGCCTTCATTCATTGTATTCTTGCATTGAATCATGGGACTTGAATTCATCTAAGGGAGAGGATAACAAAGACAAGGGAAACATAAAGCAAACTAGCAATGGGCATTCAATGAACATTATTATTGTCATGATGCTCAATAATCATCACTATGTGATTGTTACAGTACACTGTCAAATCTGGACTTTTTCGAACCTCGTAACAAGGATTTCTCTGCGTGCACGGAGCCGACGAGGGCAAGGAGGGTACCAAAATGAAGGGTAGGCAAGGGGGAACACGTTTTGACTGTCCAAAGTCGAAAAAAAAAAGTCGAAAATGAAAAGTTCGCGACGCGATTTTCTCCGAACTGGTGCGGTTTTGGGAGGAACGGAGGGCACCGTCGTGTTCAGTGCAACGAGGCGGACACAGCGGTGCGTTCGAGACTGAAAAACAAGTTTTTTTCTCGGGAACGAGTACGCATGCACCGCACAAGCAACTGAATGGGTCAATCAAAGCACAATGATCATGGTTTTAATTGTATAAAGTCAAAAAAATTATTGCATGGCACAGTTCAAAGTTAGGTTTTCATCTGGAGAAAAGACGGCGCACGCGTGATCATTTGGCTGTCGCCTGCGAATTCGCAGTGCGAATTCGCCCCGAATTCGCAGTACTGTGAATTTCAGGCCGAATTCGGAGCGAATTCGCGCTGCGAACGAATTCGCAGCGAATTCGGCGAATTCAAATTGAATTCGCTGCGAATCTGCATCCCTACAACAAGGATCGAGACCAACTTTGGAAAGTGTCTTTGCTCGCCTTTGTCATTGTGCAGCTACTTTGATCGAGGTTTGTGGTTTCCATCCATGTACCATGCTAAAGAATAGACATCCTTGGTCATTGGCAAGTTGGAATTTTTGGAATTTGAGTTCAAAAATTTGAAAATATCATTGGGAAAAAGTTATTTGACTTGACCAACTTGGAAGATCCGTACCATCATATACTAATCTTATGGTGCAGATGGATTGAATCTACTTCTTGCTCTTTGCAAAGAGTACATTGGTGTGGTGTCCATTTCTTTCACTTCCCCCAATCCATTCTGGACAAATTATTTAACTCGAAAAAATTGTTGAAAATCACCCACAGCCTATTTGAAGGTCGCTCAACTCGAATTTGCAAGAGTTCGAATTTATTTCGACCTCTATGACAGCTTCTTGCTCTTTGCCAAGACTACATTGGTGTGGTGAATGTTATCACTCCACTTTTCCGTTTCTTGCACTTCTCCCGATCCATTGTGGGCGAACTATTTAATTCGAAAAAACTATTTTCTTGCACCCACACCCTATTTCGAGGTCGCTCGACTCGAATTTGCATGAGTTCGAATTTATTTTGACCTCTATTGCACACATTTTTCTGCTTTTTGTTGGCCCATTTTTGACATTTTTGGCCATTTTGCATGTGTGCACATTATGCATGTACCCCAAGTGCTACAGGTGAGGTTGTTGAGTTCGAAAAAATTACTTTCTTACACCCACACCCTATTTCGAGGCTGCTCTACTCGAATTTGCATGAGTTTGAATTTATTTTGATGGCCTTTTTTTGCTTTATTGGCCATGTTGCATATGTGCATATTGTGTTTGTTCTGTTCCCCAAAGTCACACACCAAGGTGTGTAGATTTTGAATAATTATGAAGTGTGTACACCCACCCTACTTGAGAGTCGCTCGACTCAAATATGTTTGAGTTCGAATTTTTTTCGAATTTTATTGCAAACTTTTTTGGGCTTTGTTTTGGCCATTTTGGACAATTTTGGGGATTTTTGACACTTCTTCACGTGTCACTTCTCCCAAATTTTTTTCGGTTGGGAAACTACGCCCAAGAAAAATTCGACAAAGGGGCACATACCCTATTTCAAATATGCCCCACTCGAATATGCATGATTTCGAATTTGTTTCTAACTCAATTGTACATATCTTTGGGAATTGTTTTGGCCATTTATGACATTTTTGGTTATTTTTAGCATTTCCTCACGTCTCACTCCCCCCATATTATTTTGTGTTGGGAAACTGAGCCCAAACAAATTCGACAAAGGGGCACACACCCTATTTCAAATATGCCCCACTCGAATATGCATGATTTCGAATTTATTTCGAACTCCATTGTACATATTTTGAGGCTTTGTTTTGGCCATTGTTGACATTTTTGGCCAATTTCAACATGTATTGATATGCTACACCCCCCAATCTTTTTTGGAGTGGTGCATCAAGCCCAAAACAATTCAAAAAGGGATCATGCACCCTATTTTAAATGTGCGTGACACAATTAGGCACATGGTTCCAATTCATATGAGTGCATTGACCCATTTTTTTAATGATTGTTTTGTTCACCTTTCGGCACTTTTTGATCAATATTTGGGCCATAGTGACCAGATTAACACATCAAGGTATCCATTACCCCTATTTTGAGGATGCCGGTCGCGAGGAGAATAGTGCTGAGGCTTGAGAAAATGCGAATGACCCTTGAATTTCGATTTTTGTTTTAATTTCACATGCTTTCTCCTTGCCCAGCCTACTCACCGCATACACTCTTTGTGATTTTTTCTTCAACCTACTACATGCTCAAGGAGGGGTTTTTCTTTATCAAAAAGGACTGTGTATTAGAGGATGACGCCTTGGTTGAAGCCTTGTATGTACATTTGGGAGTGTTGTATGTGTTTGGACCTAACGTTTCCCATTTACCTCAAAGTCTCACGAGACCCCCTGTTTGTCACTATTTTTTCTCCCTATCTTTGGCAGGTAGGGCCCATCCTCTTGGAATGTGGGATGCCACAATTAAGTTGGTGTTCATTAATTTACTGGCGCGACTTGACTTTTCATGGACTCTACTCTCCCCACATCCCACACACACACACACACACACATACTCACATACACGTGTGTTTGCCCCTCCTAATCTTCTTGTGAAATGTCATTTAAGCGTGATGGCCCTCTCCCTGTTTGCCTTCTCTGCATACGTCCAGCACCAAGCACGGGGCTTGGTGACTGCACGGCGCGTTCGTGGAACGCCGACAAACTTCATTCCTACGGGGACCGCTGCGAGATGGACCATTCCTGGTGTCCCCTCATTGAAGCCGATCTACGGGCACCTGACGTGCGGTATATGCCGGCTACAGGTGGTCATTCACCCCTCCTATACGTGAGCTGTCTGTAGAACAGGGTCAGGGGATCCGCTTCACTTCGGCCGTGATGTGATGTGGAGCCGCCGACACAAAAACAAATCAAGTCCTGGGTGTGCATTGAGCTTGTCTGGTTTGGTGTTTTCCTTTCCCCGCGAACCCCCCATGTGTCCTACGCTCTTCTGCTTGGTCACGTCCACACCAACCTGCATGGCTGTAGTTCCATACCAGCCCGGAGAGAGCCATGACCCATCCTCACGGCCATAAAAGATATGAGGTTATGTGAGTTGTTGTTTTTTGGGTCCTAAGGGCCCGGGAGGGCAGGTGCGGGCCACGTGAGTTGTCTGTTGGAGCTAGGGAGCCCACCGCACTTCGGCCCTGAGCTGTACCCCCCCCCCCCACGACGCGCCGTCAATATTTTTTTCCCTCACCGCAGCAGGCCCCCGCCAAGACGGCCCACGCCACCGTCTTAGGGGCAAGGGGCTCGCCGGAATACGCTGTGGTGAGCCCTATGGCAAGATGCAGCGTGTAGGTGAACAAGACCCCCCGACCCGAACCTTGCTTGGTGTGCTGTTGAGCCGAGAGTGAGTCTTGTGGCCGGTACCCCCCCCCCCCCCCATGTTATGCAACTGAAGGTAGTGCTGCTGTCCGAACTCTGTTTTCTGCCACGTCCATTTTGGTTGCCGACGGGTAGTCAAGTGCGGCTACAAGGGCGATGGAGGTAGGGTTGAGTTGGGCCCCCTTGTGTGACCTGCGGCAGACATCCCGCCAGGAGAAAGCCGCGTGGTGTTCAGCTTCCGCGGAACCACAACACCCCATATATTCAGGTGCAGTGGTCGCTAAGGCCGTGAAGGCGTACTTGGGGTAGCACTACGAGGGTTTGTAAGGGGGGAACACCTGCGGGTTGTGTTGCTGATTTCTGATTTTTGGCTTTTCTGGTGTTCGTGACGCCAAGAGTGCTGAAGTTCTGTCACTGTGGACTCCTGGGGTCCTGAATTCTGTGACTGATTGCTTTTGTGCTTGCCTGATGGCTCAATTTTTGTCTTTATGTCTGAATTTCTGCCCTATAGGGACCCAAGTGGTGCCGAGGCACTTGCGGTCTTGAACCCCGCCGCACCACACGCACAACCACGCCCACAAAGGGACACACAACCCCCCCACATCACTGTTTGTGGTCAGCCAATCCTATATGGCTCTGATTTCAGCCCAAACTTATGGTTGCACCCTAAGTTCGGGCTTTCCCGCTTTGGGTTACCCACCATGGCATCGGTCCCAAAACGGATCCAAGCCCCCCCCACACACAACATACCCTTGGGGTGGGATGCAGTAGATCCTACGGGTGCTGAATTACTCTTTTTCTGGCCCGGTGCGCGCGCGACATAAATCGCGATCAGGCGTGAGCCTATTGAGATTTTTTTTTCCAATTCTGATCTCTGCGGGTCTGAATTTACGAGATCGTGGATTTCTGTGGTTTTAGACCCGTACAATTTGATTGGTGCTCTTGGTTTGGTGTGAGGAGCTGATTTTCCCGTTCACACATGTTAGAGTCCGACACACACGAATCTTTGTCGCCGTAGCGTTGCCCGTAGTGTATAGTACTCAATTGTGTCGCTTTGGTATTAGTAAAAAACTGAGTGTCTATTTGTTGTGCTCTTGTTTGTATGTTTACTTATCTATTTCATAGATAAGTATAAGATGACCTTATGTAAGGTTTATTGCTCGAATGTTATGTGATACTCTATGTGAGAGAACTTCAACAAGTATCAAGACCAAGTTTGGAAAGTTTCTTTGCTCGCCTTTGTCATTGTGCATCTACTTTGATTGAGGTTTGTGGTTTTCATCCATGTACCATGCTAAAGAATAGACATCCTTGGTCATTGGCAAGTTGGAATTTTTGGAATTTGAGTTCAAAATTTGGAAAATATCATTGGGAAAAAGTTATTTTACTTGACCAACATGGAAGATCCTTACACCAGTCACCCTAGTCCAGCCGCAAGGGTACTACCTCTCACCAGAATGCATGAAAACCAACAGTTGAAAAATTCATTTGGGCCATTAGAAGACTTGACCCAAGACTTCAAAATACGTACGTGTTGGGACATTAGCTAGACCATTTTAGACATTAAGAGACTATTGTCTGGGACATTATTGGACATTTTACTACATCTTATACAGTGTATGTATAGTGGAGGCATTTTTCCCCATGCCGGTGGTAAAGTTTTTTTATTGTTTTGTCAAACATTTTTCAGGAGGTACTTTCTTTTGCCCAGCCTCTCTTCCATGTGCCAACAGGAGCCTGCACCGGTCGTTGGGAGGTTTGCACAACTGTTCCAAAAACCTAACGTCCGTCTGGTTAACCCGTTTTTCAGCCAAATAAAACGGGCCATAATAACACATTTTAGGATGGAAAACTGAACATTTTCTTTTGTTTTTAGGTGTGGGCCATGGTGGTGAACCCAAGGAATGCATAGCCTGTGCACGTGATCGAGAGCTAGGGAGCTTGCCCGGGGCCTCCGGGATCTCATATACCAAAAGTGGTCCCAATGAAATGTATATTTCGTTGCGTGTATTGCTACATCTTTGCTCTGGTATGCAAAACCGATCTTTTTGCTTCGCCCATGGTTAGAACAATTGCTTGCACGTAATGGTTTTGGAATTCGCGTGGTATTATTGGAACTACTACTTTCAAGCACTTCTTGGTCGGAGCACCTTGAAAATTTGTTCGGTCCACCGAGCCTACGTCACTTCCATGCAAGCACCCATACCAACCCACCCCACCTGGCCACTTCCCATGCAACCTTGCAACCACGTTTTCGAAGCACCCCCGCCCGTCGAAAATTCAAAGCACTTTTCGCAACCTTGCTACGCACCACTTTTTCCAATCACCAATCTCAACGCAGCCCAACGGGCAACCTCACGTGCAATGTGGCAAGCACTATTCCCAAGCACCCCCACCCATCAAGCTTTCAGAGCACCATTTCCAAGCAACACAACTTCAATTTTCCAAGCCGTGTGCCGAACCAAACGTCTGACAATACTTGTGGGGCCCATGCAACTTTCCGGGCTCTGAAGCCGGTCCGGCTGCCCCACGACCGTCTTCGGCACAGATGTCCTAATGGTCAGTGCCGTGTTTAATGTTTCTATTTTTCTATCTTTTTTTTATGTATACTTTGGCACATTTTATTATTGTTTGCGAGCTTGGAGACAGAGCGCGCCGCAGAGCGCGCGTCGCGGTTGCCAGATCAGAGATGTGACCGTCAGCATTGACTACAGGAGTTTATGAAACTCACGGATTTATAGCATAAAAAGCCTTTTGAACGCTGTAGTTATAATTATTGCGAATGTCCAAATTTATAAAGAGGATTCTCGAATCTTGTAGAGTAGATCGTTCACGAAAGGGCCGCCTGCATGCCCTTTTCTTTGTATGTTATGTGTCTGCAGGTATGCGCCAGTGGTGAGGCCCGCAAGGGCCTATGAATCTTTCGTACAATGGCTATGGATGAACCTCATGCAGAAGGATGGAAAAGATGACATGAATTGTGTTGAGGTTGCATGCCACTGACGGGGTTCAGGTGTTGTTTGCAGGATTTTTGGATAAAAGCATGGCTTTCCCGAAAACAGCACGCGGAAATCATCGGAACAAACATGGAGTGAGCAAGTCCACGTGGGAGACGAACAAAGCAGTTCAACCCAAATAGGTCACAAAGGGAAATGGGTAGCTATTGAACTCCAACGGTGGAGAGACCCAACCCTCAAGGAGCCGCCGGACAACTCCAGCTTCCAAGAAATGGCCGCCAAAAACCAAGATCAGGAGAACCCAAGGGGCTAGGGCTCTGGCCCTGTTACAGCTCTGCTTCAAAATGCATCCTGTGATTTACAACCAACTCTTCAAAAAGATCTCGACTTTTGTTTATTCATATCTAATTGTAGGACGGGGGGTTCAAAGGTTTCGAAACTAACAGAGAATATGAACCTCGAAAAATCAAAGCACTCCTCTAAAAAATCAACTTTTTCTTTTATTGTTTGTTTTTAGGCATGAAGCGTGGCGGTGAACGCCGCGAATCCTTGGTTAGCGCATTGCCGAGCTGGATAGGGAGGGGGCCTTGGACCTCCAGGCTTTCATGTAGCAAAGGAGCTCCAAATATGTTTCGCATGGAATGCATATTTCGTTGAATGTATTCTTGCATCTTGGCTTTGATATTCACATCTAATTTTTTTGGTTAGCCCATGGAGACAACAACCGCTGGCACACAATAGTTTTAGCGTGGTATTATTGGAACTACTACGTATTCCCGAGCACTTCTTGGGAAGAACAGCCCAGACACTTTTTTCGGTGCACCAAGCATAGGCAATTTCTAAGCACCACTGCTAGCACAACCCACCTAGCCACCTCGCATGCAACCTTGCAACCACTTTTTCTCAAGCAACCCCGCCCATTCCAAATTCGAAACACTTTTGGCAACCTCGCCGCTCGCCGCATTTTTCAAGCACAAAGAGCGGGTCAGAGACATCTGTTTCAAGGGCCGGTGGTCATAGTCCCACACTGACTCACTAGACTCACTTGTACCGTTGGCAAGGAATTCGAGAAAGCCACTTGATTGGCAGGACGTTGCATTAAGCTTTGCAGGGCTCGAATCGACCACGGGAGCAGGGTGAGGAGGCGCATCCTCCGGGTCAACCTCTTCCGAAAGTGCAAGATTTTGCCCCTCTTCCTCTTTGTGAGAGGTGTTGCTAGTAATGGATGTGGTAGAGCTGCTGGCGGTAGTGGTGGTTTAATCGTGCAACGCACCCAAAAAGTTTGCCACTTTATGAGCAATTTTTTCTGATTCGTGGTGGCCCCCCGCCGCCCATACCCATCCACCACCCCCAGCCCCCGCCACCACCACTCCCGCTCCCCCAAACGCCACCAAGCGCGCCACCGCCGCCCCATGTCCACCTCCCCCTCCCGTTCCCCCCTCCGCCCGTACCCGTTCCCCACCCCCAGCCCCCGCCTCCGCCGCTCCCGCTCTCCTAGGCACCGCCAACCCCACCACCACCACAGGTCAACGTCCTCCCCCCGCCGCTCCAGGACCCCGGGCACGGACCCCTCCCCCTCCCAGGCCCCCGCCCACCTCGCCTGGTGGTCCGCCCCCGTTTGCAGGAGCTCCGCCGCTGGGTGAAGTGGGCCGGGGGAGCGGGAAGGCAAGATGGGGTGCACATGGTGCATACTTTTGAGGAGATGCGCACCCGCACCCCCGCCGACCCCAACGAGGCCGCCCCGGAGACCATCATGCCGCAAGCGGCATGGGAGGCCGTCCCCCGCGATGCGGTCCAGGGCCTCCGCCCCCCCTACACCCCCCAAGCCCTCCGCCAATGGGTCCAGGCCACCCACCCCCAGGCCTGGGCCATCGGCGCCCCCTCACCACCCTGCCCCTCCCGCCACCACCAAACCAAGAAGGGGAAGGACGAGGGCAAGGGGAGGGCAGGGGACACAAGGGGGCACTCAGGCAAGAGGGCACGGAGGGGCCCCAAATGAGGGCAGGCACCCATAGGGACAGGGCGCCGGAGGAGACACCACATGGGGGCAGGAAACCACCCAAAAACCAGGAAGGGGCAGGAGCGGGGACCAAGGCGCGGAGGAAAAGGGCACCACGGCAAACGCCACGACCCACACCCAGGAAGGGCATACCACGACGGGGGGACCAGCGACGCCCGACCCTCACCGAACGCCGCACGACTCCCGGGGGCGCACCCCCCAACACGCACCGCCGAAGCAAGCATCGGACGCCGTACGGATCACAGCAGCCCATACCCACCGGCCACCGCAAACCACACGGGGAATGGAGGGCACACCTACACGGGGAGAACGGGCTACACCCACAGAGGAAGCCGCAGGGAACGCCGCCGCACGGCGCACTACCACGCACTCACCGCCAGGTGACGACCCCGGCCGCCACAAGGGCCACCTCACAGGCACCGGAAGAGGACAACGGCACGGCCACAGCGACCAGGGCTAGGGACCGGAACCCCCAGAGGACACGGGACCAAGGCACAGGCCCCCAGGGAGGGCAACCCCACGGACGCCTACCCGACCCACCAGCCCGAGCGGCACGCCCAGGCCCCCACAGCACGGACTCAGCGAGACACCCACTCCTAACCGCACCCCCCAGCCACCAGCCAGCCACACTCCGGCCCGCACTCCGCACCACGACACAGGCCAGGCTGACCTCCACTGACCCACCAGGGCACAACGCGAGACCACGGCACACCGCACCACATCGCGCCAAAGTGCAACGCGCCACAGCACGACGCGACGCGACGCGGCACAGAGCGGCACAACACGGCACGACTGACCCTAACCTGAAGGACTAACCGAAGCAAGCCACCGCACACCCCGGAAGGCGCCGCACCAGCACGCCACACACCGGCACCGCAGGCCACAAACGGGGCGACCACGCGCCCGGCAACAACGGTGGCAGACCGCCCGGAAGGTTAAAACTGGCACCGCAGAGGGGAAAGGACACGAACAACCCCAGCCCCCTAACCCAGAGCCCCACGCAGCCGCCTGGCGCAGCTGCCCAGCCGGCAGAGCCACGACCTAACCTGGCAAGAAGGGCGCCGAGCCCAACGTGTACATAGCCCACCCGACCCATGGGGCCGGAACACGGCCAAACAGAATGCAACCGCCAACAGCAGCCCGGAAGACCACACTGAATGCGGGCCAGTGCATGCGCCAGCCTAGGGAAGGCAGTGGGAGGAACAGGCAGGCCCCCCGCCCCCAAAAAAAAACACAGGGTGGAGGGGGGGGGATGCAAAAACAGCCCACAGCCACCAAACCGCCCGCCAACACCACCAGAGGCGGCCAAACCCCCCACCCAGAAGGCACCGAAGACAGGACCCCCAAAGAGGCATAGGGGGACCACCCAGCCAAGACCGGCAACACCAAGCCAGGAACGGCCGCCCACCGGGAAAAGGGACACCGAAACATGCAGACACACACCACGAAAAAAAAAAAAGGCCAGCAGCCCACCCCGAAAGGAAGGGGATGGGGGGACAGGGACCACAAGGCCCGGGACAGGGACACCCAGCAACCGACACCAGAAAGCCAGGAAAAAAAAACGCAAAAAACACCCCCCGACAACCCAGCCAAGAAGGGCGGGGCACAGCCTAGAACCTGGCCCAGCACGAACGCCCACACCGCACACCGGAACGGGAAACGGCGGGGGGCAAGCGGAGCGTGCACGAAACCACACACGTCCCATAAGCAGGCCAAAACCTAAGCCCAACCACGAACACCACAAACAGCCGGCAAAAGAGGGACAACACCACAAACCGTGCCCAAACACACCCACCAAAGACCCCAGCCAGGACTGGTGGGGTTAACAAAACCCACAACCAACCGCAAACCGGACCCAAACACAAACGCCGCACAACAGTAGGAAACCCAGTGCCCACAGCCCGGGCACTGAGGCAGCCCGTGCCATGCAGGTGACCCGGCCGAACGAGATCCGGAGACCGGGGGTCAGGCTGCATCCTGTGGCCTGCGCTGCTTTGGGACTCGAGGCGGAACGTGCGACACCCAAGCGCCTCACAACCCTAGTACCAAGAAAGTGCATGCATGCCTTGGGAACGGGATACGCCAGGAGGTCCGGTGAACCTCTGGGGTTCCGCCCAAAGGAGGGGACGTGCGCAAGCACGGGGGCACACCCTCCTGGCGAGACAAGCACGTCACGCTGGCGCCGATCAGCCCTCCCGGTGTTGCCCGGGGCCGCTTTGTTGGGGGCCAACAGTCAGGTCTAGCGGGATGTAAGCCGCCTCCCCTCTTCACGCGTGGAGCCTCTTCCTGTTTGTCACAGGGGCGACGCCAGGGGGAACCAAGGGGCGCCTCTCCACGACCGAGTGCACCTACCTACCTACCTATGAACCTCGAAAAATTAAAGCACTCCTCTGAAAAATCAACTTCTTTTTTTATTGTTTGTCTTTAGGCGTGGAGCGTGGCGGTGAACGCCGCGAACCCTTGGTTAGCGCATTGCCGAGCGCGATAGGGAGGGGGCCTTGGACCCCCAGGTTTTCATGTAGCAAAGGAGCTCCAAATATGTTTCGCATGGAATGCATATTTCGCTGAATGTATTCTTGCATCTTGGCTTTGATATTCACATCTAATGTTTTTGGTTAGCCCATGGAGACAAGAACCGCTGGCACACAATGGTTTTAGCGTGGTATTATTGGAACTTCTACGTATTCCCGAGCACTTCTGGGGAAGAACAGCCCAGACACTTTTTTCGGTGCACCAAGCATAGGCAGTTTCTAAGCACCACTGCTAGCACAACCCGCCTAGCCACCTCGCGTGCACCCTTGCAACCACTTTTTCTCAAGCAACCCCGCCCATTCCAAGTTCGAAACACTTTTGGCAACCTCGCCGCTCGCCGCATTTTTCAAGCACAAAGAGCGGGTCAGAGACGTCTGTTTCAAGGGCCGGTGGTCATAGTCCCACACTGACTCACTAGACTCACTTGTACCATTAGCAAGGAATTTGACAAAGCCACTTGATTGGCAGGACGTCGCATTAAGCTTTGCAGGGCTCGAATCGACCACGGGAGCAGGGTGAGGAGGCGCATCCTCCGGGTCAACCTCTTCCGAAAGTGCAAGATTTTGCCCCTCTTCCTCTTTGTGAGAGGTGTTGCTAGTAATGGATGTGGTAGAGCTGCTGGCGGTAGTGGTGGTTTTATCGTGCAACGCACCCAAAACGCTTGCCACTTTATGAGCAATTTTCTCCGATTCGTGGTGGTAACCCATCATGATATCCACCCCGAATCTAAAATACTCAGCAGCCTTGGGGAATGGTTCACCGGAGTTGGCTCGTTAAAAGGGTTAATGGTGATGCGTATGGGCGTCCCTACCCCTCACGCTAGGGCCAGGAATTCAGGTTTCCGGTGGCCAATAGGCCAGAGAGACCCAGGGCAGGGCCAGAACGAGTCTCCACTGAATTATCTGGCCCAGAAATGCCCGTAAGTAACCTTAAAAACACTGTTTTTTGCCCCTGGGCGCGAGCAACGACTGTCACTGTTGCCGGTTTTTCCCAGACATTTTCAGCATTTATTGCATGATTTTTCAAGAGTTCATTGGTTGTAGGTATAGAAATCTTCATTTCATGAATATGCGCATTGTCGGCACCAAGCCGGCGCGGATCCTCGAGGGTCAAATTTTGCGTTAGAGGGTAAGTTCTCAATTTTCAAAAAAATTGCTGAAGCGCTTTTCGATTGAAGTCGTAGGCACAAAGTGTAGCGCAGCACTCAGTGTGCGCATTCTTGCCTTAGTTTGGTGTCGAGTCGACGCGTAACGGCGTCCACGCCTCAAGGGCGGAGCGACGCAAAAAAAACTTTTTTTCTGGCCTAAAATGGCTCTCTTTCACTGCGTCTTGGTCCCCTGACCTTCAGGACTATTTCGCCAGCCTGAGGACAGTCCTGAGCTGGACACCACGTGTCGTACGGCGTCCTCTTCTAGGATATCGGCGACACGCAGTCGTCGCTTTTGGCTGATTTTGGGTGACTTTCATGCCTACTTGAGCCTTACGCTAACCATGGGGTTGTTTTGAGACTTTCTACCCCTCCTTGACCCGTAACCCAGTATTTTCAATTGTATATCTCTGATCTGAGGACTGATAGAGAGGTGGGTAACCTCTCAGAATTATTAGTAAGACATGTAATTGCCTTCGATTTCGTGCTCTTGCATGATCCAGGGTGGGGGAAGCGGTGTGGACTTGGAAGAGTGTAAGTTTGAAAGCTCTTTTCAGGGTTAGTAATACTGAAACCTTTTTAGGAAACACCCCCCACCCCTTGAGTCTACTTCGAAATAATTCTGCGATTCATCTTGCTTACGGACGGGAATCCATCGGGGTGTCCATGAGCAAGGCCCAACTCTTCCGCAGCCCACCTCTTCATCTCCAGCTCTGAGGGAATGTACTTGGGATGCGTCTCAGACCCAGCTGCAGCAGCGACAACGCAAGCAACAGCGATCTTGAGCCAGGGACTCCCAGCCACCGCCGTTCACCCAGCACGCTGCCATGGATTCCAGGCTGGGCTGATTAGCTGCAATCACCGCCGTGGAGCCTCTCCCACAACACGCGGTACGAAAACCGGGTGGAGCAGCGCGCGGCGTATCACCGAGGAGGGAGTCCAGAAGATGCCGGGAGCCGCAGAGATGACGCCAGCTCCACCACTGACGACCACTGCGACAGACACGCCTGCAAGACGCCTCCCGGAATAAGGAGCCCGCAAAAGCCCCGGATGTTCAGGGCTGTGGAAGCCCATACCCGGAGCTGCGTCACGGCTGCCCCAATCAGCAGCGCAGACAACAACGGCGGCCTTCACAGAGGGCCTTCGACGGTGTTGCTTGCGGTCTTCCAGGAGACCTAGACGAAGTAAGAAAAAGTCACTACCATGTCCTCCTTGGGGGAGTTGATCCAGGCCCAACCCCCACTAAAAGCCTTTTGTTGATATTGAGACTGACTCAATCATTTTTATCACTCTTTTGAAGTTTAAAGTACACTTTCTCAAAGTAACTAGGGTTATAGCCCTAGCCCCCCTTGAAGTTCACCCCTACCACTCAACTGAGCGGAGGTATCTTCCTTCATGGAGGTAATACCGAAATACAGTAGGCACTTCTTGCCTAAGGCCTTGTAGGGTAAGCCCAGTGGTCCCCCACCTCAAGACCCCTATACTCAACTGATTGTACCACTTATTGTGGTTCTACTATTTAACTGATTCTGAATCCAGTTGCTTGGCCATGGTGGCCAAGCCATATCCTGTGTCTGGCCCAACTCCTTTGCCCCAGATTCCTAGCCAACTCCATTTTATCCAAAAGAGTGCACATGAAGTGCTTGGTGCTATCTTGGAGGCCTGAGTCATGCCAGGCTTCACATGAAATCATGTATTTTGTTTATAAACCATTGGAGCTTTGTATTTAGATCTACTTTTGTCTATCTGCAGCCCCTCTTTGTTACACGTGTTTTGATTGTGGAAGGACTTATCCGGATCTGATTGATCCGGTGCCTGGACTTGCTCTACATTACCTTTGTGTGGACTTCATTTTGAGTCATGGAAAATCAGCAAGGGTTTTCTAAAACAAATACAAGCAACAAGCACAAGTGTGAGCAAACCAAAAACCTTTTCTGGTAGCAGAGGAAGGCCCTGGAAGACTAAAGCAGAACACGAAAAACACCAAGAAAAACTTGTTTCCTGAACTGTGAAGATGTCTGTCACGCTCAGTGCCAAAACAGTGCCGATCAAAAGCACCAGGTCAAAGACTGATGATGTGAGAGCACGACCTACATCTACAAGTGGTGTACCCGTTGATACTGGCCGTCTAGGAGAACTTGCAGTAAGAAGAGGGACGGAAGAAATCACAGAGACATATACAGAAGGAGTCCGCCCGAGCTCAAGCGCTCCGGCGCCTGGCTTAACGCGGGCAAACCTCAGGCGCCTCGGAGGCAAGGACCCTTTTTTGAGTGTTCTTAACCGCATCAACTTGTTCTGGGGCTGACGTCCCCCAAAGGAAGACCTCATGAGAGTATGTACACCACATGGAGCATATAATACATCACGGGAGCGGCTTGCCAAGGGAAGGGTGTGTTGGCTCTGATGGTGAGGTTGGACGAATGCTGAGTTACCCTGGAGGGCGGGGCGGGGCACGGGAAGGGGCAGAGGGTCGAAGGGGTCAAGTGGAGGGGACAGAAGTTCACTGGATGGACGGAAAAAATTTCGGATGTCCCGAGAGGCGCTGTGACGGGGAGGGACAGACGAGGCGTTGCACCTAGTAGAGGTAGGGCTAGAGGTGAGGGGTAAGCGTGTTCCACGGTAGCGTGCTCTGGGGCGTGGAGGTGAGAGAGGGCGGGCGGTTTTCGTGCGTTTGGGAGGCGCCCAAGTGATGGTGGTCTGATTGCGCTGTGGCGACCGTAGGCGTTTTTGTGGTTGCCGCGGAAGTGAGTGTTGAGTAGGACGTGGAATAGCTGAAGAGGGGGGGGCCCGAGGAGGTGCCGATGCGTGGCTGGATTGACGTTTGAAATTTTCAGGCGTGCCACGGATCGCTGGCTGTGGTTTGGTCGGACCTGACTTTGACGGCTTCTTCAAGGCGTGCCTTGGGAGGGGTGGGGGGTGTTGGTATGTGGGACGGGTCCGGGGGGGCATCGGGACAGAGGTACTGAATGCACTGTGTGAAACCGAGAAAGGATTGAGAGGGTCGGAAGGGTGGGCCCACAGTATAGGATCCCATGGAAGAGGATTGGACCACAGCCAGTAATGTGCTTGACGGACAGCCCCTTCCATGCGCTTTACCCGCTCCGCGAGGGCTTGGCCAAGCGTGGCCTTGTGCTCAGCGTGAGTGGAGCCTGGAATGGGCTGAGATAGGCAGGACCAGAGGGGCTTTGGTACCAGGGTTGTCATGAAGTTCCTGCGGTCGGCCTTTGAGGGCCCAGAGACCCACCAGTGCAAGACCACGGGACTGAAAAGCGGGCCCCAGGAAGAGATGTATGCCTGGACGGGCTGGTCTAGTGTTATGCAGAAAGCCAGGCAGGACACAGGGTCGAAAGGATGATGCTGTCTGCACCTGGGGCAAGGGTAGTGGTGAAGCATGTTGCTCCATTGATAGCTGTGCGTATTATAGCACCCGGCCGCCAATTTGAAAAACAGGGACGAAAACCAGGAAGCCTTATTGTAAAGACTGAAGGTAGGGCCAACTGCTATGTTGTTATGGGAATGTTGCGGCAGTAGGTGGCGGAACTGCTGCGCTTTGAATTTATGAAGGACAGCCAGGTGGTGTACCGCCACCGAACCCAGGGGGGGGGGGCGGGAGTAGGTCGGGAGTGAAAATCAGGCTGTGAGCTGCTCATTTTGAGAAATCGTCGCTGATTTCGTTGCCAACAAAATTGGCATCCCCTTTAATCCACAGAACGTGGAGTAGGTTGACGATGAGACGTAGGGCGCTGTGCGCTGCGATGGTCCAGGTTTCGTCTCGGAAAGGGCTGGGCTCAAAGGCCTGGAATTTCTGGAGGCTGGACACCACCTGATCGTTGTCGATCAAGAGACACACTTCGTACTGTGAGAACTCCCTGTGAATCCAGCGTATGCCTGCTATCGCCCCCCAGAACTCCGAACCCAGGGAAGAAGGATGTGGTGAGGACAGGCACAGAACTCTGGTCGTGTCGTCTGGCAGGAAGGCCGTGATGGCGGCCGCATGGCCGGATTCACCGGATGATCCATTAGCATAGAGCCACACACGTTGCAAGCCGGCTGCCGGCGGTCTGGTTAGTGCTTGTGAGGCATCGTGGCAGCCCCACTCGATGAGAGATTTCTCTTCTAGGTAGTGCTGTACCTGAAGAGCAAAGAGATGGCCGTGTCGACTGGCCCCTAACGCGCGTGCGTTGTGCGGTGGCGTTGGGGGTTCGGGGATGGTTGCTTGAGGGCGCAAAAATTCAGGGACCAGCTGAAAGTGGGAAGGGCGGGAGTAATCCATGAAGGCTTGGCATGGCATGTGCATGGTATAAGATGTGTGGAAGTCCACAGAGTAGATCCCGTCGTGGAACGAAACATTGGCCCACTTGGAAGTGGCCTCGGTCACGCTACCTGTGGCCTGCCCTGACTTGAATTCGACGGTTAGTTGGGTACCAGGTTTTAGATCCTGAATGGCTGTAGGTCTCCACGGGCCTATGCTGTGGAATGAAATGCCCAGGGGGTGAATAGAATCCATGAAAGAGTTCTGAATGGGATCTGACCCCCTTTGATTTGCGCTAAGAATGGACTGGACGTATAAAGGATCAACTGATTTCGGGGCAAGGCCGCAGCGGACCCAAAGGCCATAGTCCACAGTCGCAACGTGGACGCAGTGCGGTAGGAATTTCATGCCTGATCCTCCTTTTGGGCGGGCTGCGAAACGGTCTTTGGGAGAGACCAGGCGTGTGATGCTCTGAGATGCAACGCCTGCCCAGATGAGGGACTGCAGCTTTTCGAGCTGGTCGGGGGAAAGGGAGTGGGTGATTAGGCGGTAGGCGAGTGCCGGGACCAACTGTGAATTCGTCAGGCGGACCTTTTCACTTAGCGTATTAGGCAGGGGAGAGAGTCGGGCAAAAAAACTCTGGATCTCCGCTTGGAGCATGTGAAACAGGCCCTTTGCTTGGTGGTGTGTAAAAAGATATACCCCGAAGTATTTATAGCACGTGTGAGGGCGCCTCTTTTTTTTTATGTAAGTGAGGAATTGAGAGCCTCTGGGAGTCAGGAATTCTTTTTGGGGTGCTGTGCCATTAGCGTGGACTTCGGTTTTGGACACCTTCATGTCCAAACTCCAAGTCCTGGCAGGACCATCGAAGTAGTTGAGACTGTTTTGGATGTAGACGACATCCTCACTTTTGATGAGGATGTCGTCGATGTAAGCGCGGTGGCTTGTGCGAGCTTTTGCGCGAGGGGGGGGGCACCGTGGCAAAAAAATGGTGGGAGAGGGAGTTGAGGTAGAGGGTGAAAAGTAGGGGAGAGAGGGGACATCCTTGCCGGAGGCCCCTGGTTTGAAGGTAGGCATGGGGGGTGCGGCCATTGATTATGGGGCTGACTTGAGGGGAGGAGTATAACTGTTTTATGAGAGAAATAGTGGAAGTGGAGAAAATCGGCCCGTTCCAGAACGGTCCAGAGTGTGCCATGAAGCACGCAATTAAGGGCCTTGTTGAAATTGATGAATAGCGAGTAGCTCTTCTTCGATTTAGCATAGAGGGCCTTGAGGTGATACAGATGATCAGCGCATTGGTGACCGGGAAGGCCGCCCCGCTGAATTTCCGAAAGGATGTCGTGTGCAAACACTTGCGAGCGCAGGTGTTTGCAGGCAAAAGTGGCCAGGAGTTTGTAGATGCAGTTCAAGAGGGCAATAGGATGGTAATTTAAGGGGGAGAAGGGGTCAGCCTTCTTATATAGTAAACAGCTTTTTGCACGTAGCCAATGCGGCCGTAGCGGCCAATGGAGGAAGGGGTTTAAAATGCAGTGGAAAAACGTTGGATGCGTTCTTGACACAGGGCCAGGATGTAGTTGGTTGTTTTGTCCGGACCCCCGGCTTTTGATGGCTTGCTGTGCTTTAGGTTGCTCTGAAACTCCTGCCAGGACACAGATGGTATGTGCTCGCTTTTGACAGAAACAGGGCATGTGGGGGAGTGACACACAACTTCGTCAACGAAGTCCCTGGGGGGGCTATAATCCGGATGTCCACCAAGATGAAGCAGGGTGTCCCAAAAAAACTTTGCTACATCAGCTGGGTCATTTAGGAGCTCCCCGGTATTTGGATTCTTGACGACAAGAGGTTCCAGGTCTTTAGGGCACAAAGTGCGGGCGACGGTGCTTTTCATCTGGACCCCCCGGACCAGACTACTGCGAAGCTTCCTTTTCGCTTTGGTTTCATCTGAGGAACGTAAAGTGTTTACCACGGACGGGACTTCAGCAATGTGCTCAGGAAATCCCTGGGACGAAGGAGGCGGGGGTAGAGCGTAGTAGTTTCCTGAGCTTGACACAGCCCTCTTGGTCCTTGCGCTGTGGATTCGGACGCGTGTTTTTGTGGAACGCCGACCCAACCTGCATAAGGAGACAATCAGTGGCAGTGATGATCTCATCCAATGAAGCGCTGGCAGGGACGTCTTGGAGGTCCTGGCACCAGTCGGAGATTCGCTGTATACCTTTGGTGAACTGTTGTTTTTCGTCGTTGAAAAGTTTCCGGAAAATGCACGGGGGGAGTGGGGGCTGAGACAGAAGAAGTGGAGAGGGGCACTGGAAAACAGCAGCCACTGGGTGGTGGTCAGAAATGGTGAAGGCAAGGACCCTGTGGCAGCCGCCTTAGCTTCCGTCGTGTCCTCGATGCCCCGTCCCAAACTACACCTACCCCAGGGATGGAAGTGGCTAATGCCAAGGTCAAGGCCTGGAGAAGAGCGGCGAGGAAAGGAAAGGGGAAGGATGCGCCTTTGAAAACGATGTTTGGAGCTACTTGAGGCGAGGAGACGTTCGAGATACCTCACGGCGAAACGGACTGGTCGTTGTCGGCCCAATCATCAGAGTGGGAACCCGACTGGGTATCTGGAGAACCTACGCCTCCGGAGGAACCGAAGGAGCATGAATGCCTGAAACCTGGCCTCAGTCCCAGGGGAGTGGCACCCCAACCTACATGCGTGGATCGAGGTTTGCCCCCACGCGTGGCAGCCCCTAGTCTGGGTCTCGATGAGACCATTGAGTTGCTTTCCCGGTTCCTGGGCGCAGGCGATGAAGATCCACATCTGAGTGCATTGTCAGCAGCACTCAAGACGAAATTGGGGCTCTTCGATTTGAAGAAGCCCCCACCTACTATGTCCCCAGGTGTTGAACTACTAACCAGGGACGTGTAGAGCTGCAGAGGCATCCGCAGCTCCCCAATGGACACCTGTCGTAACCCTTTCCACCCTCGTGTGAGAACTGCGCCTGTCTGTTGTGTAGGTGACACCACAAAGGCTGAGATGAAAGGCTATGGTCTGGCACTCTGCTACCATAAAGAAGGTCCCTACCAGGACCGGCCCCTGCTGTACCCCTTCCACCAATTCCTGTCACTCCTATGGTCTTGCTTCTCACCAGGTTCTGCATGATCTTGCCTTATCCTGCACAATTTCCCACAAAAAATAGTAAAATATGGCTCCTTCACACAAATCCTGATCCCTTGCAATAAACAACTCCCAAGTACAATCCAAATCCAATCGATCCACACTGAGGGCTTCCAAGGATGTTTGAGGTCCCGCGTTGACACTCAACAACTCCTTTCAACACACCGGTTGTCTCACGGTGCACACGGAGACACGGACGTTGGGCATGTACATAGAATTGCACCAATAGAATAAAGCAGGAAGCCCTGAAATTGGCATACGAACACAAATCTAACAAAGTTGGGAAAAGATGGAAACGTACCCAATCACAGCCATAGACCCCTCATTCCCTGGACTCAAGACCTTCCCTTGACTCGCCAACATGATGCCCTGAACGAAGTCAAATAAGATGGCTGAATGCTATGTGTCAAACGTCACTACACAAACCCCAAAAATGTGTTCCCTCCCAAGCCTCTAAATCCTAGCCCAATAGGGGAGGTGGCGTGTCATGGCCTAGAGTGGCACTCAGGACCGTGCCCTACCCTGACATAACTCTGGTTGGACTTGGAGTCGATTCGGCTTGGAGAATTGCCCCATGAAGATGACCTCACAACATAGCAAAATTAGGCAAACCACACCATAATGCCCAAAATTCAATTATATACTCAAAAATGCATACGGCAAATGATCAAATGCTCCATGCATGTGTCAAACCGGAGGGTAATATACAAGGGTGATATAGCCCAAAGGTCCATGCCCAAGAATATCCCAACATTGGCTCCCAAACCCGTCCGGATATAGACATGCCATGCATCACAAGTCAACTCACGAATTTGAGACCCAATTTTGTGAGGCCTCGCCTGCCACGCCAAAGTGACCACGTGATCGGGCATATGGTGAGGTGCAACACCGAAGCATATGCCAACATATATGCAACATACCATAGTTCACGGATCTCTAGGCACTTTACTGTTAGCCGACCAGTTGAGCACATAAAATACAAAAATGAGCATAAAAAGAGGTCAAAAACATGCAAATGTTGCCTAATTCAAGATAATCACAATAGTATATAACTTCGCTCACCCATGGTATCAACATATGGTTCAAAATACAATTGCTTGGGACCATTTGCAAACAATCCCCCCACTTGGATCCCCACATGGACGCATAGGAACACCTTCGAACCTCCTCACGATACGCACCATGAAAATGGGAAAATTGATAGTGGCGCTTGTGGGTTGCTCCGTAAACCTTCCCACATGCACTATATGTGCGGTAGACTTAGTCTAGCGCTATGAAGCTCACCATTCGGACATGGGCGAAGCCCTTGCCGGTATGACTCCACATATCTTCCTACACACGAAGATATATAACATGGGCGTGAGCATAGCGAAGCACATACCATTCATATAACACATACCCTTAAAAGTGGCTCCCACCATGATATGCCATGCCCCCCAATGGACATAACTTCACGTTAAAAATGCGTAGGAACCCAAGGAAAGTTTCTATGCAACACCAACACTCATGCAGTACACTCGTAAGTTGCATTAAAATATTCGGTTGCATGGTTCAAGAGTTATATATCACTTTCTACCCTCTTGACCATTATCTCTTGCTACACCGGGCATGTGTAGACATCAAAGGCGTTTGATGCTTCCCAAATTAAGTTGAGACGGAGGCGGTTCAAACCCGATTCTCAACATTGGAATACCTCGCCGTGAGCCGGAGATATGACCTTTCAAAGTGGCCTCACGAATCCATTTTGTTTCGTCTATATCTCCAAGAAAAATGAAGGGGACAACAAAAGGAAGGTTGATTCGTGATCGGGGAAAAATGTAGGACCACCGAAAACCCATCATATCAGTGCAGCTACCTTGAAGTCAAAAATCGGATTCTGAATGTCCGAAAAAATCGGATTAATGTTGCGAGTGTATAACATGAAAGTTGCGGAAGCAACGAACC
Organism: Eutreptiella sp. 'Long Island Sound 2002'; assembly: GCA_964036045.1. NCBI lineage: Eukaryota > Euglenozoa > Euglenophyceae > Eutreptiales > Eutreptiaceae > Eutreptiella > Eutreptiella sp. 'Long Island Sound 2002'. Next base: position 27,509,635 of record OZ038384.1, read on the forward strand.
CTTTTCTGATGAAATCTGACCCTTCATCGGGGTTTCCGCCAAAATATCTGGAAATAACAGTTAACCAATCGGTTACCGCAAAATCGCGAGCAAACTGACAGTCGCCGATACATTGACAATCAGAACGCCTAGCTGAAAAATTACGGAAACATTATGATAAAAAAACCCTGTTGATTCCTGATATTCTGATATTTAAATCTCAGCCGGCGGCCCCTCGGTATTGAATATGGTCGCTCATAGCTGGAATGGCCAAACCTATCACACTATCACATCAGGTTAGGTCAGGTTGATGGGAGAGTATGATATCAGCCAGAGGCGGCTTGCCGGCACATAGATACACACCGAAAGTGACCCCAAGATGGCCATGGGGGTCCGAACCGGCTTCACCCCCCTTCTCAGAGCGTTGTATCCGCTCGGAAGTCATTGAAGAGAGGATGGGAGGACCCCAATGGGCTCCAACCCCTCCCCCCCATGTCCCAAGGACACATGGAGGCCCGACATACGGCGTAGGCGTCCCCCATGCCCCAAGGGAGGGGTGAGGACACTCATAATCGGTGGCCTCCGCCATATCCGGTCTCCTCCTGATCTACAACATGGACCAAGGGGATCAAAGATAGAGAAACGTCGCGATCGATCTAAATACGTATAAAGCCCCTCCGGATATACACATGCCATGCTTCACAAGTCAACTCATGAGTTTGAGACAAAATTTTGTGAGGCCCCGTGTGCCAAGCCAAAGCGACCGCGTGATCCGGCATATGGTGAGGTACATGACCAAAGCATATGCCAACATATAAGCAACATACCATAGTTCACGGATCTCTAGGCACTTTACTGTTAGTCGACCAGTTGAGCACATAAAATACAAAAATGAGCATAAAATGAGGTCAAAAACATGCAAATAATGCCAAATTCAAAGTAATCACAATAGTATATAACTTCGCTCACCCATGGTATCAACATATGGTTCAAAACACAATTGCTTGGGACCAATTGCAAACAATCCCCCCACTTGGATCTTCACATGGACGCATGGGGACACCTCCAAACCTCCTCCCAACACGCACCATGAAAATGGGAAAATTGATAATGGCGCTTGTGGGTCCCTCTGTAAACCTTTCCACATGCACTATATGTGCGGTAGACTTATTCTAGCGCTATGAAGCTCACCATTCGGACATGGGCGAAGCCCTTGCCACGTATGCCTCCACATATCTTCCTACACACGAAGATATATAACATGGGCGTGAGCATAGCGAAGCACATACCATTCATATAACACATACCCTTAAAAGGGGCTCCCACCATGATATGCGGTGCCCCTCCATGGACATAACTTCACGTTAAAAATACGTAGGAACCCAAAGAAAGTTTCTATGCAACACCAACACTCATGCGGTACACTCGTAAGTCGCATTACAATATTCGGTTGCATGGTTCAAGAGTTATATATCACTTTCTACCCTCTTGACCATTATCCCTTGCTACACGGGGCATGTGTAGACATCAAAGGCGTTTGATGCCCTTGAAAATCCAGTTGAGACCAAGGCGGTTCCAACCCAATTCTCAAAATTGGAATACCTCGCCGTGAGCCGGAGATATGACCTTTCAAAGTGGCCTCACGAATCCATTTTGTTTCGTCTATATCTCCAAGAAAAATGAAGGAGACAACAAAAGGAAGGTTGATTCGTAATCGGGGAAAGATGTAGGACCACTCAAAACCCATCATATCAAGTGCGGCGACCTCGAAGTCGAAAATCGGATTCTGAAGGTCTGAAAAAATCAGATGATTTTTGCGAGTGTATAACATGAAAGTTGCGGAAGCAACGAACCCTTTTCTGATGAAATCTGACCCTTCATCGGGGTTTCCGCCAAAATATCTGGAAATAACAGTTAACCAATCGGTTACCGCAAAATGGCGAGGCAACTGACAGTCGCTGATACATTGACAATCAGAACGCCTAGCTGAAAAATTACGGAAACATTATGATAAAAAAACCCTGTTGATTCCTGATATTCCGATATATAAATCTCAGCCGGTGGCGCATCGGTACTGAATATGGCCGCTCATAGCTGGAATGGCCAAACCTATCACACTATCACATCAGGTTAGGTCAGGTGGATGGGAGAGTATGATATCAGCCAGAGGCGGCTTGCCGGCACATAGATACACACCCCAAGTGACCCCAACATGGCCACGGGGGTCTGAACCGGCTTCACCCCCCTTCTCAGAGCGTTGTATCCGCTCGGAAGTCATTGAAGAGAGGACGGGAGGACCGCAATGGGCTCCAACCCCCCCCCCCCATGTCCCAAGGACACATGGAGGCCCCACATACGGCGTAGGCGTCCCCGATGCCCCAACGGAGGGGTGAGGACACTCATAATCGGTGGCCTCAGCCATATCCGGTCTCCTCTTGATCTACAACATGGACCAAGGGGATCAAAGATAGAGAAACGTCTTCGATTGATCTAAATACGTATGAAGCCCCTCCGGATATACACATGCCATGCTTCACAAGTCAACTCATGAGTTTGAGACAAAATTTTGTGAGGCCCCGTGTGCCAAGCCAAAGCGACCGTGTGATCCGGCATATGGTGAGGTACATAACCAAAGCATCTGCCAACATATAAGCAACATACCATAGTTCACGGATCTCTAGGCACTTTACTGTTAGCCGACCAGTTGAGCACATAAAATACAAAAATGAGCATAAAATGAGGTCAAAAACATGCAAATAATGCCAAATTCAAAGTAATCACAATAGTATATAACTTCGCTCACCCACGGTATCAACATATGGTTCAAAATACAATTGCTTGGGACCATTTGCAAACCATCCCCCCACTTGGATCCCCACATGGACGCATGTGGACACCTCCAAACCTCCTCCCAACACGCACCATGAAAATGGGAAAATTGATAATGGCGCTAGTGGGTCGCTCCGTAAACCTTCCCACATGCACTATATGTGCGGTAGACATAGTCTAGCGCTATGGAGCTCACCATTGGGACATGGGCGAAGCCCTTGCCACGTATGACGCCACATATCTTCCTACAAACGAAGATTAATAACATGGGCGTGAGCATAACGAAGCACATACAATCCATATAACACATACCCTTAAAAAGTGGCTCCCACCACGGTATGCCATGCCCCTCCATGGACATAACTTCACGTTAAAAATACGTGGGAACCCAAGGAAAGTTTCTATGCAACACCAACACTCATGCGGTACACTCGAAAGTTGCATCAAAATATTCGGTTGCATGGCCCATTAGTTATATATCACTTTCTACCCTCTTGACCATTATCCCTTGCTACACCCAACATGTGTACACATCAAAGGCGTTTGACGCTTCTTCATTTAAGTTGAGACCAAGGCAATTCTAGCCCATATCTCAAAATTGTAACTCCTCGCCGTGAGCCGGAGATATGACCTTTCAAAGTGGCCTCACGAATCAATTTTGTTTCGCCTATATCTCCAAGAAAAATGAAGGAGACAACAAAAGGAAGGTTGATTCGTGATCGGGGAAAAATGTAGGACCACTCGAAATTCATCATATCAAGTGCGGCGACCTCGAAGTCAAAAATCCGATTCTGAAGGTCTGAAAAAATCAGATTAATTTTGCGAGTGTATAACATGAAAATTGCCGAAGCAACGAACCCTTTACTGATGAAATCTGACCCTTCATCGGGGTTTCCGCTAAAATATCTGGAAATAACAGTTAACCAATCAGTTACCGCAAAATCGCCAGCCAACTGACAGTCGCAGATACATTGACAATCAGAACGGATAGCTGAAAAATTACCGAAACATTATGATAAAAAAACCCTGTTGATTCCTGATATTCTGATATATAAATCTCTGCCGGTGGAGCCTCGGAGTGTAATATGGCCGCTCATAGCTGGAATGGCCAAACCTATCACACTATCACATCAGGTTAGGTCAGGTGGATGGGAGAGTATGATATCAGCCAATGGCGGCTTGCCGGCACATGGATACACACCGCAAGTAACCCAAAGATGGCCACGGGGGTCTGAACCGGCTTCACCCCCCTTCTCAGAGCGTTGTATCCGCTCGGAAGTCATTGAAGAGAGGACGGGAGGACCCCAATGGGCTCCAACCCCCCCCCCCCCATGTCCCAAGGACACATGGAGGCCCCACATACGGCGTAGGCGTCCCCCATGTCCCAAGGAAGCGCTGAGTTCACTCATAATCAGTGCCCTCTGCCATATGCGGTCTCCTCTTGATCTACAACATGGACCAAGGGGATCAAAGATAGAGAAACGTCGTCGGTCGACCTAAATACGGATACCACAATGAAATATATATGTGGAGACCGAGTGAAGGGGGTATATGGCCAATCAAGGCCCAAAACTCCACGGATGAACGCCCTCACCCGTCTCCCAAGCACAAAAACAAACAAAAATGCCAAGGGGGATCCATTACGGTGCTACAGCAGCCACCAAATGGACCAACACATCCTTGACATCCAAGAGGATGTTCTCCCTCCTGAGATACTCCATCCAGACCGTGGTATACCTCGGCACAAAACTGCTCGGAGGCTCCCACGAATCTCTGGACGCAGCAAATCCCTTCCAGCGGACCTTGTATAGCCTCCCCCCAGGGCGTCCCCGGGTCCGGCTTGTCCGTCAGGATCCTCTCCGCGGTGAAGTCGTCGTCCTCACCCTCGTCATCCGAGTCCAGATCTCTGGCTGTGAACTCGAAGGTGACGGGACGTCCGCTGGGGTCTGGTGCTCGTCGACGAAGCTGGGTATGGTCGCGGTCCAGGATCTTGTTATCCCCCACACGAACCGCATACACATCCTGCCCGACCTTCCGCACGATTACCCCCGGCACATACCAAGACGCCTGCCGATGCCTGGACAGGACATCCTTGTGGTGCCGCTCCACCCATACGGTGTCCTGGAGAGCATATTTCTGGACTTTTCCCTGCTGGAAGTACTTAGCCCTCTTCTCATGCTCGTCCTGAAGTGCTTTGCACACCTTGGCCGCCGTGTCGTCTGCCTCAGCCATCATAGCGTTCGCATCCCGGGCCACTTTGCCATGGTTCAACCACGGGAGAGTGCGTGACACTCGATCCCGTAGGAACAGGATACGATGGGGCGACAGCCCAGTGGGCCCCGGAAGGTCATGGTACGCCTGGAGCACTCTCCACAGCGAATTGTACCAGTCCCGGCCCGGTTCGTCAATGTGCAGCTGGCGGAAAGTTTCGAACATCTGCTGCCGGGCCACCTCAGCACCGCCATTCCACCGGCTGTGGTACGCCACGGTCGTGGCGTGCCAAATCCCCATGTGCTTGCACATCGTCTTGAACCACGTCCCCACGAATGGACTGCCCCGATCGCTGCAGATGACAGCTGGTACATCAAAAATCGTCAGCCAATGCCTGATCATTGCGTTGGCGACGGTCTTGGCCTGCAGACCCACTCCATGCTTGTCCTTCTTGTCCCTCTTCTTTAACTTCTTGCCCGGGACCACCACGATATACCCGCTGTGCCTATCCACCGCCAGGATGACACAGTCGTAGGTCTCTCCTTCCACGGTGACCTCCGGCATGGCGAATACATCCATGGCCACGGACTGCATAGGGGCCTCCGGTATAGCCGTATACACCGGGTTGCCAGCTGTGGAGTGGTTGGGGCTCTTCGTAGCCCGACACACGGCGCAGTCGCTGCAGTACATGTCCAGGATTGCGTAGTACCCCGGTGGGAACTTGAAACGCCACTGCAGGTCCCGCTGCATCTTGTCCCCACCAGGATGCATGAGCTGGGCGTTATGCCAGTGGTCAATCAGCGCTTCCATTCGGTTCTCAGGGACCAATAGCTTGTATTTGAGGAACAGTTTATCTCCATCGTCGGTCAAGCCCTCAGGCCACTCGTCGTCGGACGGGGCGCTCACGTCATTCCAGTACCTGCTCCAGTGGTCGGATGCCGCATAGTCATCCGACCAGTCTTCTGTGAGCACTGACCTGACTAGCTCTACGGGGGCCACCATCCATTGCTCGAGTGTTTCCTCACAAAGAGCTTGGACTCGGGCGCCCCGGAACTTGGCCAGGTGCGTACGGTTTGCCATCACCACAAAGCACTTGACCCCCTCTTGCTCCATGGCCTTCTCCATCTCCATGATGCGCTTGGCCTCCTCGGTCTCCTTGGCGTCCCCATGGCTGGATATGTCCATCCACGCCTTGCCCGCGGGGTGGGCCCATCGACTGAGGCAATCTGCCACAGTGTTGTCCTTCCCCGGGACATACACGACGCTGAGGTCAAACTTGGCGAACGTCTCGTGCCACCGGGCCCTCCTTGCCGCCGGTCCCGAGGGGGTGTCGACGTGCTACTTGTGCCAGCTCTGTAAGGACTGATGGTCCGTACAAACCACCACCGGTTGCAATCTGATGTGGCCTGACCACTTCCTGAGCGCACAAACAATGGCGTACGTCTCCTTCTCCCTCGCGGTCCAGGTTCGACGTTGGCCCTCGGCCAGGATCCGACTCCAAAACGCCACGGGTACATGTGACCCGTCGTCCCGGATCTGCTCGAGGACTGCCCCTACAGCATAGTCCGAGGCGTCCGTCCGTAGCACGAATCCCTTGTCCGGGTCCACCAGGAATAGCCCCAGCTGCCCCAGGAGTCGCTCCTTCAGGCGGCTGAACGCATCTTCGGCCTCAGGGGTCCAGGCAAGCTTCTTCTTGCTCCCCTTCCGTCCATCGAACTTGCCCACCTGCAGCATCTTGTGCAGCGGCCCCGACAGTTCTGCATACATTCGGACATAGCCCGAATAGTAGTTGCAGAACCCCATGAAGGATCGGAGTTCGCTGATGGTCTGAGTTCTTTCCCAGTGGTTCAGGGACGCCAGCTTCCCAGGCATGGGACGTCGTTGCCCGTGACCAACCACGTGACCCGCGAACTCCACTTCCTTCACGAAGAGCGAGGCTTTGGTGGGCTTGCACACCATGCTGTGCTTGTCCAGCTCGCTGAGCACTTTGCGCAGATCCCTTTCATGCGCTTCGATGAGCTCGTTCTCTGTCATGTCTTCCGTGCCGGACCCGATGATGATGTCATCCACAAAAGGGTCAGCACAGTCCCGGACAGGACCGAGCAGGTCCTCCATCATGCGCTAGAAAAAGGCGTTGCCATTCTTGGCGCCCATAGGCACCACTTTCCACTGCATGGGCCCCAGCGGCGTCGACATTGCTGTGCAGGGCCTGGAGTCCGGGTGTAGCTGCATCTGTTGATAGCCGTGTTTCAGGTCTAACACCGTGAAGATCCGCTTTTTTTGTTGTTTTTGGAGGATGGTGTCGATCAGGGGAAGCGAGTACGAGTCGTGCTCGGTTTGCTCGTTCAAGTCCCTGTAATCCACCACCAACCTCCATTTGCCCCTCTCTTTCTTGGGCACGATAAAGGCCGGGCTGGCCCACTCACTGTCGGAGGGTTCGATCCAGCCCCGCTCAATAAACTCGGCCAACAACTTCTTCATGGCCTCGGCCCGATCGCCCTGAAGTTGGTACTCCCGATGACGATAGATCTTGGGGTTCGGCTTCAGCTTGATCCTCGCTGTGCCAAACCTCCCACGATCTGGAGGGTTCTTGTTGGCGACGCCACTGAATAGCCGCGGATAGGCATTTATCAGCCTCCCCTTCAGCTCGGCGACCTTGGGGTTCTCCCGGGCCTCTTCAGCCGCTTGCTTCGGTATCGATACAACCGATCGCAATGCGGTATAGGCCTCTTCCGGGTCCGAGTCCGATTTCTCCTCGTCCGATATGCCGTCCTCATCGTCGTGGGGCATGCTTCCCACCGATAATCTTCGGAAATTTGCGGCATCAGCCGAGTTCTTGTCGCTACCGGCCCCCATTCTTGGAAAATCCCACGTCGGCGGGTCCGACGCAACCGGAACATCAAATTGAGCCGCGATGTGATCCATGACCCTCGCCACGAACTCATCCTTCTCGTACTTGCCGGTGATCAACATCTTGTCATCCCACCAATGCGGAGATGTGACCATGGCCCGCCTCTTCTTGGCTGCCACACGGTCATGCATCCCCATCCGCATGTAGTTGACGACGTGGTCGATCTCGGAGTGGGACAGGATGTCCATGCCATCAATTGGCTGATCCGTCCCCTCCTTGGGCTCAAACATGACCCGCATGGGCACCGCCTCAACCCTACGGATGAATGCTTCATCACCCGTCGGCTGGGCTTGCGCCCCATCCACCAGGAAAGCCTTGGTACCCCACGCTTGACCCAGGGAGGGCATTGATAAACTCTTGGTGTCGATGAACAACTCCTCCTCTGGCCCGAATGACATCTCGTTCAGGGTGATGGAATCCAGCGTCGACTTGAGACCCTCCAGCGGACATGGGGTGGATCCTATGCCGGTTATGACCAGGATCCCCTTCGCCCTATCCGCGACGATCTTCTCCACCGTACCTCTGGTATTTTCAAGGGAGCCATGCCAATACATGGGCCCCGACTCCTTCAAACCCCAATGCCTGTGCCAGGCTGAGTCTTCTCGATGCCAATGCCTCCTACACTTCCTCAAAAGTGGGGCATCCCGGGAAGCGAAGACGTCCGTCTTGGGCGCTTCGGCTCCCAGCGTCTGAATCATCCTGGCATACAGCTGCGGCGCCATTCCATACTCCGTGAGCTGAACTCCGCGGTCTCCTCTGGACTTGGCACCCACAGCTTGCACCGCTTGGACGATCCGATCCTCTTCCTCAGCATTCCATTGGGATGATCCGCATGCATAGTCCGTGGACAGCCATGTGAGGCATTCATCATCCTCCCGGACCAGCGTTGCGCGATGGGGAAGGGCTCCAATGGCGTTTCTCACCATGAAATCATACCCCATGATCATATCCCAATCTGTAATGTCGGCCACATAGAAGTTCCCGGATAGAGTGCTTCTCTTCGCCAAATCAGGGCGGTTCAAGCGCTCATGCTCCCAGAATTCCATACTGATAGTGGCCTCATGGGTGCCACCACCCATAATGTCTCCGTTGGCCACCTTCAGGCGTACCGGTCTACGGCTGGGCTGCAGGGATTCCTCCTTGAATAACCCTCTCCGGACCAGGCTCACCTGGGCACCCGTATCCACCAAAACATCCACCACCAACTCCTGTTGTCCGCACCGTACACGCACCTTCAAGTGCAACTGCCGCTCGTCACCCTGCGGTGTAGGGACGACTCTCACGGCACAACTCTAGCACATCCGGGTGCATCAGGACTTCGAGGGTATGGTCACGGATGGTGTAGATCTTGGGCTGGTCCTGCCCGTCCACGGGGCTCTCCGTTGTCGCTCCTTCTTTCTTGCCACGTCCCTTGCCCACATACACTTCCCTTGGCAGGGCGCTCCAGGGGTTGGGAGTGGCGAAACTCAGTGGTTTTGGCTCTTCTGGAGCCTTCTTCGGCACCCGATGTGCCTTCGCTTTCTCTTGGATTCCACTGATTTTCGGAGGAGAGACCTCCGAGGTCCCACTCCCGTGGGGGCTCCTCTAGACGTGGCCTGCCGCAGCCCCCTCCTGCTGCGATCCGCTCACACTTGGTCCACCACGTTGCTGGGCTTTGAGTTCCTCCAACGTCCTCAACATGTCCTCAGCAACCTCCTCGATCGACCTCACGCGTCGGTCTGGGCCGGGTCCTCCACCATAGCATTTTCCTCCGCCTTTCCCTTGGCCCTTTCCTTGGCCGTTTCCACCGTCTCCGCCCTTTGCCTTCCAATCGGCAATTCGTTGCTCCTTGGTCTTCTTGTCGGGATGGGCGGCGAAGTAGGTCTTCTTGTCTTCCTCATATACCTTGCAATGCCGGTGGTCATGTGCATGGTTGTTCCCCTTGCCGTAGCAGACCCAGCAACCGTGTGCTGTGATCTGCACTCGCGGAACGAGAGCGGCGGGTTCTCGATCCTCCGCGGTTCTCTGCGGTTCTTGGTCCTGGGGTCCAGGCGGTTCCACCTGGACCTGTCCTGCCCATTCTCCTTCATATTGTGCGCTACGAACGCGAAGAAGTGGGCTTCTTCACGATCACCTGGGTTGGTCGCGGTCCAGAGATCTTGGCCGCTTCCACTCCCTTCCTCCGCGGTGCCGACCGTGTCCACCTGGACCTCTCGGTGGTGGCAATCTTCTCGATGACCTCAATGTCCTTGGCCTTGTCGATCCTGCACGTGGGCCTCGTTCTTGGCGTTGAGCTTCAGCTCCACCGTGATGTACTTCATGATCTCGTCCAGGCTCATGCGGGCGAAGATGACCTGCATCCTCAGCGGCTCTCCGCGCCTCCACTCCACGTTGTTGAGGCGCATCAGCCTTTGCCCCATCACCTATGATTTTAGCAGCTGTTTTTTCCCAAAATTCAAAATGTCGACAAAAAGGGGTTTTTTCGCGGGAAATGACCTATTTTTTTGGTTTCTACGGCCCCAAAATAGGGGGGGGGGGTCCTCCTACCCAAAATTTGTCCAAAAATATCAAAAACTCTGAAATTTGGCCTATTTTGGGGTATTTTTGCCTCCTTTGGGCTGGTCCTGCAGAACAGTGCTGCACACCAGTGTACCTGCCTATAGAGGATTTTCGACAGAAATTCCAATTTTCTTTGGATTCTCTGGCCCCAAAATAGGGATGGGGGGGTTCCTCCCTCCCGAGCTTTCTCCCAAACCATCAAAAACCCTGGAATTCGGCCTATTTTGGAGTATTTTTGTCTGCTCTGGGGTGGTGCAGCAGAACAGTGCTGCACACCAGTGTACCTGTATAGTATAGTATAGGCACGAAAAAACCATTAAAATAGGTTTTGTACCCAAAAAGACCAAAAGTAACCTTTTGTTTTAATTATACACCCCCCAAATAGCAGGGGGGGGGGTTCCTCCTACCCCATTGTTCCCCAAAAATAACAACCTAAGCCTCAAACATGTGTGTGTACGGTGATAGGCACGCAAAAGCCTACCTATGAACCATATGGAAATGGACCACAAACGGTGCAAAATAGGGCCAAAAACACCTCAAATGTTCATCGCTCATCCCATTGTTATGCACATACTATCATATTTTATGTAGTTCTTTGGCGTATTTTGCTTTTTTGCAACGAGCACCCTCCAATCGGGAAGGGGGGTGGTTCAACTGCTTCTTTCAGGCTAAAAAAAACAAACAATTTTTGATAAAAAAAATGGCTATTTTTCGCCGATTTTGTTGAAAAATGGCAGATTTTGGGGCATAGGAATGCTGTAAATTGTGTTTGGGAAATCGGTGTGTCCACACAGCATGCTTTTTTGCATCCAGCACCCTCAAAATGGGGGGGGGGGGGCTCTGCAACTGCCTGTCTGAGGCCAAAATACTCAATTTTTGACCAAGAAACGGCCATTTTTGGCAGTTTTTCCATGAAAAATAGCAAATTTTGGTGCATACAGATGCTGTAGATTGTGCTTTCGTAGTCCGTGCGTGCATACAACTTGCTTTTTTGCATCCAGCACCCTCAAAATAGGGGGGCGGATCCTTCAACTGCTTGTACGAAGCCAAAAAAAATCAATATGTGACCAGAAAAGGGCCATTTGTGGCCGTTTTTTTTTCGTGAAAAACGGCAAATCAATATTTGACAAAAAAACGGCCAATGTTGGCCGTTTTTTCATGAGAAATGGCAAATTTTGGTGCGTACGGATGCTGTAAATTGTGTTTGCGTGATCTGTGTGTCCCTACAATCTGCTTTTTCGTATCCAGCACCCTCAAAATAGGGGAGAGCCCAAAATAGGGGGGCAGTCTTCAACCGCTTGTCTGAGGCCAAAAAAAATCATTTTTTGACCAAAAAATGGCCAATTTTAGCCGTTTTTTCCATGAGAAATGGCAAATTGTGGTGCCTACGGATGCTACAAAATGTGTTGTCGTGATCTTTGTGTGACCACAACTTGCTTTTTTGCATCCAGCACCCTCAAAATGGGGGGGGGGGGTCCTTCAACTGCTTGTACAAAGCCAAAAAATCAATATTTGACACAAAAACGGCCATTTTTGGCCGGTTTTCATGAAAAATGGCATATTTTGGTGCGTACGGATGCTGTAAATTGTGTTTGCGTGATCTGTGTGTCCCTACAATCTGCTTTTTCGCATCCAGCGCCCTCAAAATAGGGGAGAGGCAAAAAATCCCAACTTTTGACCAAAAAATGGCCATTGTTGGCCGTTTTTTCATGAAAAACGGCAAATTTTGGTGCGTACGGATGCTGTAAATTGTGTTTGCGTGATCTGTGTGTCCCTTCAATCTGCTTTTTCGCATCCAGCACCCTCAAAATAGGGGGGCAGTCTTCAACCGCTTGTCTGAGGCCAAAAAAAATCATTTTTTGACCAAGAAATGGCCATTTTTAGCCGTTTTTTCCATGAGAAACGGCAAATTGTGGTGCATACGGATGCTACAAAATGTGTTTTCGTGATCTTTGTGTGACCACAACTTGCTTTTTTGCATCCAGCACCCTCAGAATAGGGGGGGGGGGTCCTTCAACTGCTTGCACAAAGCCAAAAAATCAATATTTGACAAAAAAAGCACCATTTTTGGCCGGTTTTCATGAAAAATGGCATATTTTGGTGCGTACGGATGCTGTAAATTGTGTTTGCGTGATCTGTGTGTCCCTACAATCTGCTTTTTCGCATCCAGCGCCCTCAAAATAGGGGAGAGCCCAAAAATCCCAACTTTTGACCAAAAAATGGCCATTGCTGGCCGTTTTTTTCATGAAAAATGGCAAATTTTGGTGCATACGGATGCTGTAAATTGTGTTTGCGTGACCTGTGTGTGACTACAACTTGCTTTTTCACATCCAGCACCCTCAAAATAGGGGGGGGGGTCTTCAACTGCTTGTCTGAGGCCAACAAAATCAATTTTTGACCGAAAAACGGCCATTTTTGGCCGTTTTTTCATGGAAAAACGGCAGATTTTGGTGCATACGGATGTTGCAAATTGTGTGAGTCACGATCTGTGTGTCCCTACAATCTCTTTTTTCGCATCCAGCACCCTCAAAATAGGGGAGGGGGGTCCCTGACCTGTTGTTCACGGGGCAAAGGCAACATTTTGGACCCATGGTACAGCCTGAAATATGGGGGGGGGGGGGCTTTGGATAATCTTTTTTTCAAGACGTCTTCCTTGTGGAGAAGGGGACCACCTTGAGAAATACAGAACCTGCATCCATCCCTGTGTGCACCATGGTCCGCACATGTTGACTGATCATTTGAGGACATTTGGAAAGAGCAACAACTTGAGCATGAAATTCTGGGCCAAATTGTGCACTGAGCAGTGCCTGCACTGAGTAATGCATTTGCCCCATGGGGTCCCTCCCTCCTCCAAGGAGCACAGCATTCCTGCACCCAAGGCCAATACTCATACTGCATTGGACTGTATGCACTGGCTAGCAGAGGTTTGCTCGACGGCTTGCCAAACAAGATGATCTGAAACACCAGAATTAAGTTAAAGACCACGGTCTCCATGCTCCCCAATAGGAGTGGGATTTGTTTTCAGATCCAGGAGGCCTCCATGGAGTAGCCCAGAACGGATGCCCCATAGAGAATGTTCCCAGGTATGGCCAACAAAAATCAGTAAATACAGAGGTCCTGCCAAAAGACAGTGCAGTGTGCACAGTGCATGCGTACGGTGTGCACAGTGCGCATGTTCACAGTGCGTGTGTGAAGTGTGCGGAATGCGTGCATGCGCACAGTGCAAATGTTCACAGTGTGTGCGTGCAGTGTGCACAATGCGGGCGACGATGAGTGTGTGCAGTGTGTACAATGCGTGCGTGCAGCGTGCACAGTGCGTGCGTGCAGCGTGCACAGTGCATGCGTGCAGTTTGCACAATGCGTGCGTGCCGTGTGCACAGTGCGTGCGTGCAGTGTGCACAGTGCGTGCGTCCAGTTTGCACAATGCGGGCGTGCAGCGTGCACAGTGCGTGCGTGCAGTTTGCACAATGCGGGCGTGCAGCGTGCACAGTGCGTGCGTGCACACTACAAACATTTTCATCAAGCCCCCATCCCCCATTTGGTTGCGTTAACGCCACCCTGCAATCGACGCTGCCGTAACCATTTGCCCAAATATCAAAAAAGCTGTCATAATGGTTGCCATGATAGCAACCACTGCCGCCATCGCTTTTCCTAGGGATGAAAAGTTGGAATGTGTTGTGAGAGGCGTTGAGGGACTCACTTACCGCCATGCCAGCGACCGCGCATCACAGGGGGTAGGTACCGAGGGTGGCAGAAACTGGATTCCTGCTTGCACAAAACAAAATTCAAAAAACAGTGAGACCCACAGACTGATCACTGTATTCTGTCATGTGTTGCGGCCATGCAACTTTTTCGCATGAAATGGAATCCCTGCATGCGGTGGCACTACGTATTCCTACTGCCTTGATAACCAATGCACAATGCAACAATGTACCGCTTCAATGATCGTAACCACAACATTTCCAATCCACTCAATGAGCCCAAGCTTTTCGAGACGTGCATGAGATGTGCATGAGCACAAAGAGTGCTGCAAAGAACAAGAGGGTGCCCCACTCAACGTGCTCCAGCAGGGGCTCCCTCTCTGTGTCTGCCAGCAGCACCAGTGTCATGAATCCAAGGATTGCAATCCAGAGAGCGTCAAATGCAGCGTGCACAGTGCGTGCGTGCAGCGTGCACAGTGCGTGCGTGCAGTGTCCACAATGCGTGCGTGCAGCGTGCACAATGCGGGCGTGCAGCGTGCACAATGCGTGCGTGCAGCGTGCACAATGCGTGCGTGCAGTGTGCACAATGCGTGCGTGCAGTGTGCACAATGCGGGCGTGCAGCGTGCACAATGCGGGCGTGCAGCGTGCACAATGCGTGCGTGCAGTGTGCACAGTGCGTGCGTGCAGTTTGCACAATGCGGGCGTGCAGCGTGCACAATGCGTGCGTGCACACTACAAACATTTTCATCAAGCCCCCATCCCCCATTTGGTTGCGTTAACGCCACCCTGCAATCGACGCTGCCGTAACCATTTGCCCAAATATCAAAAAAGCTGTCATAATGGTTGCCATGATAGCAACCACTGCCGCCATCGCTTTTCCTAGGGATGAAAAGTTGGAATGTGTTGTGAGAGGCGTTGAGGGACTCACTTACCGCCATGCCAGCGACCGCGCATCACAGGGGGTAGGTACCGAGGGTGGCAGAAACTGGATTCCTGCTTGCACAAAACAAAATTCAAAAAACAGTGAGACCCACAGACTGATCACTGTATTCTGTCATGTGTTGCGGCCATGCAACTTTTTCGCATGAAATGGAATCCCTGCATGCGGTGGCATTACGTATTCCTACTGCCTTGATAACCAATGCGCAATGCAACAACGTACCGCTTCAATGATCGTAACCACAACATTTCCAATCCACTCAATGAGCCCAAGCTTTTCGAGACCGTGCATGAGCACAAAGAGTGCTGCAAAGAACAAGAGGGTGCCCCACTCAACGTGCTCCAGCAGGGGCTCCCTCTCTGTGTCTGCCAGCAGCACCAGTGTCATGAATCCAAGGATTGCAATCCAGAGAGCGTCAAATGCAGCTTCAGCACATTCTTGATGTTACTGATTCCCATGAAACAGTACCCTTGTAGCCAGGTCCCAAAATAATGCGGTACATGCACATGTTGTATCTTGGACACGCGGCACCTTGAACAGGAGGGGGAGGAACGCCGCCAAGGCCTCTTGCATCCTCAATACCAAGGCGTCATCCGGCCTCAACGCCTCAACGGCGGCATATGAACCGACGGCAACATGTATCGGCGACTGGCCCTGTGTGATGCACAGAAGGGGATGCAAAGCTCATCAGCGTGTCTGTCACAATGCCGCCTTTCGCAATGAACAGACTTCAACTTTCCTTTTGCGCCAGCGCTCATTCGGGCAGGAGTGCTCACAGTGGGTCAGTTTTTGGAGGATGACTTGAACGAGTGTCTTCGCCCCCACGTGGCACCCTATTTATCGCAAAGCGATCGCAGAATTTGCTGCATCTGCAGTCCGGAACGCGCCGTTCCAGCATGCCTTGCATCGAGTCCACCCCACAAAAAAAAATGGGCGATGGCCAAGAGAATAAGATGCGCGCAGTGTGCACAATGCGTGCGTGCAGTGTGCACCGTGCGTGCGTGCATACTTCGTGTACTCGAGGAAAGTTTTGGCTTCCTTAACCCATACCTAAAACCCTTTCCCATCTCTCTCCATTTCAAGGTCGTGCAGGGCCACTTGGCTGGCGTCGTTCATGGCATCATTTCGGAATGCTTGGATACACACCCGCCCTGTGCCCCGAAGCCCCCCCAACATGCACAAAGCATGCACAGGGCACGCACAACGCATGCATGCCCCACCTCTGCCGCGTGCGTGCAGCGTGCACAATGTGTGCGTGCAGTGTGCACAGTGCAAAACGCAATGCCAAAGGCACGAGCAAAAGCTCCACGGTGTCAAAAAGACATAATCTGAGTCGGGAACGGACAAACAGCGAAGGTGTTCTGTCACCCAGACCCAGAGATTTTCGCTGAAACTCTTAGCAGACAGAAGGCACTAATATTGTGACACACTGATATTGTGCATGCGTGCGTGCATGCAGTGTGCACAATGCTTGCGCGCAGTGTGCACAGTTGGTGCGTGCGTGCAACATGGGATGTGCACGGGGCACACAGTGCATACCATCAAGAGCCGAGGCGTGATACGTTGCTACTTCTTGTTTTCTCTTGATGCGTTGGCTGCAAGCTCCAACATCTCATTGCTCAGGAACTCCAACACAGCAGCCACATGCACAGTTGCTCCCTTGCCAACACTGGAAGAGTACCGCCAATTTGCGGGATAGACAACATTGCTTTGAGAAGAGAAGTGGAGCATCATGCATCATGCATCATGGATTGCAACCGCAGCAGAATTATCAACCACCACAACGGCAAGCCAAACCACCACTTGAATGGAGAGATGGGACAGACGGGCAAAAAATGACCGACACAACTGTGATATTTCCTCTGCGATATTTCAACTATGATATTTCAAGCATGGACCCACAAGCTCCCTAACGGTTGCTTCTGTCCTCCACCACTGGGTCGAATTTAAGCATTCCCATACAATTCACCCAACATACCATCAATATGCAAATGCAAATGTACAACGCAATGCCAAAGGCAACAAGTGTGTGCATGCATGGAGTTATCTTGTTGGGTTCCACAAATCACTCAGGTTGGTAATCACGACGAAATCACAACGAAATCACTCTAATCCACATTTGTGGCTTCAAAAGTGCAAATATGGCTATTCAGGGGCACTTTTTGCACCCTCCGGAAGATTATCTTGAGTAAAAGGCATGTAGGGTCACAATTTGTTGCTTGGCAAGCCTAACCGAGCTCTAGGGAAAAATTTCATCAATGCCAAATCACACGAAAGCACAGCGACAGCAATGAAATCAACCATTGTGGGTTCAAAAGTGCAAATACAGCTGTTTGGGAGATTGTTGCCACCAAGTGTTTCTAGGACATTGCCTAAGCCGGCTCTTTGGGTTGCCATGCAACGCGCGTTGCAATGCACATTGGTACATTCCACTGAGTGCGTGTGGTGTGTGTTGTGTGTGTGATATTTCATCTGCCCATAACGAGACACATGACATGGGCAACCATCCAATTTGAAACCGGATGAAATTTCCCCCATACCTCGTTAGGTCACAAACATGATATGAGTGCGATGTGGGCAATGAAGCAATGGCAGCGCAAACACAAAGCCAGGCAATGTTCTCAAACTGCCTCATCTACGTCAGCATAGGAGCCATTGCTTAGCCCTGTGGGTTGTACCAAAGGGAAATCACATTTGGTTGCCATGCATGCTCGCCATTCACTATTCCCTCACTGTCTTTTGACCATTCGTTCACCCTTAGTTCACTGTCTTTTCACCCTTTGCTCACCCTACCTAGGAAGGCGTAATACACAGGACAAGCCTCCTCTTGGCACAAAAAGCACGCAACAAGGGCATGAAGGCAGTGAGACAATCTTTGTATATTAGAATATGTGGTGTGGAGCAATGTCATGTTCGATCACCGTCTTTTCACCCTTCGCTCACCCTACCTCGGAAGGCGTAATACACAGGAAATACCTCCTCTTGGCACACAAAGCACGCAACAATGGCATGAAGGCAGTGGGACAATCTTTGTATATGATTGATTATATGTGGTGTGGAACAACGTCAGGTATGACAAGAAATTTGCAATACTTGTCCACCGTGGATATGGACCACAAAAGGTGCAAAAATGGGCCGAAAACACCTCAAATCTACATTGTTCAACCCACTCCTGTGCACATAGTATCATATTTCATTTATTACCTAGCATTCAAATACTTATAATACCATCTTATGCCCCAAACATGTGTGTGGACGGTGATAGGTGATCAAAACCCTACCTATGAACCATATGGATATGGAGCACAAATGGTGCAAAAACGGGCCAAAAACACCTCAAAACTACATTGTTCATCCCATGCTTGTGCCCGTAGTATCATATTTTATTTCTTACCCAGCATTCAAATGCTTACAATACCATCCTATGCCCCAAACATGTGTGTGGACGGTGATAGGTGATCAAAACCCTACCTATGAACCATATGGATATGGAGCGCAAAAGGTGCAAAAACGGGCCACAAACACCTCAAAGCTACATCAATCATCACATTCTTATGCCCGTAGTATCATAGTTTATGTAGTTCTTATCATTCAAATGCATACAGTACCAACCCAAGCCCCAAACATGTGTGTGGACGGTGATAGGTGATCAATACCCTACCTATGAACCATATGGATATGGAGCACAAACGGTGCAAAAACGGGCCAAAAACGCCTCAAAACTACATTGTTCATCCCATGCTTGTGCCCGTAGTATCATATTTTATTTCTTACCCAGCATTCAAATGCTTACAATGCCATCCTATGCCCCAAACATGTGTGTGGACGGTGATAGGTGATCAAAACCCTACCTATGAACCATATGGATATGGAGCGCAAAAGGTGCAAAAACGGGCCAAAAACACCTCAAATCTACATCGTTCATCCCATTCTTATGCCCGTAGTATCATAGTTTATGTAGTTCTTATCATTCAAATGCATACAATACCAACCCAAGCCCCAAACATGTGTGTGGACGGTGATAGTTGATCAAAACCCTACCTATGAACCATATGGATATTGGACCACAAACGGTGCAAAATAGGGCCAAAAACACCTCAAATGTTCATCGTTCATCCCATTCTTATGCACATACTATCATATTATATGTAGCACCTATCATACGAATGCTTACAATAACAACCTAAGCCCCAAACATGTGTGTGTACGGTGATAGGCACGCAAAAGCCTACCTATGAACCATATGGAAATGGACCACAAACGGTGCAAAATAGGGCCAAAAACACCTCAAATGTTCATTGTTCATCCCATTCTTATGCACATACTATCATATTTTATGTAGTTCTTATCATTCAAATGCATACAATACCAACCCAAGCCCCAAACATGTGTGTGGACGGTGATAGGTGATCAAAACCCTACCTATGAACCATATGGATATTGGGCCCCATGGTGCATGAGAAAGGGATGAATAGCCTAGAATAAAGGCAAAACATCGCTTGTCATGTAGGCTTCTACCAATGGTGATGACAATTTGTTCATATATCACCTCTATACCACCTCTTCCAGCCCTGTAAGGCCCTCTACATGGCGTCCATAGACCCTAAAACCATGAAAAAGAGTGGTTTTTGGCTAGAAAAGTGTGAATTTCTCAAAATCTTTGCCTGCCAATCTGGATTTTTTTAGGTCAGCAGCCAGGTATTGATCTCGGGGACACGCTCATGCCTTTACTTTGCTTCCAACTGCGAAAAAAAGTGGACTTTTTGGCGATTTTCTATTGCGCACGGCGGTCGGGAATCTGAAACTCGCGTACGCGGCAGTTGTTGACAGTTGATCTGCGGCTCCAGCTCCAGCGACAGCGACATTGTGTTAAAATTTTGAGAAAACACAAAAACAACAGTACTACTGTGTGCAGTTTGATATCGCCGTGCTGAAAATGCATGACTTTGAATTTTGGGAAAAAACAGCTGCTAAAATCATAGGTGTGGTGTCGCCGAATACCTCCACGTAGACGGCGTTCTTCAACCCCAACATTCGGCTGGGCTCGCCGAGGTTTCGCCGGAAAAACTCCATTATTTGGGCGTGGGTGTCCTCCGATGCCATGATCCGTACGGCCCCGGGCTTCTTTGCTCTCTTCTTCTCCTCATCCTCCACTCTTCTCTTCCAGTGGCCAGGGAGGACGTCCTTCAGCAGGTGGCGGATCTCGCTGGCCTCATTCCAGTCCTCCACCAGCTTGAGGCTTCTTCAGTACTTGCGGATGTACCGATTCCATTCTCGGACCCTCAGTTCCCCGCGCTCCAGCGGCAGCGGAACGGACCACAAATCCTCCAACTTCTGATTGGGGGCGTCCACTCGCTCCTCGTCCTCCAGCCACTGGAGGCAGGCCTGCTCTGTCTGGATCACTCCCTCGCGGATCTGATTCCTGAGCTCCTCCTTCAGGTCCTGCGCCAGCCTGTGTGGGAATGTCCGACATACCCACTTGTCCCTTGGCGCTCCCTTCATCTCGCCGACCACCTCCTCGGCAAAGTCCTCCCAATCCAGGATGAAATCATCCAGGTTGGAGGGGTTGCCATCGTAGTAGGGGATTTTGATTCCCGTGAGGTCGTCAATCCTGATGGCGTCTCTGACGTACGCAGCCACCACTCCACCGAGACCCATACCACCTCTGGCCGGGGGGTGTGAGTACACTCCTCGTACATCCCGCCTGACGGTACAGATGTCCCATGCCGCCCAGGATCCACCAACCACTACGACTGCCCATGCAGTTTATCCGGAAGAGGAGATCCAACACCAGACCATGCAGGGGCGAACCATGGGAAGGGCCGGCAGACATGGTTGAGGCCATTCAGGCGGAAACCTGTGGGTAAAGGACCCCACTACGGGGATATGGACAGCTGGTGGAGCAAGTCCTTCCCGCATCCCAGACCCCATGGGTTCAGGCCCAACTGGACCGCACTCCACCGTGGTTGCTTGCTCTTCCCGCATGGACCCGACCAGTGCCGTATGCTCCCCGAGCATTATGGATTCGCTGAACAGGAGAACAAACGGCAGCACACCCGGGTCAACACGCAGAGGCGCGTAGGGTGCCTCTGCAGGGCCGCCCATGGGTTTCTCCATGGCGCTCCTGAGGGTCTTAACCCGCTCCACCAGCTCTGCCGCTGCCGTCTTTGCCGGGAGCCTCGGACCCGAGGCGAGGGGTTGTGACTCCTCTAACCTTTTCAGGCGTCCCGACATGTCCTCCACCAGGTGGAGGAGGCTATCCACCACTCGCTGCTGCTTCTGCAGGGCCATCTACAGCTTCTCCCGGTAACGGTCCTGCTCCGCCCGCAGCTCCGTCATGTCTCTCTCCGCTGCCGACTGGTCATCCAGGATCCCCGCGACATCCTCCTATAGGCCGTCCTTCGCGTTGTCCAGGCGGTCAAGGTGCTGCACGATGGCGTCCATCCCCATCTTTGGGTACTTGCCGATGAGGAAGGATACGTGCTTGCAGTGGCACTCAACGTGCTTTCCACCTGATCCGGCGCATCCCACGGTTCCCGGCGCCTCGAACTCCTCCGCCATCGGTGTGTCGCCCATGCTATCCCGCGTTGGCTCCGTGTGTCGGGCCACAGGCGCCGTTCTGGCTCTGGCAGGCCTCTCCAACGCCTCGGCGTCATGCTCCAGGCTTGGTTCGGGGGCCGTGTGCGCCCTTGTGGGCAGTCTGGCCATCTCCTCCGACTCCGAAGGGTAAGCGGTCCGATAGCCCTCGGAGTGCCCCTCGGAATCTGCAGCTGACCACAGCCTGACCGGGCTGGAATCCGTCTCCATCGCCCTGGCTTCCGCCGCGGGTTTTGGGGACCCGCGCTTCCGGTAACGCCAGGCTCTGCCGTTGCTGCCAGTCTCCTGCAACTCCTCCGCAGCAGAGCAGAGATTGCAAGCCTTGCGGCATTGCCTTTCACACATGGAGGCCAGGTCCTCCATGTCTAGCCCATGTCCTGCAAGGGCTCTCCGTTCTGAGCATATTCGCTCTTCTCGGGCTTCCCAGTCCGGCGTCGACTCCACGGACTCGACGATCTGCACCCGGGGCGGCCTTGGGCAGGGCTCATGAGGGCTCAAGACCCCAGTGCGGCGGTAGGGGACAGGTACTCCTCTGCTACCATAAAGAAGGTCCCTACCAGGACCGGCCCCTGCTGTACCCCTTCCACCATTTCCTGTCACTCCTATGGTCTTGCTTCTCACCAAGTTCTGCATGATCTTGCCTTATCCTGCACAATTTCCCACAAAGAAAAAAGTAAAATACGGCTCCTTCACACAAATCCGGATCCCTTGCAATAACCAACTACCAAGTACAATCCAAATCCAATCAATCCACACTGAGGGTTTCCAAGGGTGTTTGAGGTCCCGCGTTGACACTCAACAACTCCTCTCAATACGCCGGTCGTCTCACGGTGCACACGGAAACACGGGCGTTGGGCATGTACATAGAATTGCACCAGAAAAAGAGGCCCTGAAATTGGCATATGAACACATATCAAGCATAATTGGGGAAAGATGGAAACATACACAATCACAGCCATAGACCCCTCATTCCCTGGACTCAGGACCTTCCCTTGTCTCGCCAACATGATGCCCTGAACCAAGTCAAATAAGATGGCTAAATGCCATGTGTCAAAAGTCACTACACAAACCCCAAAAATGTTTTCCCTCCCAAGCCTCTAAGTCCCAGCCCGATAGGGGAGGTGGCGTGTCATGGCCTAGAGTGGCACTCAGGACCATGCCCTACCCTGACATAAATTTGGTTGGACTTGGACTCGATTGGGCTTGGAGAGGTGCCCCATGAAGATGACCTCACAACATGGCAAAATCAGGCAAATCACACCATAATGCCCAAAATCAATTATATACTTAAAAATGCATACGGCAGGTATTCAAAAGCTCCATGCATGTGTCAAACCGGAGGGTAATATACAAGGGTGATATAGACCAAATGTCAATGCCCAAGAATATCCCAACATTGGCTCTCAAACCCCTCCGGATATACACATGCCATGCTTCACAAGTCAACTCATGAGCTTGAGACCCAATTTTGTGAGGCCCCGTGTGCCAAGTCAAAGCAACCGTGTGATCCGGCATATGGTGAGGTACAACACCGAAGCATATGCCAACATATAAGCAACATACCATAGTTCACGGATCTCTAGGCACTTTACTGTTAGCCGACCAGTTGAGCACCTAAAATACAAAAATGAGCATAAAATGAGGTCAAAAACATGCAAATAATGCCAAATTCAAAGTAATCACAATAGTATATAACTTCGCTCACCCATGGTATCAACATATGGTTCAAAACACAATTGCTTGGGACCAATTGCAAACAATCCCCCCACTTGGATCCCCACATGGACGCATAAAACACCTTCGAATCCCATCTCAACACTCACCATGAAAATGGGAAAGTTGATAGTGGCGCTTGTGGGTCGCTCTGTAAACCTTCCCACATGCACTATATGTGCGGTAGACATAGTCTAGCGCTATGGAGCTCACCATTGGGACATCGGCGATGCCCTTACCGCGTGTGACTCTACATATCCCCCTACAAACGGAGATATATAACATGGGCGTGAGCATAACGAAGCACATACCATCCATATAACCCATACCCTTAAAAAGTGGCTCCCACCACGGTATGCCATGCCCCTCCATGAACATAACTTCACGTTAAAAATACGAGGGAACCGAAGGGAAATTTTCCTCAATTAAGTTGAGACCAAGGCAATTCTAGCCCATATCTCAAAATTGTAACTCCCCCCTGTGAGCCGGAGATATGACCTTTCAAAGTGGCCTCACGAATCAATTTTGTTTCGCCTATATCTCCAAGAAAAATGAAGGAGACAACAAAAGGAGGGTTGATTCGTGATCGGGGAAAAATGTAGGACCACTCGAAATTCATCATGCCAAGTGCGGCAACCTCGAAGTCGAAAATCTGATTCTGAATGTCTGAAAAAATGGGATTAATTTTGCGAGTGTAAAACATGAAAATTGCGGAAGCAACGAACCCTTTTCTGATGAAATCTGACCCTTCATCTGGGTTTCCGCTAAAATATCTGGAAATAACAGGTAACCAATCGGTTACCGCAAAATCGCGAGCCAACTGACAGTCGCCGATACATTGACAATCAGAACGGATAGCTGAAAAATTACGGAAACATTATGATAAAAAAACCCTGTTGATTCCTGATATTCTGATATATAAATCTCAGGCGGCGGCGCCTCGGTATTGAATATGGCCGCTCATAGCTGGAATGGCCAAACCTATCACACTATCACATTAGGTTAGGTCAGGTGGATGGGAGAGTATGATATCAGCCAACGGCGGCTTGCCGGCACATAGATACACACCCCAAGTGACCCAAAGATGGCCACGGGGGTCCGAACCGGCTTCAGTATGCCACAATGAAATATATATTTGTGGAGACCGAGTGAAGGGGGTATATGGCCCATCAAGGCCCAAACGTCCCCGGATGAACGCCCTCACCCGTCTCCCAAGCACAAAAACAAACAAAACCGCCAAGGGGGATCCATTACGGTGTCGCTGCAGCCACCAAATGGACCAACACGTCCTTGACATCCAAAGAGATGTTCTTCCTCCTTAGATACTCCATCCAGACCGTGGTACACCTCGGCACGAAACTGCTAGGAGGTTCCCACGAATTCCTGGATGCGGCAAATCCCTTCTAACGGACTTTATAAAGCCTCCCCCCAGGGGTCCCCGGGTCCGGCTTTTCCGTCAGGATCCTCTCCGCGGTGAAGTTGTCGTCCTCACCCTCCTCATCCGATTCCACATTGCCGGCTGTGAACTCGAAGGTGACGGGACGTCCGCTGGGGTCTGGTGCTCGGGGACGAGGCTGGGTATGGTCGCGGTCCAGGATCTTGTTATCCCCCACACGCACCGCATACACATCCTGCCCGACCTTCCGCACGATTACCCCCGGCACATACCAAGACGCCTGCCGATGCCCGGACAGGACATCCTTGTGGTGCCGCTCCTCCCATACGGTATCTCTGAGGGCATACGTCTGGACTTTTCCCTGCTTGAAGTACTTGGCCCTCTTTTCATGCTCGTCCTGAAGTGCTTTGCACACCTTGGCCGCCGTGTCGTCTGCCTCAGCCATCATAGAACTCGCATCCAGGGCCACTTTGCCATGGTTCAACCACGGGACAGTGCGTGACACTCGACCCCGTAGAAACAGGATGCGATGGGGCGACAGTCCAGTGGGTCCCGGAAGGTCGTGGTACGCCTGGAGCACCCTCCACAGCGAATTGTACCAATTCCGGCCCGGTTTCGTCAATGTGCAGCTGGCGAAACGTTTCGAACATCTGCTGCCGGGCCACCTCAGCCCTGCCATTCGACCGGCTGTGGTACGCCACGGTCTTGGCGTGCCGAATCCCCATGTGCTTGCACACCGTCTTGAACCACGTCCCCACGAATTGACTGCCCCGATCGCTGCAGATGACAGCTGGGACATCAAAAATCGTCAGCCAATGCCTGATCATGGCATTAGTGACGGTCTTGGCCTGCAGACCCACTCCATGCTCCTCCTTCTTGTCCTTCTTCCGCCAGGATGACACAGTCGTAGGTCTCTCCTTCCACGGTGACCTCCGGCATGGCGAAAACATCCACGGCCACGGACCGCATAGGGGCCTCTGGTATAGCCGTATACACTGGGCTGCCAGCCGTGGAGTGGTTGGGGCTCTTCATGGCCCCACACACGGCGCAGTCGCTGCAGTACTTGTCCAGGATGGCGTAGTACCCCGGTGGGAACTTGAAGCGCCACTCCAGGTCCCGCTGCATCTTGTCCCGACCAGGATGCATGAGCTGGGCGTTATGAGCGCTTCCATTTGGTTCTCAGGGACCAATAGCTTGTCCTTGAGGAATAAGTTATCCCCATCCTCGGTCAAGAGCTCAGGCCACTCGTCGTCCGACGGGGCGCTCATGGCATTCCAGTACCTGCTCCAGTGGTCGGATGCCGCATAGTCATCCGACCAGTCTTCTGTGAGCACCGACCTGACTAGCTCTACGGGGGCCACCATCCATTGCTCGAGGGTTTCCTCTCGAATAGCTTGGACTCGGGCGCCCCGGAACTTGGCCAGGTGTGTACAGTTTGCCATCACCACAAAGCACTTGACCCCCTCTTGCTCCCTGGCCTTCTCCATCTCGATGATGCGCTTGGCCTCCTCGGTCTCCTTGGCGTCCCCATGGCTGGATATGTCCATCCTTGCCTTGCCCGCGGGGTAGGCCCATCGACTGAGGCAATCTGCCACAGTGTTGTCCTTCCCCGGGACATATACGACACTGAGGTCGAACTTGGTGAACATCGCATGCCACCGGGCCCTCCTCGCCGCCGGTCCCGAGGGGGTGTCGACGTGCTCCTTGTGCCAGCTCTGTAAGGACTGATGGTCCGTGCAAACCACCAGCGGTTGCAATCCGATGTGGCCAGACCACTTCCTGAGCACACAAACAATGGCGTACGTCTCCTTCTCCCTCGCGGTCCAGGTTCGACGTTGGCCCTCGACCAGGATCCGGCTCCAAAACGCCACGTGTCCGTGCGACCCGGCGTCCTTGACCTGCTCGAGGACTGCCACTACGGCATAGTCCGAGGCGTCTGTCCGTAGCACGAATCCCTTGTCTGGGTCCACCAGGAATAGCCCCAGCTGCCCCAGGAGTCGCTCCTTCAGGCAGCTGAACGCATCTTCGGCTTCGGGGGTCCAGGCAAGCTTCTTCTTGCTCCCCTTCCGGCCATCGAACTTGCCCACTTGCAGCATCTTGTGCAGCGGCCCCGAGAGTTCTGCATACATCGGAACATAGCCGGAATAGTAATTGCAGAACCCCATGAAGGACCGGAGTTCGCTGATGGTCTTTGGCTTCTCCCAGTGGTGCAGGGACGCCAGCTTCCGAGGCATGGGACGGCGTTGCCCGTGACCAACCACGTGACGGGTTTGAGGTTTGAGGTTTGATTTTGCGGGTACTAGAGGCCTTTCGGCCCCGGGGGGCCACCTGGGCGGGCCAGGTGATATCCTCCCCACCGGGTCTTAGTGGGGGGCCCTCCAAGACGCACCTCCTGCCTGGTGGCAGAGTCCCCCGGGTTCACAGAGCTCGGAGCCCCCTCCTTCCCCGGCTTCCCCGTTTCGCCACTCCCCGGTCTGTGCATCAATTCGCAGCCGTGGCTGCGGGCGCTTACCCACTGCGTTGCCCCCCCAATGCGTGGTCGCCCGGGGCGCCGGCGCCGCCGGGCCCGTGCTACTGGCTTGTCGCCAGTGGGACCCCCTTGGGCTGGCGCGGAGGCTGCTTAGCCTAGGGGTTGGGGCGTGGCGCTGTGCGCCACTACTGCCTTGGCGGGTGCAGTGCCCCGTCTGTGTGTGCGCGGCGCTCGCGGCCGGTTCGGGGGGTTCGGGCCGGTACCTGGTGTTGTGTCTCTCTCGTTTCCCCCTCCCCGCCCTGCGTGTTCCGCGTTGCGTGTGGCGGGCCGTCCCGTCCGGGTGTCCCTTACCCTCGCTCGCGGGTACGCCATTCCACGCGGTCTGTGCGTTCCGCGCGCTCGGTCCGGTTGCCCTTCTGGTAGTCCCCGCGTGTCCCTTTCGTGTGTGTGCGCTCGCGCTCTCGCGGCGTCCGCTCCCCCCCCTCCTGGGTGGTTTGGCGTGCGCACCTCGCGTGTCCCCGGCACTGGGCGCTGGTAGGGCCGTTCCACGTGGTCCGTGCCCCTCCGTGTGTCCTGTGCCGGTCCCTTGCTCCGTCTGGCGTGCTTGGGGGGGGGCGGTCCGGTCCCGGTTCCCCCCTACTTGGCTTGGGGTTGTGGGGGTGGCGGCAGGGCGTCCCCGGGGGGGGTGCCTTCTACCGTTGCGAGGGGCGTCTGCAGTCATGCGCTCCCCCTCCCCGGACTGCCCGCCCACTGGGCGGGCTGTCGGGGTCCGCGATCCACGTGTTGTGGGCGCGGGCGTGCGGGTGTGGGGGCCCTGCTCTGTCCCCTCGGCCGGCACGCCCTGTGGGGGCTGCGCGCCGCGGGGCGGGTCCGTGGCGTTCATGTGCCGGGGGGCGGGCTTGGGGGGGGGGGGGGGCGTGCGCCGTACCCCCCGGTTGTGCGGCCGGGGGGGGGCCTGTAGGGCGGGGGGTCGCTCTGCCTCATTCCGTCCATCTGCCTTCCCTGGGCAGGCAACAAAGCGGGTGTCACTGGCGTTGTGCTGTCCATGGGTAGCGTGGCCCCCCATACCACTCCGGTTCGTGCTCACCAGGCTTCTCTGGGTACGATCTGTGCGGCGTCCTGGCGCGTAGGCGCGGGCTCGCTTGTTCTTCGCGGCCCCCATGGGAGCCGGCGGCTGGGGCGGGGGGGCGGGTGGCGCTCTGGCTCCTCTCTCGGGCGGGGGGGGGACCATCCCCCCTGCCTCGGGGGGTGGGGGCCGGGGCCCCCGCGGCTTGCGGGCCGGTGGGGGGGCGGGGGGGGGGGGTGTCGCGCCGCGGCCTCCCTGCTCCCCCTCTGGGCGGCGGCCTGCGGTACTCAATCCTGGCCCCCTTCGTGTCGCCGGCGCGCTCTCTTCCGGCGTGCGCGTGCGGTCGGGGTCGAAGTGCCGCCCCGGGTTGGGGGGGGCTGAGGGGCGGCCCGTGGACCGCTCCCCCGGGGGCCCTTGCAGACCTGAACCCCCGCTCTGCCCTCCCTGAGTGGGCTGTGGTCACGGGAGGGTCATGTGGGGCATGGCCTCCATACTGTTCCGTTGTGCGCGTTGCTCCGGCACGCCAGTGTGGGCTCGCGGGAGCAGGTCCAGCCGCCGCTCCCCCCACCGCGTCGCCGTCCCTTCTGGGGGGGGGCGCCCCCCCGGCCCCGGGGGGGCGGAGGGCCGCGCCTGTGGCTCCCCAGCTGGGGGGGGTGCGGGGGGGGGGGGGGGGGGGATGGGGGGGCGGCCCCCCCGCCCGCTCTCGGGCCTGAGTGGGAGGGGGGGGGGGGAGTGGGGGGGGCCCTCTGGTCCCCTGACGACGCCTCCTGACGGCCGGGTGGGGGGGGGCGGCATGCCAGTCCCGGCCCCGGGGGCCAGCCATCGGCTGGGGGGTCGCGCCCTTCCCCCGCCCCCCTCTACCTAGAGCCGGACCCTCGTGCAGGCCCTCGCTGGGGCCCCTCATCCCCCCTACCGTTGTCGCGGGGCGCTGGCCGGCCGGGGGCGGCCGTGAGGGTTAGCGGTCAGTGGTTAGCGGGCTGCGGGGCAGCAGGTTCCCCCCCGCGCTCGTTCTCTCCGCCCTCCCTCCCGCGGGAGGTGGCACGCTCTCATGCGTCGTGCCGTACCGTGGGGGGGGCGTGGGTCGGGGGGCCCAGCTCCCCCCCCCACTCTCTCGCATCCGCCGTCTGGGCCATCACCTGCGCCGCCGCTTGTGTGGGGGCTGGGGCTGTGGCGGCGGCGGGTTGTGCCGGCGGTAGCGCCAGTGGGCGAGGGCGCTGCGCAAAGCCCGGGGGAGCCAGTTGTTGGCGTCCGCATCCGTGATGCGGAGCACCGCTCCCCCTTCCAGGAAGGCCGGCCACGTCGGCTCCCTGTCGGGCCACACCGCCCAGATCACTGACCTGAGGACCCTCTCATGGTCCTCTGGGGCTGCCCACCCCCCCGGGGGTACCTCTCAGTTTCCTCCGTCTCTCCGGAGGAGCACGGCATCGAAGGGCCGGTTCCTCAACCTCCTGGAGGTCCCCTGGTTGGCCCAGCACAACCACCCGTACACCTCCCCCACCAGGGGGAGGGTCTCCTCCCCCAGAGGGTCCGGGACCGCGCCCCAGTCCCGGTCCCATGGCCGGCCCCCCTCTGCCCCCCGCGCCGGCCCCCCTCGCTGCCCCTGTGCCTGCGGCGCCGATGCCGCGCCCCGCCCCCCCTCCGCCGAGGCCATCCGCGCCGGCTCCGCCCTCGGCGCGGGGGGGGCTGGCTGGTGCCGGGGTCGTGGGGGTTGGGGAAGGACGAGCTCGCCGGCGTCAGGGTCGATGTTGTAGAGGTGGTGGTGGTGGTGGTGGTGGTGGTGGTGGATGTGGTGCGCCGGCATCTGTTGGATGCCGGGGGGGATGCACCTCACCGGCTGCACGTCCGGCTGCGGGGGCGCCCCGCTCTCCGCCCCTCTCCCTTCGTCCCGCCCTCCCCCCTGGGCTCCCATGCCCCGTCCCGCCTGTCCCTTGGGGCCCGCGGCGCCCTTGCTCTTGCCCTTGGGCCCCTTTCCAGCCCCCTGCCCGTGCCGCGGGTCCCGCCTCCCGTCCCCCACGCCCTGGCCCGGCCGCTCACCCACCTCCCCTCGCCCTGCCCCCTGCACCTGGGCTCCCTGCCCGTGCCCCTGCACGCCCTTCCCGTGCCCTGACCCCTTCCCGGCCCCCTGCCCTGAGTCACGCCGTCCGCTGCCTGCGCTCTGCCCCCCCCCGCTGCTGCGCCCTTGCTCCCTGCCGCGCGTGCCCTGGTCTGCTCCTTGCGCGCTTCTGTGCACTTCCCCTGTCGCCTCCTGCCCCCCGCTCCGCGCTCCCGTGGCTGGCACGCCGCTCTGCCTGCGCGCCCTCCCGCCCTTCCTGAATCACGCGCCGGGCGTCCCGCTGTCTTTGCAGCTGCGGCAGCGTGACGCCCGGCGGCGAGCGCTCGGGCGCCGGGGGGCGGACGTGCCGCTCCCGCCCCGGGGGGAAGGGCTTGGGGGGGAACTGCTGGGGGGGGCAGGTGTGGGTGTGGGTGGGGTTGGCGTGGGCGCGGTACTTCGCGCTCTCCCTGCCCACTGCTGCTGCTGCGGCGGCCGGCGGCGAGGCGCCCGTGGCCCGTACGGGGTTCTTCCCTCGCTTGCGCGGCGTGCTGGGGGTCGCGGCGTGGCCTGCCGAGGCGGTGGCGCGGCCCGCCGGGGCCGCGGTCGCAACTCCTCGCGCGCCCTCCTCGCTCTCCTCTGCTGCTGTGGCGGCCGCCGGCGAGGCGCCCGTGGCCTGTGCGGGGTCCGTCCCCCGCGTTCGCGGCGTGCTGGGGGTCGCGGCGTGGCCGGCCGAGGCGGTGGCGCGGCCCGCCGGGGTCGCGGCGGCAGCCCCTCGCGCGCCCTCCTCGCTCTCCTTCGCTGCTGTGGCGGCCGCCGACGAGGCGCCCGTGGCCCGTGCGGGGTCCGCCCCCCGCTTTTGCGGCATGCTGGGGGTCGCGGCGTGGTCGGCCTAGGCGGTGGCGCGGCCCGCCGGGGCCGCGGTCGCAACCCCTCGCGCGCCCTTCTCGCTCTCCTCTGCGGCTGCGGCAGCCCTCGGCGATGCGCCCGGTTCCTGCGCCGGGGCTACCCCCCGTGTCGGCGGCGTGCCGGGGGCCGCGGTCAGGGCCGCGGCGTGGCTCGCTGGGGCTGCGGTCTCCGCTTCCTGAGCGTCTGGGGCCCCCTCCCGGGGCGGGGCGGCGGGGCTTGCTGCTTGGGCGGCGGGGGCGGTAATCTCGGCTGGCTCAGGCTCCCGAGCCGGCGGCGGCGGCCCGACCAGCACCGCCGCCTCCGCCAGCCTCCGCTCCTCGCGCTCCGCGAGGGTCTCCCCCGTCCACTCCGGGGAGGCGGGGGAGCGGGAGCGGGACCGGCGGTGGTGGCAGTCGTCCCGCTGGGGGGAGCCATCGGAGTCTGCCATCACTGTTATCCTGGTAGGCATGCGTGGTGGCAGGCGCGCCCTTCCCACTACCTCCTGGTGCATCAGTGCCGTGCCGTGGGCAGTGCCGTGTGGTGCTCTGCGGGGGGGAGGGGGGGAGGGGGTGCGGGGCCGGCTGTGGCGTCAGCCCCGCACAGCCGGGGGCCGGCGGCCATCCACCGGCATTTGGAGGGGAGGCGGGGGAGCGACGCGGCCCACGCGTCGCGCCATAGCTCCCAGTCTGGGGCGGGGCCCAGGGCCCTGGGCCCCCGGGGGTCGTCGATTGGTGTTGGGGGGAGCCGCACCAGGTGGACCCCCGTAACGGCGGTGACCTCCTGTGTTCGCAGGAAGGTGTGTACTCCGTCCCGCGCCGCGGGCGCCAGGAGGGGGGGGCGGGGTACGGGTGTTGCCCCATAGAGGTGGGTGGGGCTGATCCCCAGGATCCGCCCCGGGTCCCCGCGGGTCGCGACGACGAGGAGGAGCAGGGGGGTGCCAGGGCACTCTTGCCAGAGGTCCTGCCCCCTGTGGTGGGCACCCCTGGTTCTGAAGAGGGGGGGGGACAGGTCTGGGTTAGCCCAGCCGCGGGGCGCGTGCGTCGCTGGCGGGAGGGCGGGGCACCAAGTGGGCTCCCTCGGGAACGCCTCGCATACGATGGCGTACGGGGGGGTAGGCCTGGTGCCGTCGTACACTGGGTTGGTCGGCCGGGGGCGGGCGGACGCCTCGTCCACGCCTTCCACGAACACCGTGATCTCGCCCACCTTCACGTCCTCGTCCGGTGGGTGTAGAAGGTGGAGCGCCGCATCCAGCTCGGACACTCCCCCAGGGTACGTGGCCCGCGCCTGGTTCAGGTACGGGGCCGCGTCCCCGGGGTAGCGCGTCCTGAGGGCGTGCAGCAGGGCTGGGGCGCTGCTGCGGAGGGACATGGCAGACCCTGCTCCCGTCAAGCGCAGGGTGTCCCCCATGGACAGGGGCTGGCCCGACCGGTTGGACTCGCGCCACTCCATCCAGTGCCCGTAGAGGGCCGCCTCTGGGCTAATGAGCCCCGGCTGGACGGCGTTTACGATCCGGTGCATTGCCGGGAGCAGCGTGAGGGCCCCCGCTCCGTTCAGGGCGCGGACGGCCGGGAGGGCGGTCTCGTTGAGGAAAGCCCTCGCACTGCCCATCAGGTCAAACTGTGCGGCAGTGTGCGCTTCCTGTGCCTCCGCCACCGCGTCCGCCACCAGGCCCCGGACGGCCGCCTCCTGCGCTTTGCGGCGGGCCCTGGTGTGTCCCGGCCCATCCCCCCGTCGGCGTAGCATCCTGCTGCGGGCTCTGCAAAGGGCGGCGGCGGGTGAGGGTTAGGGCGCGAACACGTGCGACAGGTGCGCAACGGATGTGGGGTCCCGCAGGTGCACGTGGATCCACAGAAGGGCAGCGCCCGCGGGGCCCGCTCGTTCGTGTGAGGGGGTGTGTGCCCCCTCGATGCGCCGGTGCAGGGCCTCCTCCTCTGTGCGCCTGCGCGGGCCTGCGGGAGGTTCGGGCCAGGGGCACGCGGCCACCTGGGCGCACCGCGCGCACCTGTTGGCGCCTGTCGACGCTGCTGAGGACACCGTGTCACACTCCCCGCAGAGTCAGCAGGTGTGTGGGACGTGGGAGGGCGGCGACCGGGGGTCGAGATGGCGGAGCCAGAGGTCGTCCCACCTCTGTCAGAGGGGGTCCCGGATCTCCAGCAGGCGGGCGCGGACGCGGCGCCGGTCGTCCTTGCCAAGCGTCTTCCGCTGGACCTCCTGCCACGTGTCGTCGGGGAGGATCCCGTGGTCGTGGAAGGCGGCGATGAGGTCGTCCCACGCCGGGCGGGGGTGCCCCTGGGGGGGGCTTGCCATGTACACGTGGCGCCTGGTGAGGAGGGGCGTCAGCGCATCCCATCGGCACCCGTTCGCGGTGTCTCTGTGGAGGAGGGCCAGCAGGGTGCCGTCCGCGACTGCCTCCCATCCAACACGCAGCCCTTCGCAGCCGTCTAGCTCCTGGCGCAGCGCGGCTGCAATGCCGGTGGGGAGCATGAGGAGCAAGGGCCCCTGGGTGTCGCCCAGCCAGGACAGGGCGTCGTCGTATACCGGCCCCCCACCTTTGAAGTGCGCCACGGCGAGCTGGGCGGCCCCGTCCTCTGGGGGGTGCCACCGGACGGTGGCCGCGGCGTGTCCCCACGTGCGTCTCTCCGTAGCCCGGAGTACGTTGGCGGCGTGAAGGACGATGCGGGGCGGAACGGGTGTCCTGACGAGTGAGGACACGTCCCCAGTCCATCCCGTTTGCGGCACCGGGGCCGCCTGCAGCCATTCCCCCGTCGCCGCGTCCCACGTGTGGTCAGGTCCCGCCCCGCGGATCGCGGTGGGTCTCGGCCGGGTGTCCGGCCCCCATCCCTCGAGCGGGATGGCGGCGTATCGTTGCGCAGGGGTCTGCGGGGCGCGCGTGGCGGCGCACCACCGGCCCCACTCGCGCGCCCATTCCTCACCCACGATGCGCGCCTCCCACGCGGTCATGGAGCCGCGCCCGATGATCCACGGTGGGAAGAGGGCGTCTTGTAGGTGCCTCGAGAACCCCCCCGGCAGGTCCTGGTACGGGTGGGGGCCCTCTTGGGGCGGGCACTCCAGACTGCCATTCACGACACGGAGGGAGGCTACGAAGTCCTTGTCAGGGCGCGGGGGAGGGGGAGGGTGGTCGCCCTCCGCCGCAGTGAGCCACCGGTGTGCTTGGGCCGCCGCGCTCTGGGGCTCGCGGAGAAGTTGCTCCAGCCGGTGGTTGCGAAGCTCCCATGCGAAGTCCCCCAGCCGGAGCATGTGGTGGAAGAAATCGTCCACAGAGGTCCCTCCCGGCGGGTCGTATCGGGCTATGGCGCGGAGCTGCGCCTCCGCGTCCTCGGGCACCAGTCCGGAGCAGAATACCTCCGTCCATGTGGCGCCTGCGGAGCGCCACGAGGCCACCCACAGGGCTTTGTCCCCGGGTGGGAGGTGGCGGGCCGCCTCGTGTACCGCCTGGCGGTAGTGGGGCCAGAGGATCTGTGAGTGGGCGCATCCCACGTGCATGTGCACCGGGGTCTCCTCCGGGCTGCCGAATAAAAGGCACGGTTGTGGGACGATGGCGACGCCGGAGAGCCGCTCCTTACGGACGCGGAGCCTGCGCTGCACCGGCGTGTGGCCGTCTCGGGCCCGCAGCGCCCGGCGGTTGGTGGCCGTCGCGGTGAGGTCCCGGGCGTGGACATGGGCCGTGGCGTGGGCCGCGCCCAAAGGTGTGTGTCCCCGGTGCGTCAGCGCATGGTCTGTCTGCGCCCGCTGCGCGACCTCGCCGAGCGGCCGCATCGTGGGGGGACGTAGATCGAGATGGCCGTCACGGCCGGCGACAATGAGCTGCGCGTGGCCAGGGTCCGGGGGCGTGTTCTGCAGGACGGTGTCCTGGGACGCCGCCCGGTCCGCCTTGTGCAGTAGGGCGTCACTGTGGTGCGAGGTGGCTCGGACGTACCAGAGCGGGTGCCCGGCGTGTTGCCCTCGCGCGCACAGGCTGACCCGGAGCAACCTCAGGGGCATCTGGTTGACCACCTTCGCTGCGCCCGCGGGGACCCCCGTGGTCCGCTCGCAATCTGCGTGCCGCAGGAGGTGGAGGATGACTTCGGCGTCCACTGTGTGGACCCATGGTCGGTGGGCACCGTATTGTAGGGGGAGGGAGGCCGCCACCCCCTCCCCGTCGGGCACCGTGCCCGAGATAGCCACCGCCCACGTGCGGGTGAGGTCGGCGGCGAGAGCGACGCTGGTGGCATGTTTGCAGGGTCCGCCCCCGGACGCGTCGGAAGAGGTGTGGCCCCAGGCCTCCGGGATCCAGTAGTTTCGATGGGGCTGAGCCACCCCGCGTTGAGGTCGGCGGAGTGCCACCGGACGTTGGGGTGGCTGGGGGTCAGTTGGTCCAAGCTCAGCGCCCTGGTGTTGCCTGGGCTGATCGCCGGGTGGTCGTGCAGCCGAATCTCCGCTTCGGTGATCGTGCTTGCCCAGGACCCAAGTGCCGTCACATGTTCCTTGAGCCACGCCGGGCCCCCGCGCTGGTGCACCACCAGGTGTCCCGTGTCCTCCGGCTGGTCCTCCAACGCGTGCACTGCCATGTGTGGGTCGTGCGGCACCCCCGTAGCTACTAGCAGGGCGGTGCCACGGGGGAGCCCACGGGGTTCGGGCTGGCCCGCTCCCACCTGCACTATTACCCACTCGGCCCGGAGCTGCGCTTGCCCCGTCGCTTGGGTGCATTGGCCGTCCGTGGTCACCAACCACAACGGCGTCGGCGCGTGGGGCCGGGGGCGCAGGGGCTCGGGCCATGCCACGTCCGCGTTAAGCTCTTGTTGCTCGCTTTGCACGAGTACGTCGCGGAGGATGTACATGAGGGCTGCCGGCCAGTGGTACGCCGCCCCCCGCGTGGGGGCGGATAGGCCGTCCTGGCGGCAGTAGCCCCCGACGTGGAGGTGCAGGCCGTCCGGGGTCACCCGTGGGCCGGTGTGGGCGTCCTGCTTAGCCCTTGTGGGGTGGACGAGTCTCAGGCGGGGGTCCCGCGTGCCGGTGGTGTGGAAGAGGTGGACCAAGGCGTCGCGCCACCCGGGGTGGTTGGTGGGCTCCTGCTCACGGCGGCAATAGTGGAGGTGTTCATCGGCGCATTGGTTGAGGCACTCCCGTACCGCAGTCGGCCACGGGTCGCCGTTGTCGGGGAAGGGGTGGCGTGGCCCGTGGTGCCCATGCCACGGCGTTGTGTGTGGCACCGTCAGGCGGCACGTGTCGCGGTGTCGCAGCTTGGCGTTGCGCAGCGTGACGATGTTGCCCGGCGGGGACTGCAGCCGGACATGGGCCGCCCTGGGGCACGCGATGGGGTTGTACAGCCCCACTCCCAGGGCGGCCAGGGCCCGGGGTATGCGGTGGACCCAGTCGCCTCCCGCTAGAGTTGCGAACTCCGGGACGGGGTAGTGCACCTCGGGACATATTCCGTGCGCGCCAGCTATTTCCCAGAACATCTTGGTGACCTCGGCGCGCACGGAGGTTGAGCGGTGGTGGACGAGTGTACCCACGAGGGCCACCGCTGCCTGCCGGCACCGCGTTGGCACCCTTGTGAGCCCCAGGGTCCGGTCATCCTGCAGGCTGTCCCGCGAGGCGTCGAAGGCGTACCGCGCCCTGTCCTTCGCGACCTGGACCGTGATGTGGTCCAGGTGGCGTGCAGTGTCGGAGTCGTCGGCGATGAAAGGGGCAACGTACTGCGTCACCCCCCCGAGGATCGCCAGGATGACGTCCTGCACCACTTTCGGTGGCGCGAGGGTGTTAAGGCACCAGTGGTGCACTGCCGCCAGGCGTAGCCGGTGCTTGCGCTGCAGGGAGAACTCCCCGTCCGGCTGCAGCTGGAGTCCCAGGTAGGGGACGGAGTCCGCCGCTGGTACTCAGTGCCACGGGTTTTCCAGGTGGGGGCAGAGGCGCAGCTGCAGGCCCGGGACCCCCTCCGTGGTGGCCATGGCGCACTTGCGGGGGTTGAGCTCCATGCCCATCATCCCCACGTACGCGGCCACCGCCTCCACGCCCTCGACGAAGCGCTGCAGCATGTGGGCCACCACCAGCAGGTCGTCGATGTAGGCCTGGATGAGGCCGTGCTCGGCCCCTCCCGGCGGGCGCAGGCGGTGCCCCTGCGCCCTGAGCAGGGGCTCCAGGAGGAGCGCGTACAACAGGGGGCTCTCGGGGTTGCCCTGCCGGACGCCGCGCAGCATGTAGACGGGCTGCGTTAGCCCGTGTGCTGTGACGATGCGCAGCCTGGCACACGTGTGGAGGAAGAGCAGGAGGTC
This sequence comes from Eutreptiella sp. 'Long Island Sound 2002', assembly GCA_964036045.1. Classification (NCBI taxonomy): domain Eukaryota; phylum Euglenozoa; class Euglenophyceae; order Eutreptiales; family Eutreptiaceae; genus Eutreptiella; species Eutreptiella sp. 'Long Island Sound 2002'. Next base: position 27,547,176 of record OZ038384.1, read on the forward strand.
GATGACGTCCGGCGGCACGGAGAGGTGGCGCAGGATGAGGTGGAGGGCGCCGTGTGGGGCAGTGTCGAAGGCCTTGCGGGTGTCGAAGGAGAAGATGTAGTTTGGCCTTCCCCGCTGGAGCTGCCACTGCGCCATGAACAGCGGGGGGCCTGTGTTGGAGCCAGGGAGGGCCCCTTGCTGCCAGTCGCTGACCACTCCGTGCCGTGTGAGCACTTCCGTGATGCGCTGGGTGAGGGGGCCCGTGAGCAGCTTCATGTCCAGCTGGCCCAGGGCTATGGGCCTGTAGTTGTCCAGTCTGGCAGAGCCCGTTACCTTGGGGCTGAGCCAGATGTGCGCGTCCCTCCAGTGCATCGGCAGCGGGGCGCCGCGGAGGATGGCCCGGTAGGAGTGGACCAGGAGCCACTGGACGGGTGCCGGGAGGGCCTTGATGAAACGGGCCTCCACGTGGTTGGGACCTGGGGCCTTGCCATCGGCCTTGTCCAGGGCGGACTCCAGGTCCTGCATGGAGTACTGCTGGACCTGTGTCCAGGCCCCCTCAGGGACCCAGGGGACGTGGCGGCCGAGGACTGCCTGGAGACCTGGGAGGTCCACCGGGCGTTTGTCATACAGTTCTCGCCAGAAGGCGCGAACTGCGAACATCACGTAGTGGGCCTCCGTGAGGAGCGTTTGGGTGTTGGGGACCCGTACGTTCCAGAGGCCTGATGGGCCCGGGGCCTCTACCTCTATGGCTCCCCGCACGGCTTTCCATCGCTGGGCGATGTCGGGGGCGTGGCGGCGCCAGAAGTCCTTGATGGCGCGCTTGCGGTCTGCCGCCAGGAGGGCGCGGTGCTGGCGAATGTCCTCCTCGAGGGCGGCTGCTTGCCTCTCCAGCTCCTCCTGTAGCTGGCCCTGTGTGGTCAGGCGGAACCCGGGCGACACACCCTGCAGCTCCTCCGTGAGCCAGAGCGCCGCCTCGGACCCGATGCCATGCCGGGCCGCGTCCGCCTGGTACGCTGCCGGCGCGCGCGCTGCCAGGGTGTCATAGCGGAGGACCGCTGCCTGGAGCCGCTTTCCGCTCTCCGGGAGGTCCCCCTCCGCCGGGTCCGTCCCCGCCAGGGACGGCTGCCGGCGTCCCACCACAAGCGCCAGGGCGTCATGCGTCGCGTGGAGGTGTTCGAACACCTTGTCCACCGCGGCCGCGGGCATGGACCCGTAGTCGTGCTGCTCTGCGGGACCCAGCCAGGGCGCCAGGGAGGGTTCATCCTGCGCGGCGGTGACCGCCGCCCACAGGCAGTGTTGGACAGGTGCGGCCTCGGCGTCGTACGGGAGGAGGCGGCCCTCCGTGTGGCTGTAGGGGGTGGGCATCGCCGCGCGCCCCGCTGCGCTGAGGAGACCCGGCAGGGCCAGGCGGACCGGGAGGTGGTTCGAGCCGACCACCTGGGGGTGTGCCATGCCGCGAGCCCAGACACTTTCCCGCAGGGACCACGGCAGGAGGGGCTCGTTGACCAGGAAGGTGTCCACCCTGTGCCGGGACGGGTGGAGCGTGGGGGTCATGTCCTCCTCGCCGCCTGCCGCGGCCCTTCGGAAACCGCAGGCCTCCCAGCCCGCTCGGAAGTGCTCCGTGGCCGGGTTGGTGGGGACATCCATGTAGATGTTGGTGTCGCCGGCGATGACCACCGGGTGCCTCCCACCGAGGCTGCGTGCCGTGGCATACATTTGTATGTCGCCCCAGAACGCCGCCCGTCCCGCCCACGGGGAGCAGCCTGCTTGCGGCCCGTGGACGTTGATGAGGGTGAGGCCTCCTTCGTCCGTGCGGATCCCCAGGGCCGCGGCCTTCCTGGGGACAATTTCCGTGAAACTGAGCACCTCGTGCTCCGCCACGTACTTGCTGCTGACCGCGGTGAGCAGGCCCCCCCCTCTCGAGGTGGAGGTGGCTCCCGTCTCCGCCAGCTGGCTGCTGAAGAAGGCGGTGTACCCCTTGTCCCCGAGCGCCGCGGCCACGTGCATCTCCTGCGCCCGGGTGGCGATCCCTGTTTCCTGGAGCATGATGGCAAAGCCCCCCTCCTGGGGCAGCATGCCGGTGATGAGGTGCTCCTTGTTCGTACAGGCCGCCGGCCCCCGGCGCCGCCGGAGTGTGTCCCGGAGGGACCGGTCTGGCGGCACGAGGCCGTTGCAAAGGTTCCACGAGAGGAGCCACAGGGCGTCGCCCGCCATGTCCTCCTGGAGTCAGCTATCCCGCATCGGCATCACCGCTGGGTTCGCCGGCGCAGCCAGGGCATCCGGGTGCGCCGCATCCGCTGAGCCTGTTCCCAGCGGGGCCCACAGGGGGGCCCGAGGGACCGAGGGGGCCAGGGGGGCCAGGGGGACCAGCCCCGCGGGGATGGACATGGACCCTGGTGGGGCCGCACCGCCGGCCCCCGGGGCCGCTCCGGGTGCCTTCTCATCTCCGTCTGCGTGGTCGGCTGCCTGGGGCGGGGGGCGCCGGGTGTACGGGGCGTGCCATGGGGACCTCCGTGCTCTCCCCTGCAGGATGTTGGTGGCCGCCTCCTTGTCGTCCGCCGGGGCTGCAGCGTGCACCGCGTGCCACACCAGGTGTTCCAGCATTGCCCCGCTTGTGTAGTACTTGTCTGCACACAGGGGGCATTTCATCGGGCTCCGTGGTCCCTCGCGCCGGGGGGAGCGGCACCGACTTCCGAATGGCGCCCTCCGCCGCTGGTTCGAAGGGCAGGTTGGCCAGTGGCACCGTGTGTGGCGCCAGTGTGCGGCCCGGGGCCGCCGCATCGAGGGCTCGTGTCGCGGGCGCGGGCCCGAGACCCCGGATGGCATCGCGCTGCGCGTCTGCTTGCAGCCACGTTTGCCAGTGCGTGGAGCCGATTTGGCGGTCGGGCTTGCCCCTCCATCGCAGGTCGTGGAAGGCCTGTAGCCAGCTGGAGCTCTAGGTCGGCGGCGTGCGCCGCTGCCGGCCACACCCCCGGCCTCGCCGCCCGGGCGTTGTCCTTCAGCCTGACCTGGAGCAGGAGGGCGTGGTGTTCGCCCTCCCGTAGCGCCTTGATTATCATGCGGGTGCAGTCTGCCACGCGGATCACGGCTTCGGGCCCCAGCAGGCGCTCGGGGTCGCAGACGACGATGTGCGCTTCCGCCGGGCTGAACATGCAGACCACCCACTGCGGGTTCTGCTGTCCCCGTTGGGCCACCGCCAGGGTAGCCGCTAGGCGGGCGTGCGTGATTCGCCCCGCGTGGAGGTCCGGGACGTCCGTGGCCCTGATGGCGTCTCCCTGCCACGCGGCCCGTAGATGCTCCTCCTGGTCGGGGCTCCACACCAGTGTGGGGGGGTTGACCCACCCCGGTTCCTGCCTCTTGTTGGGGGCGCTGACGGTGTGTAGCAGGACCGCCAGCGGCCAGGGGTCCGGCGACATATAGTAGGCCTGGGTGGGCCCCTGTTGCCAGTTGACGTGGGGCAGGGGCGGGAATGCCCCTTGCCTGGCGGTGCTGTGCCAGACTGTCCAGCGGACTCCGGCCAGGACGTGCGACCCGTACCCTCCTGCGTGGCCGTGTAGGATGGCCTGGTAGCCTGCCGTCTGCAGCACCAGTGCCTCCCCCTGCTTAGGCCTGGGTGGGGGTGTGCCATCGCCCGCATCCCAGATGCGGCTGCGCCCGCGGAGTGTGGCATGCCACGGGTCTGGTGCATCGCGCTGTGGCCCTTGTATGCTTCCCGCAATCTGCGCCGGGCCGTGGTGGTGGACGAAGCTCTCCCCGCCGTCCGCTAGCAACGCCGCCGCGACGACGTATAGCTGCTCCGCCGTGAGGGGTGCCGTCGACGCGTGCGTTGCGGCCGGCCGGCGGGGCTGCGTGTCGCGGCAGGGGACATGGGGCAGCAGTTGCGCCAGCCACGCCGCCACGGGACCCATGGTGACGGCCGCGACCGCGGACGTCAGCGCCGTGCGGTCCGTTGGTCTGTACGTCCGGAGCCCCGTGGTATCTCAGGTGAGGTGCCTGCAGGCTGCCATCCCGGCCACCGCTCCGCAGTTCGTGACGTCCGGTTCGGCACCATCCGCGCCGTCGCGTCCCCTTTGTTGTACCGTGGTGGCGGTGTCGAGCAGGGGGCCCTGCTGTAGCGCCTCCGGGTCCTGCCCCAGCGGCAGGGCGGGCGGGACTGGCTGCGGGAAGTGCTGCGCGCCTCTGCGCTCCGGGTGCGTGTGGTATGGGTTTTGCCGGCGGTGTTCCGGGGCTGCCCGTGGTCAGAAGAGGAGTTGGTGCAGGTACCAGTGGCCTTCCGCGGTGGACGGGTTGCGAAGCGTTAGCCACTGTTCCACCACGCCTTCTGGGTGCGCGGCCTCGACGCGGCGCTGCAACCCCAGGCGGCCTAGGCGGTTGGACGTGCCCGCGGGTGGGATGTGGGTTTGCGGGCAGAGCACCCGCAGCGGCTCCAGCGCCAGGTCCAGCACTTCGTCGTTGAGCTGCTCCGTGAGAGCCGACGCCCTGTGCAGGGCGTGGAGGACCTCGGGTGTGGGGGCCGTGAGCTGTTCGAGCACCAGCCCCGGCAGGTACCGTGCACCCGGGTTCGTTAGCCACTCCCTGGTGTGGCTCAGTACGGCCTTCCACACTTCCCTCGTAAAGGCGTGTTGGGGGGCCAAAGAGGGGACCATCCGTAGGAGGCGGTGGCACGCCGGCGGCGATCGCATGGGCTGTGGGGCGGCCGCTGTGATCCACCTGCACGCCGTGCCGGGCACGATCGCCCCCCATTTCACGGTCCCCATGCCCTCGGCGTGGAGCAGCGCCTGGCCCTGGACCAGGGGGAAATAGGGGCTGGAGCGCCCCTTTCCTTCCTTCCACCGTACCCAGGCGGCCCCCGCCTGCAGGCTGCGGAGCAGGGCCACGCCGGGGAGGAGCGACTGCGGGAAAGCCCCCTTGACAGCCTGGGTGGCGTGGGCCAGGGTGCCCATGGGCAAATACCACAACGGGAGGGTCCAGGGGCCCAGCAGCGGTTGCGCCACCCCTGCGTTCCATCGCCACTCGGAGTCTGGCGGGGTGGCCGGGACCGTGCCTGTCTGCAGGAAGTGGCGTGCCTCCCTGTCGGGGTGCCGTTGGAGGGTTACCGCGAGGCTGAGCCCCTCTGCCGCGGGTGCCACCCGGAGGCCGCCCCGGGGCCTGCGCCAGGGGTAATCCTGGTCGGCCGGCCAGGTGTGGAGGTCCCGGGCGATGTCCTCCGCGGTCCCTGTGGGGGCGTCCTCCGGTGCCAGGTGCCACATGACGGCGAGCACCGCCCACGTGGAGAAGGGCCACGCCCGCGGAGGGGTGTACACCTGGATGGTCCACTGTGGGCACGCCCGCCGGACGCGGGACGCGTGAAGCACCCCTCGGACCATGTCCGCCGCCAGGACCAGCACCATTCCCGAGGGTTCCACAATGATCCCCTCTGCGGGTCTGCCGTGGCGGCCCCGGGTGAGCAAGGCCACTGCCGCCTGTCCCGCGTGGGTGACTTGGTCGACGGCCTCCTGGATGTTCACGCTGCCGCGCGCGGTCTCATCCAGGATCCAGCCCTGCGCCACCCCGTAGCGTAGGGCAGCGCATGCGGCCGCGGGTTTCACCTCGGGCAGCGCTCCGTCATCGGGGCCGGGCTCGGGCTGCTGTTTGGGGCACCAGCCTTGGCCGGTGCAGTGGCCCCGTTTCCACGCGGGGCAGAGCGCGGGCACGCTGCCCGCCGGCGGCGCAGGTTCCGCGGGCGCGCCTCCCGTGGGGGGCTCCGATACTGCCTCCAGGTCGGAGTCCGTCCCCGCGTCCCCCTGTGGGGGGTCTCCTTCGCCGTCTCTGAGTCCCAGCGCCCTGATGACCTCGTGTGCTTCGTCCAGCGTCGGAGATCGGGGGCGTGTTTTGCGTGGGGCCGCGGGTTCCGCCATTGTTGTGTCGCTGTGCCTAAGAGCAGGGGGTGGGGTGCGGATGTCCCGTGGCTGGTGCGCTGGTGCGTTGGTGCGTTGCTCGTTGTGGGGGTGGCGGATGGGCGTCCCCGGGGGGGGCGCTTTCCAGCATTGCGAGGGGCGTCTGGTGTTAGGCGCTGTCCCCCCCCCGGCCGCCCGTCCTCTGGAGCGGGCAGCCAGGGTTCCGTGACCCACGTGTCCCGGGCGCTGTCGGTGCGGGCGTGGGGGCCCAGCACCGGCCCCACAGCGTGTGCCCCTGCGGGCCCGCGTTGCTCGCTGTGGGGGTGGCGGAAGAGCGTCCCCGAGGGGGGGCGCCTTCCACCATGTTGAGGGGCGTCTGAGGTCAGGCGCTGTCCCTCCCCCGACTGCCCGTCCATTGGGCGGGCTGTTCGGGTCCGCCACCCACGTGCTGTGGGCGCGGGTGTGTCGGTGTGGGGGCCCAACACCGTCCCCTTGGCTTGCATGCCATGTGGGGACCGTGTGCTGCGGGGGTGGTGGGGGGCCGTCCCCGGGGGGGGTGGCCCGCCACCGTTGTGAGGGGCATCTGGTATCAGGCGCTGTTCCTCCTCCGGCCGCCCGTCCTCTGGAGCGGGCAGCCAGGGTTCCGCGACCCGTGTGTCCCGGGTGCCGTCGGTGCGGGTGTGGGGACCCAGCACCGGCCCCACAGCGTGCGCCCTTGCAGGCCGGCGTTGCTCGCTGTGGGGGTGGCAGAGGGGCGTCCCCGGGGGGGACGCCTTTCGCCGTTGTGAGGGGCGTCTGAGGCGCTGTCCCTCCCCCGACTGCCAGCCCATTGGGCGGGCTGTTGGGGTCCGCCACCCATGTGCTGTTGAAGCGGTACCCAGAACCCCATGGCCAGGTTACGGCATACAACCGGTCTCCGGTCCACTAACCCCATGTACGGCGTGTTCCGTGCCGTGAAGCCCCGCATCGGCAACCGATGCGCCGGCAGCGGAGATTTGTGTATCAGAATATCAGGAATCAACAGGGTTTTATTTTCATATTGTTTCCGTCAATTTTAACGCTTCCGCTCTGATATTCACTATTTTGACTGCTGGCGGTTGGATCGCGACTTTACCGTAACCGCCAGTTTAACTGTTTATAATGGAAATTTTAACGCTATCCGTCACGAAGGCTCCAAAGCCTTCAGGAACTGCATGGACGCTTCCGCAATTTTCACATCTTACACTCGCAACCTTAATCCGAATTTTTCAGGATGTCGAAATCGGATTTTCGACTTCGACATCCCCGCACTTGATTTGACCTCTTTCGAGTGGACCTACGTGCTTCCCTATGCACGAATCAACTTCCCTTTTATCTTGCCCTCCATTTGACTCAGAGATATGGGCAAAACAAAGTTGATTCGTGAGGCCACTTGTAAGGGTCATATCTCGTGCCGCTTGCGAGTATTGACGATAAGGAAACGTGGGATGTATTCACAATACTCCCGACGTAATTTAGGAAGCATCATATGCCTTGCGTTTCCACACGTGCGCGCTAGTGTAATGGATCATGGTCAAGAGGGTAGAGTTTGCGTTATAACTCTTTGGCCATGACATTGCGTGCGTTAAGATAACTTTCGAGTGTAGCGCGCAAGTGTTGGTGTTGCATAGAAACTCTTCTTGAGTTCCTATGAGCGATTGACACAAAGTTATGCCCTTGGAGGGGCACGACATATCGTGGTGGGAGCTACATTTTTGGGCAATATGTGGTATGTGCCATGTGTTGTGTTGCGTGCCCATTTGGCGGGTCCATTACTCCAAGCCAAGCCCGCCAATGGACCTCATATTGTGCAAGCCCCTTCTCCATACTCCCTACGATCAATTGCGAGCCTAACCTTCGTGAAGGGAAGCTTGTGTGGCGATCCCGAAGCGATGCGTTGGGAGCAAGGTGTGTGTCTTGCAATTTTCCATACTTTCATGTGCCCACTTGGGAAGTAGCGCTCGTAACCTTTCAAGGCGCCCCAAGTGGAGCACATATGTGGGATCGAAGGTCATTGGTGTCAAGTCATTGTGTGTAGAAGGATTAAGTGATTGCACGATCCAAGCCGAAGATATTATAATATAATTATGCACCTTTCAAGGCACTTTTGTGTGTGCTTGTGCCAATTTTGCCATTTTTGGCCCGTCATGATGTCAAGTGGCGACCGTGTATCTCAACGTTGCGCTCGATTGACATCATGACCCAAGTATGATATGAGGGTACATACTTCGGTGCCCAACATATCTTGGACCCGGCGGGTAACTCCTCTTAGGCTTGGCATACCGTGGCCGCCATGTTGGCGATTTGGGACTATCCCAAATCATGGGCTCACTTGGCGACCCTGCCATTCCCAATATCGGAGGAGTTGGGCGACGCCCAAAAGATATGTTGGACCAATATGACTTGATACCAATCCTATGGCACACCCCGGTCCAAGTCGGGCATGTACCCCATTTGCCCCAACCATGAGTGTGCGCATTTTTGGCCATTTTGAGCAATTTTCCACTTTTGCTGCCCGCCGTGCACTATGTTCTAACCCTCGTGCACGCCGGACGCATGGACCAATGGACCATATATGACATGGGTGTTATGGGTAATGGTCCCCATGGTCCACATACCACGTGGGCGAAGCGGAGCCACCTTCGTTAAGGCGCTAGCCGAAAGTGAGTATGGGCAATTTTGCAATTTTGACATTTGTGGACCCAATTGGGATCGTCACCACGCCGAGTGGCATGGAGATCTTTGAGAGCCAAGGGCATGGGAGTCTTCATTGGACTCCCGGCGGATCGCGTATGGAATGGCGAATCCGATCTCCAAGCCGGCGTGGAGATATACTATTGGGAGCACACCGGATTTTGGCTCATTTCAAGCAGCCAAAATGACCCAATTTTGGGACCCCAATTTCCCCCTTCCGTGTGGTCAATTGGCGGCCCCATTTCTCTAAGCCCATAAGGAGCCCGGACCTAAATTCAAGTTGTACACTCAGATATAAGGTCCTAGGTCCTGCCTCCTACCCTGTGAGCCATTGGCCTTACCTTAGCCGGGCGAGCCACGCGTGAGAATGACGCCAATTGTGGTGATTTTGGCATCATGACCCCACATGACTCACCCGTGGTGCCCTGATGCCGGGACCTCAGAGGGAACCAGGTTGGGTGAGGGCTCCAGGGGGTTCGCACTGGAAGGGCATAGGGTCAGTTGCCTCGTCCCTACCTCTGGCGGGTCCGGACGAGGGGTCAATTATGGGGATTTTTGAGTTAATTTCAGTTTGGGCTGAAACAGCCCATTTTCAGCTACCAACTCCTGGGTGATAATGGCGGGGCCTTATCTCTCGCTCAGTGAGGAGTTGGGACCTGCCGTTAAGGGAGCATGGGGAGCCACTGTCGGTTGGCCTTGGAGCCCATTGGTTCCCAGGAACTTGCCTGTGGCTGTGCGGGACACCTTTCCCATTGGCAGGGTTTCAGGGTCCGGACTGAGCAGGGCATGGGTTGTGTTGGAGCCCCCGCCCCTACCAGCCACTGAGAGGGTCGGACCTGGGATTGGGATATGAGTTGGGACTGAGTGTCTATTGTCCCTTGATGCCCTTACCCCAGTCCAGTCTTAACCCCATGTGTACATATCCTGATGTGTTGCTGTACATACTTTCGTTCCCTCTTTGCAGAGTGGCAAGGATTCTGAAACGCTTTGTCACATGACACAGGCGTATTGATGCCCTTGTGAGCGTAGTGCCTTGCCTGCCTGCTCACCTGTGCGTGTCACCGCAGCGTCCCGTGGCCGGCCCCCCACGGAAACGCGTCAAAAGCGTTTCACCGCCGCGGGGTTACCCAGCCCTCGCGTGCCACTCGGGGCCACCAACCCCGAGCAGCGCGTCGCAGCAACGCGGCGCAGCTCGCAGCTCGCAGCGCAGCGCAGCGTCTCGCAGCGCAGCGCAGCGGCTCGCAGCGCCACCCAGCGACAGCGCCGAGTTCGTCACGCAGCCAGCAGCGCCGTCCAGAGCACCGCCCTGACCGCGCAGCAACCGTGAAAGAGGTGCACAGACCAGGACTCCTGCATCAGCCCCATCGGCCGACCCGGAGTCCCATCGGCCGACCAGCAAGGCCGCGTCAACCACCTCCACAACCACCGGCTGACCAGCACCAGCCGCACTTCCAATCCAGTGCTGCAGCACCCTCCTCAACAACCACAACCAGTTCGTTGAGTTGAGCGAGTGCACATCAAGGACCTCAAGACCAACTACGCCCCCGCTGCCATGGTGAATTGGCAAGAAGCGGGTAGGAGGTGGCCGCAGCCCCACCCCCATGTGGCGCGCCTGCTGCGCGGACTGCTGTGGGACCAGCAGTACCGCTACAGCAATCCCCAGTGCGAAGGCGGCATGCCCGGGAGCTTCGAGCTCCGCGAGGACATGGGGGAGGACCGCCTGCGGGCAGTGGAGGAGTGGCTGCGGGCGGAAGGGTACGAGTACCGCTTCCGCCGCAAGCGCTGGAGGACGTGGACCCGGCCGGACAGGCCCGGCGAAGGGCTGCGCCCCGACGGGATCGAGGAGGACGAGGACCCCAACGCCTACCCGTCGGGCGCCTCGATCAACGTCTCCCTGTGGGACGTGATCGAGAAGAACTTCCCGGAACCGGGGAGCGAGCGCAGGCTGCAGGGCAGCAGCAGCGCGTCTCCGGCGACGGAGAAGCGGTCCGCCGGGGACAAGAAGCGGGACCGGAGGTGGCGGGAGTACCAGGAGTCCCTGGCCGCCGAAGCCGCCCAGGGCGCCAAGGGCGGAACCCCAGCCCCCAGTCCCCAACGGGCCAATGGTGGTCACCACCCCGACTCCACCACCCTTGGCGACTACATCCAGGTCGCCAAGCAGACCCAGGCCAAGCCCCGTCCGCTGCTCCTGAGGGCCCGGCAGGCCCCAGCAGGCCCCAGCAGCGACGTGGAGTCGGCCCACCGCGGGAGGATGCCGGCCGACCAGGCCAGCTCCAGCAGCAGCGTCGCTCCCGAAAGGGACGTGGCGCGCGCCTGTGAGCGCGCCTGCGGGGTGCCCTGCAACCGTCGGGTTGCCCGGCAACGGGCCAGGCAGTACAGCGCTGCCGTGGAGGGCGCCGCCGGCATCGCCCAGGAGGAGGCTGCGGAGTGGGCGCATGGCATGGCCATCCACGCCCAGACCGTGGCGGCCATTGCGGCCGGACTCACGGCCGTAGCCGCCCATGGGGCAGCGACTGCCCAGGTCAACGGTGAGTTGGCGGCAGCCGACGAGGAAGCCCGCCTGACGCAGGAGGCCATTGCCTGCAAGGAGGCCGAGGTGAAGGCGCTGGAAGAGGCGCTTGCCCAAGAGAGGGCAAAGAAGGAGGCGGAGGAAAGGGCCCACGCCGAAGCGACGGCTAAGGCCCAGGAGGACGCCGCCAAGAAGGAAGCCATCGAGGCCGCGCGACGGAAGGTCGCTGAGGAGAAGGCCAAGACGGAGGCGGAGCTGGCAGCGTTGGAAGCGCAGAAGGCACAGCTGCAGCAGGCCCGGGAAGCCGAGGCGGCTCGTGCTCGGGAAGAAGCCGAAGCGCAAGCTGCCGCAGCCACCGCCGCCGCAATGGAGGAGGCAGAGGCCAAACTCCACCGCGAGACTCACCCGGGAGGATCACGAGTGGAGACCCTTCGAAAGCTTTTCGAAGGGGACGCCTCCTCCAGGATGACGCTGGATGAGGCGGACACGGGCAGCAGTGGGAGCAGTGGCACCACCGCCCGTCGATGGAGGAAGGGCAAGGGGAAGACCCCCGAGAGGCCGCGGAGGCCAGCGGGTGGGCACCCCCACGGCAGTGACCCCTTCTTCACCGCCAGTGACGGGGATGAACGAGGCCGTCGACATCGCCAAGTGGTGGCTTGGACGGGCGGAGGCGGCGGAGACGTCCCCATGGAACTGGAAGGTGAGGATGAGGATCCCCCTCCTCCCTACCGGAGCTCGGAGTCCTCCGTGACCGAGACGCCCAGGTGGGGCGACATGGACGAGGATGACGACATGGAGTTCGGCATCACGAGGAAGCGCCCATCCTCGGACCCACCGAGGCGACCCGGCGGAGACCCACCGGGACCCCCTGGCGGAGGACCATCAGGACCCCCTGGAGGACGCCCACCAAGTGGACCCCCTGGAGGCGGACCACCGGGCGGGGGAGGACCCCCTGGACCGGGCGGACCCGGCGGAGGCCCTCCTGGAGGACCCCCTGGGGACCCCGACGACCCACCAGGGAACGGCGACCCGGATACCACCTGGCGGTGGATTGTCTACCTCCGCAGGAGAGTCCAGTTGCTCGAGCTGGAGGTAGACACGGGCAAGAGCGAGATGGCTCGCATCTCCACGGTCGCCGCGCGCGCGCAGAAGGACCTGGACATCGCCAGGGCCGAGACCAAGTCGCTGACCAACGTCGTCAGCGGCCTGCAGGAGAGGCTGGATGCGCTGGAAGCCCGTGGGAGCGTCGGCAGCGACCACCCACCCCTGGAGTCTGGCTCGTCGGACGACGGCTGGGGACCCGGACCAGGTCCAGGCAGACCCCACGCCCCCGGCGGAGCCCCCAGGAGTCGCCCCAGCGCCAGTGCCCCCTCTCTCGAAGCCCCCTCTCACCACAGCGCGGGCCGCCGCAACGAGCGCGTGCCGCCCGGGAGTGGCAGTGAGGAATGGCGTGATGAGTGGCTCAGCGCGGAGTACCGCAACCGCCGTGCTCCACCGCGGACACCGGTACGCCCCCGGCGCCCCGCACCACCACCTGTACCACCACCCGTCCCGGTGCCAATCCCAACGGCTGGAGGACGTTATGGTGGACTCAGGGACGAGGTCCCCAGAGGAGACGTGGAGTGGGATGTCGGCGAAGGTGAGGACCTGGACCTGGACCTGGAGGAGTTCGACATCAGCCCGCCGCGTGGTGTACGACGGGAGGCCGCTGAACTCAGCCGCCGGCGCCGTGATGAAGAGGCGTACATGGAAAGAGTACGGCGTGAACATTTTGGTTCAGCGTACGTGGAGGAACCGCGGTGTAGCCACAGCGATTCCATGGAGGAGATGGACGTGGCGGCCGTGGGAGTCCGTGGGCGAGGCCGATGGGAACCTCGGTCGACCTCGCGGCCGGCGTTCATGGTCTCTAAGGCCGCGGACGCCGCCGTGTGGGAAGACTTGAAGGACATCAAGCCCCCCATGTACGACGGCAACCCCCTCAACCTCGACCGCTTCTTGGAGAAGCTGGACGATTGGGGGCTGACCGTCACTGAAGACCTGCCTCCCGCGGATGCGGAGAGATACGTCTTCAAACGGTTCAGGTACCGCCTGCCGGAAGTGCTCGGCGAGCTATACTTCGTGGCGACCAAGGAGGGGAGAATCAAGACCCTCAAGGAAGCCAAGAAGTGGCTCAACGAGCAGGAGCGGGTGGACGCTCCGCAGGTGGCTGCCAAGCGCTGGAAGTCCATCAAGCTTGAGCATGATGGACGGGAGATCCGCCTACGAGATTGGCGGGACTTCCGAGGGAAATACACCCTCTTCCGCCGCAACGTGGAGGATTGGAACGAGGGTGACGAGCAGGCTCGCCTGCTCTCCATGCTGCCGGAAGCATGGATCAAAAGGGTCACCAAGGAGGAATCCAAGCGGGCCAAGTCCAACCACACGGTCAAGATGATGCTCCCCAAAGAGTATCATACGAACGCGGTGGCTTGGGCGAAGAAGAACGTGGCCCGGGATGTCAAACGGCACTCCCTGCGGAACGCTCTTCTCATCACCGTCTCGGGCGATCGCGAGAAGACCGCGATGTGGCGCCTTGACGATTGTGAGTTGAGCGGCCAGACCATTTGTCTGCAGCCCATCCCGGCGCGGATGAGCTGCGACGAGATCCTGGAGTGGGTTGGCGAGGAAGTACTCAAGGAGTACCGAAACCTCCACCACACCCGCGGGTTGAGGCCCGGCGACCGCGACGTCAACTACGTTGGCGAGGGACCTGGCGGGGAATCTGCCATGGACCCAGCGGGAGCCGGCGGCGATGAGACTCACGTCGACGATGACGACGACGATGAGCCCGCCGAAGTGGCCGTTTGTGCCTTCGTGGCCAAGAACCTGAACACGGGGGGCAAGCCGGGAAACTGGAAGCCCCTGCAGCAGGGTTGGAGGAAGCAGGAGAAGAGGGACCCTCGCCGCATTGGCGACCCTCCGCTGTCCTTTGGGGAGTTCATACGAGCTCACCCTCAGGGCTGTTTCGTGTGTTATGGGAGGAAGAAAGGCTTCAACCATGACCACCGAACATGCCCCGTCCACAAGGCCGACACGGAGGCTTACAAGAAGGCGCACGGGTCGAAGAAGCGTGCGCCCGCGGGTATCCGGGAAGCCAAAATGGAGGTCGACAAGGACGAGCTGGCCAAGCTGATGTCGTCGATGGGGACCGAGTTGGCCAAGGAGATCCAGGAGATCAAGCGGAACTGGGTCCCCAGGTCGGACAACAAGAACAAGGAGAACAACCAGAATGACCAGAACAAGGACAAGGACAAGAAGGGTAAAGGAGGAGGTAAAGGGGGGAGAAAGAAGGGCGTCAACGACGTTGAGGCCGAGGAGAACACCCCCTCTTCCACAACCGACGCCCCCTAGCGGAGCCCCTGCAGCCAAGGGCCCCAGCTAGGGCGGTCGCAGGATGGTGACGTGGGAAGCGCCGAACCATCCCAGTCGGGAGTCGATAAGCACAAGGGGACTGCCGCGGGCGGAAGGCCCGGTCCGGCGCCCAGTCGCGGAGGCGGGGTGAGGGCAAGTGAAGGCACGAACCCTTGCACCCGTCCGTCCTTCGCGACCAAGAATGTGTTTGATGTACTACACGATCTTTCCGAGAGTATCAGAGGATCACCCGGACCGCAGCTGGATGCTGCAGATGGGCAGCCTGAGCCCATTGTCCACAACCTGCACCAGTCGCTTGTTGAGCTTCTGGAACGGCCGGAGATCCTGAGTTTGCACGCCGTGCGCCGTGTCGGTCGCGAGCGGCAGTTGCATCTTAAGGTCCGTGCCCTATGCGGGGAAGTGGAAAAGGTTTTCGACGTGTTGGTCGACACGGGAGCTCAAGTCAGCTTGGTCAAGGCTGGCCTACTTCCACCAGAGTGTCTGACCGACAGTCGGAAACCTGTCAGGCTGAAGGTGGCGAACGGCCAGTACATGGTGGGAGGCACGAAGGAAGCGGCCATTGGGCTGCAGTTCGTGAACCATCGTGAGCTGAGCCGCCCAGACCTCGGCAAGGAAATCCTCCTGCACGGTAGCTTCTACGAGGCCGAGATGGACTGGGACATGATCGTCGGGTACGACTTCATGATGGAGACAGACTCCGGCGTCCTCCCGGCCCAGGCTTCCATGACCCTGTACCAGGACGACCAGCTCTCGTGGCTCTCGTCACCTGAGCACCATGTGGAATGCCAATGGATCCATCCCGAACGCAATCAGCTCGAAGTGGCCGCGCTGGACACTGAGCCCACTGGGCCAGCAAACCAGGAGTACGGCGTAAGGCCGGAAGTGGCGAACCGAGTGGTCGCGGACCTGGGAGCGTCGAATCTGGCCCTGGATGCGTTCTCTTCAGGAACCTCCGCCCATCTTCGGGTATGTGAGAAGTACTGGAGCGCCCAGGACTCCGCGTGGAAGAAGCACTGGGGTCCGCATCAGGGATTGATGTGGATCCATTGCCCCCGTTGGGACATTCCAAGAGCGATAGCGAAGATTCGCAAGGACCGCTCCAAGGCAGTGCTGGTTGTTCCTATGGGATGCACCGAGGAGGAAAGTACTCGACATTGGGTAGCCTCATTGACCAACATGACCTTGAACAAGGTCGTCCTACCGGCTGGAGAGAGTGTCTATCAGGACGCTAAGGGACAGCCCATGCCGCCCCAGAGATGGCCAACAGAATTCCACTATGTGGATGGGGGCCTTGATCAGGCCGACACCACGGACTTCGTGTGTGTCAACCGCATCATAGCAGAGCCATGGCGACAATGCTTTGCGGTTCCCCCTGTTGACATCGAAGAATCGGATTCGGATGACCCCCTCACTGAAGAGGAGTGGGATCTCGTTCAGGGGTATATGGATCAGCCCTTTCACGACTGGGGAAACCAGCGTGAGGGCAAAGGCCAGGACAAAGCCTGGTGGGAAGTGGACTCAATCGTCTCCGGCTCCTATGACGGGAACACCTTCGTACAGAGGGTGCTGGATCACATGTCCAGCCAAGACGAGCCGCCTGGCGGTAACCCACCCACCTACGGCGATCTGTTCCGAGGCAAGACCAGAGATGGCCCTTTGGGCCACCTGGGAAGACCACCTGAGCCGAAAGCGAGCGGGGTCGCTACCCCTCAAGTAAGCTCCGTGGTTCAAGTGCCCGGAAAAGCCAAGGCGGAGTCCGATGACTGCCCCAAGATCCAGGCGTTGAGGGCCAGGCTGAAGCAGAAGTATGGCGAGACCTTCTTCAGCGGAAAACCTGTGTTCCCCCCACCGGTGCGTGGACCGTATGGCGAGGCGAAGATACGACTAAAGCAGGACCCCCGTGTGTATCGCCACCGGGAGTTTGCCCTGAGGGGCGAGAGGAAAGAGGCCATGGAGAAGATCCTCCGTGACTTCATCCAGAGAGGCTGGCTTGAGCCGTGCCACTCCGAGTGGGCCTCTCCCTGCTTCGTCGTCCCCAAGAAGGTTGCCGGTGAGTGGCGGCTCGTGGTCGACTACCGCGGCCTGAACGCCCAAACGCAGCACGACAGCTATACGCTGCCCCTCATTGAGGACATGCTGCAAAAGCAACACCGGCGGAGGATCTTCACGGTGATCGACCTGAAACATGGTTATCATCAGATGCCTCTCGCCGAGGAGTCCCGTGCCTGCACAGCCATGAGCACCCCACTTGGACCTCTCCAGTGGAAGGTGATGCCCATGGGCGTTACCAACGGCAATGCGGCTTTTCAGCGGATGCTGGAGAAACTGCTTGAGCCGGTGCGCGACTGTGCGGACCCCTTCGTGGACGACGTGATCATCGCGTCCGGGGACCCCAGCATGAGCTACGAGGAGCTCCTGGAGGCACATGAAAGGGACGTCACTCGAGTGCTGGACCTTCTGGTTCGGCACAAATTCACGGGCAGCAGTGACAAGGCCACCATTGCGGTAAGCGAGGTGGTCTTCGCTGGCCATGTAGTCGGGAACGGGCAGCGAAAGCCCATACCTGGCAAGGTGGCCGCGATCGAGCACTGGGAAAAGCCCAAGACGGTCTCTGAGCTACGGGCGTATCTTGGGTTCTGCAACTACTACTCGGGGTATATCAAAATGTATGCCGAGTATGCAGCCCCCATGACGACCATGCTCAAGGGCAACCGAGAGGAGACCAAGAAGGGGTCCAAGAAGGCTCTGGTCTGGACTGAAGAGTCCGACCGTGCCTTTGAGGGGATGAAGCAGGCGCTGCTATCCGCAGTGGGTCTGCACCTCATGGATCCCGACCGAGGGTTCGTCCTGCGCACCGACGCTTCCCACTACGCCATTGGCGCAGTGTTGGAGCAAGTGCTTGACGATGGGAGGCACGTGCCCGTGGCCTTCTGGAGCCGAGTCCTGGCGGAAGGCCAGAGACGGACGTGGACGCCCCGTGAAAAGGAGGCGTATGCCATCGTCATGGCTCTCAGGAAATGGGCTGGGTACATAGCCCTCCATCCCGTCACCGTCTGCACCGACCATCAGAGTCTGCAGTCGTGGCACAAGGAGCACGTGGACACCCCCTCAGGTCCCGCCTCCCGACGGGCAAGATGGCACGAGACCTTGGCCAAGTTCGACCTTACGGTTGTTTATATTCCTGGAAAGGATAACACCGTGGCGGACTGTCTCAGTAGGTGGGCCTATCCCGCCAGCAAGGGCATGCAGGATATCTCTGCCCATGGCGATGAGGCTGAGACCGCTGAAGCCAAGCGGATCATCGAGATGGAGCGCCTGATGGAGGAGGAGGGTGCCAAATGCTTCGTCGTCATGGCCGCGGATGCCCCCCTCGCAACGAGGGTGAGCAGAGCGGTCAGAGTACTCGCCCCCGAGGGAGCCGAGTCCGACAAGCACCTCTTCCCAGAGTCTTGCCTCCAGGACGACTGGACCGACGATTACGCCAAGTCTGAGGCCTTTGCGGCCGAGTATAGGGCTGTGACCGACCCTGACGACGGGCAGAAGTGGCCAAAGGGGCTGACCGAGGAAGATGGCAAGCTCTACCGGAATGGTAAGCTGCTAGTACCGGAGTCCCGGGTGCTCGAGCTTTGCGAAGCTTGGCACCACCACATGCTGCACCCAGGGGTCAAGAAGCAAGCTCTTGACATGCAGCGTCGGTTCGACATCGACCATATCGTTCCCTACACCGCCATCAAGAAGGTCAGGAAGGGTTGTTCGGTCTGTCAGGCCTGCAATCCCGATAACCGGAACGTCAAGGGGGAACCCCAATGGACCCCGGTTCCTGACCAGCCCATGGAGAGCGTGGCCATGGACGTCTTCTCCATGCCCGAAGTGCACATTGGCAAGGAGACCTTTGACTGTGTGGTTCTCTGTGTGGACCGCCACAGCGGCTACGTTGTAGCCGTTCCGGCACGCAAAAAGGGGTTGCTTGCCAAGGAAGTGGCAGTCATGATGATTCGTCATTGGCTGACCGTCTTTGACATCCCCCGCACCATTTGCAGTGACCGAGGGCCCCAGTTTACTGGTGGCTGGTTCAAGGCTATGTGTTCCCCCATGGGAATACGACATGCCAAGAGCGTTGCCTATCTCAGCCGGTCTAACGGCCGTGCTGAAGTGGCTGGACGGCAGCTGTTCGAGAAGCTGCGCAAGATCCACATCACCAATCCACGGCGGAACTGGTTCGAGGAGATGTGGCCCGCTCTGAAGGCCCATCATGACACCCCCACTCCGGGCGGTTTGTCCCCTCACCAGATTCTGTTTGGCAGGGACCCCCTGGGTAGGGGACTTCCCTTGTCTGGTGATGGCATGGCTATGGATGCCAAGGAGTTCTTCGCGCGGCAAGAGCAAACGGCGCGGGACATCCGCCAGCAGCTTGAGAAGGAGCATGCTGAGCGTCAGAAGTCCGCCCCGAGCTCGACAGCGCAGAAGTTCAGGGTGGGAGACCCGGTGTGGGTGATCAGACCCCGCCCCATGGGCACCCACCGCACCAAAACCTGGTTCACACCCGGCGAGGTGGTCCGCAGGATTGGTGAGGACACCTACCGCATCAGGGTGGGTC
Source organism: Eutreptiella sp. 'Long Island Sound 2002' (assembly GCA_964036045.1). NCBI lineage: Eukaryota > Euglenozoa > Euglenophyceae > Eutreptiales > Eutreptiaceae > Eutreptiella > Eutreptiella sp. 'Long Island Sound 2002'. Next base: position 27,566,260 of record OZ038384.1, read on the forward strand.
ACGGACAGTTCCGGGAGCGCCACGAGAGTCAACTCCGTGTGCGGGAACCCGACCTCCGTGGCCGACATGTGTCCCTGGACTACGCCAAACATGAGGCCGATTCGGACGACGACTATGCTGAGCAGGACGACTATACTGTCCAGAAGATCCTGGCTCAGCGTCCGAAGGCCTCGGCACCCGGAGGTCTGGAGTTCAAGGTTCGTTGGCGAGGCTATGGGCCGTCCCACGACACCTGGGAACCCGTCTCCTTGTTCGTGCCGCGGGTCAATACTCCCTTCATGGAGTACATCCGCAAGCACAAGACCAAGATCCACGTTTCGGACTTGGCAGCACTCACCCGGGCGACTGCAGCCAGGGGTGCCTGATCAGCGCCCTGAGCTCTCCCCTGATGCGTTTTGAGCGCTTGTGAGGCCGACGGATCGTCCCTTGCTTGCTTGCTCTCTTCCATCTTTTGGTGACAGAGTGGCCATATACCCCCCCGTGCTGAATCCAGAGGAGGATGGCCCCTCTCTTCTTCTATTCGTCACTCACCCCCCTGCTGAATCCATGGGAAACCAGGTAGGGCGACTGACCTTCATTTTTCTGAGCTCTTGGGGCCTTGAAGCCCATACGACGTTGCGCAACGGATGCCGCTGTCATCGGCATTGCGAATTTTTGGTGTGTGGTCTGGTTCCATGGCATTTGCGGAATCAAGACCAGTCGACGTGTGTCTCGAGACTATATATGCCTGAACTCAGGCGTTATCCTGTCCACCCTCCTGCAATGCCTTATCCTGACCGTGGCGTGGTTTGGCGCTCTGTCCAGAGCGTGTTTACACGCCTATTTACCCAGATTATTGCTTGTTTTTCTGCCCTCCAGGATATGTGCATCTGTATGTTAAGTGTCATCAGCCCATCGCTGAGGGATGGACTGCTTTTCACCACGAATTGGGATACAGAGGCGCCTTGAGTCGCCGTGTACATATTCTTACAGCCTGGTCCAGCCTGGACCAGTACTTGTGTAAGTGCGGCTAGCCCCATCTGCTCAGATTTTCAGACATTCTGCCCAGATTGGCTACATTTTGGTCATTTTCTTTGCTTCGGCGGAATTGCCGCCTCGCAGCTCAGTCACAGGATATTTCCTATATATTTCTGATATGCCGGATTTGATTCCGCGGTCCATTTCCCGTAAATCCGCCGCGTTCCGCTATTTTAGCTGGAATCGCCATTTGCCGCTGACGCGCGCTCGCGGGCCAGATCGGCCAGACAATTTTACATAAATGGATTATTTAAATTCTTTCAGACAGTTTTGGACACTCAGATGTATTTAGAATAATTCCCCTCAATTTTCTTCATAGACTGGGATTTTCTGCCGGACCACAATCAGCATGGACCTTGCTTCTGTTGTCGCTGCTCTCGCCTCCGTTGGTGTCCGAGTGTCCGGTTCTACACCCAATAACAACATCCAGGGAGACTCCTTGCGTGCCTGCCCCACTGGTCTTGCCGGCCCCGAGCCCTCCGGCACCCACAACGACCCAGGGCAGCACTTTCATGGTAGCAGAGGCTACCTGAATGTTGTTCCTATGGTGTCCCAACCACAGCTAGCCCCTCAGTACGGCCCCGTAGACTCCGCCACCTCCGGAGACGTAACGATTACGCTGCCGTGGTGCTGTGCGAACGAGGCCTTGAGAGGAATGCCTTGCGCAAGCCCAAATTGCCCAAGAAGGACACAAATCAGCAGCTGTGGAGGCCCAGATTACAATCAAGATCCCAGTCGAAATTGGCCATCAAGCAGCTGGAATCTCCCAGCCTACGCTAATGGCAACGCTCCGGTGGAGCTTACGGACCTGGCAGGTACCAACACTCCTTACCAATGTCCACATTTTGAGACCATCGACGCCGACATTGACGACATTGAGATGGGTGGTCCAGGTGAGGTACCTACCTATAATCGACCAGCCTCATGGGCACAATGGGACAACCATTTGTCTTCAGAAGTGACCCGTAACCTTGAGGCGCTTGAGGCCCTTTGTCTATTAGCCACGTCTAAGCTGATAGGTCAAGAAAGAATCGCCTCTGATTTTTTATTTGAATATTTTTTCCTTCTTCAAGAAGAAATTAATACCAGGATGTGGTGGTGTTCTCAAGAAGATGAATCTTTTGCCATTTTTGTGCAGATTTGGGAGGCAAGTCCCTTCCCGAAGGAGAAGACCAAGGCACCTGTTGCCGGGCCCTCCGCCCCTCATCCCTCTGTTTCCATCCGCGACGATCTAGCCGCCGCGGTTGAGGAAGGAATTTTAGAGGCAGCTAGGCAGGCAAGCCTGGAAATTAGGACTGAAGGAGCTCCCCAAGTGGACTCCTGGCTGCGAACCACTGAGATTAGCGGTCCGACAGCCTGCTCAGGCCCTTCAGGACACGGTATGTACTGTCCTGCCGACTGCTCTTGCAGATTACAGCGAGATACTGAGCTCCAATTGCTCAAAGATCAAATGCAACTCATCATTCAGACGCTGGGAATTAAAGATCTTTTCAAGACCCACATGAGGTCTGAGGGCGCATCATCGGTGGAACAAACAACAGAACCGTCGGAGGAGGCGACAGAAATTTTTTCGATTGCTCCTTCGGTGGACTCTAAGACCACCGACGCAAGGATCAGCAGGACTAAGCTAAAGGAAAGGGTTACAATCTCTCGATCTCAGAGTAGATCGGCGAAGGCTAGGACTGAGGTGCAGAATGCCAAACGAACTGCCTCCCGTACTACCCTTCCTGCTGTTGATTCCAATGCAATTGCCCAGATGTTGCTCGCCCAGACCCTCGCCGGAGCTGGTGTGGCTAATGATGCCGCCAAGGTGTCTGCCATTACGGCCGGTGTTGGGCTGGATTCACTCCTAAATCCTACTTCATTGCGACTTCGTCAGGTTGCCAAGCAACCGAAGTATAATGGGAACCCCAGACGTTGGCCTCAGTTCCAACGGGAATTTAAACTTTGGGTTAAGACTCAAAAGCTCCAGGATGATCAGTTCCTGATGGCCCTCCTGGACTGCCTTGAGGGAGCGCCGGCCAACACTTGGCTCAGGACCTGGAGTGATCGTGAAGATTCAAGTTCCCCCCTTACCTTTGATGAGGTGTGGGAACAGTTGGAGGTACGTGGATCCCGGCTGCCTGAGGACCATTACCACCCGATGTTGAAGAATTTTCCTTCATTCTCTCGATTAATCTTGCACGAAGTGCAGGACAAGAGACAGCGCTTCTGGAATCTCGTAGAAGAATCTGAACATTCAGGCGAAAAATTTTCTAGTGCCGAGCTGAAAAATCTGATTTTTGACAAGATCCCCTCAGAAACCGCCGCCACCCTTCGGAATAAACAGTCCGAAGAAAAGGTCAAGACCTGGTGGGCGGAAGTCGATGGCTTCGACGCCTCGGCAAACAGGTTTACCGTCAGGGAGGCACTTCAAAAGTGCTCCCCCACGTCGTTTACCAAGGTGAAATTCACTGAAAACACGTGGAAAATCAAGTTTAATGAACACGAGGATCGGGACTTGTTTGTCCAAGTTCTCAATAGGGGAGTAAGTTTCCACGGCCATCGCCTGAAGGCCAGGAACTGGGTGTTTTCGTTTACTCCGCAGGAACTGTGGGAAGAGGTTGAGCGGCTCGCTGACGCTGCCAATCAAAATTTCCATGAGGGTCTTGGGGGAAACAGGAATACCCAGCAAAACACCCAAAATCGGGCCCAAAAGGGCAACAAAAAGGTGAATGACACCCGGAATGTTCAGGATCATTGTAGCATCTGCCTGCTTTTAGGTTCTACGAACCGAGCTAAGACGCATTCTACTGCTAATCACCGATGGTCTGCTTACGATCACAAGGTGATTGGTGAAAATGTCAGTAATTCGCAGAATTCAGACAGGAATGACAGACAGGTGCATGGTGCCAAGGGGGGAAAGGGTAATCCGACCCCCTCCGGTGGAAACAAAAATACCGGAGGCCCTGGCGGGTCCCAAGGCAAAGGAAATCGGACTCCATCCGGTTCCGGTGGGCAGCCAAACGGTCAGACAAGTCCCAATGGCAACGCCGGAGGCGGAAATCGAAATCCAGGCCAAACCCCTCAATTCGGTACAAATAAGGGAAATGCTCCAGGATCACAGGGTAAGGGTAAGGGAAATCCTTCAGGAACCCCCTTCTCTGGTAAGGGCAGAGGGCGTGGCGACGGTGGTGGCCCATCATCCGGCGGCCGTGGCCGTGGACGTGGAAAGGGAAACCATCGTGTGGATCAGGTCTCAGGTACAGATCAGGTGTCCGATGCGGATCGAGATTACGTCGAAAATGCCCTGAATCCAGCGGATGATCCGTTCCAAGATGAGTGGATCGACGAATCAGGCTGTGTTCACAATGTTAACGCAGCCGCTGGAGGTCAGAACGCCTAGGGGAGCCACGAAAATCGCCCCTCCCCAGGCGATTTCAGGCATGATCTCCAAATTCCTGATCGACCATTACTTGATGTAGGGTCGCTTGTCTCCTCTCCCCTGGATCCGGCAGCGGATCCTTCTGTTGTAGTGGACGAGGTTGGTGTACAGTCCAAGCACAGGGCTCGTCAGTTTGTCACAAAGCTGTGGGTCTCTGATTGCAAGGGAAATTTCCACCTCGCCACTTGTTTGTGTGACAATGGATCAGAGGTAAATCTCCAATCCAATTCCTTCTTACCCGACGACTGCGTGTTTGAATCGCCTCATCCTGTTACCCTCGAGGGAGTTTCTGGACATTCTCTCGCAGGTGGGCAACGCGGTTGTTATATATCAACCCATTTGGTCGCTCAAGACCTTTGGGAAGAGCAAAATGTGGAAGAAGTTGTCCTTAAGGATGATTACTTCTATCGTGCTGACATAAAGTATGACCTTTATTTGGGCCATCCTTGGCTTCGCAAGAACAGGGTAGCGCCCGTAGGTCATCGTCGTTGTTTTTTGCTGGAGTCAGGTCCCTTGGAGCGTCCTGAATTTCGTTTTTTGCACGCAGGGTTTAAAAGTGCAGAAGAATTTTTGAAGCAAAAAGTGACACCAAAATTTGGTGAAGATGTCACCATTGCAGAGGTGAATGGGAGTGCCGATTACTCCCAGGAGTTAGAATGTCTTCGTAGGGACTCCCAGCCACGACGCCCTTCGCGCTGGCACTCTTCATCCTACAGAGTTGTCGACAAATGGCGCGATGCAATTTGTGAATACTTCCATGAACATCATTCCTTTTGGCCCCAGTATGATGCCTTTGCTAACCGTATGAACAAGCGCTTTGACAAGCACTTCAGCGACGCTTGGACCCACAAATGGGACAAGAAGTTGTGGATTAATCCTCCGTTTCACTTAATCCAGCAGGTCATCCATAAAATCAAGCAAGATAAAACCCAGGCAATTTTAGTTGTGCCCTTGTGGGACGACAAGCCTTGGTTTCAGGAATTACAAGACATTTGTGTTGATTACATCGAACTTCCCAGGAAGATTAAGCTGTATGCCAGGGACGACACAGGTCCCTTGCCACAGCGGTCCTGGAGTTCGCTTGCATTCCTGGTGGATGGAAAGCTTTCTGACTCTAATTCTGCTGATTCTAGTACAGATTCCTGTGTTGGGTCTGAATCTGAGGTTGAGCGTGGTACTGATGATGAATCTATTTTTTCTGATTTTTGTCCGTCAGATACCCAAGGTGATTCAACGTCCAATGGATCCGCCTCGTCTCCCTCTTCCCCAATACGGTCGACATCGAAAAGAATCTTCAGTGCACGGGCGAGGAAAAATCTCCAATCGCGCCGCAAATTCAGAGTTTTTTATGAAAAACCCCCTGTGGAAGCTTTCATGGATCCTTTCGAGGAGCTGGATCACGAGGAAAATCTCTGGGATTTCGACACAAGACCCACCTATCTTCAAGAGGCAGTTGATACGGACCTGTTTAGGGACATCCGTAAGAAGATTCTTCCTGCCAAAGCCGAAGAAGTCGCCAAAGTTTTTTCGACAGTAATTCCTGGCGATCAGGTGGACACTGAATCGTGTTCCAAGTCAAGAGAAAAGATTTTTGAGGAACGGAAGGACACAACCCTTTCAGGGAGGTTGATCAAAGACCCCCCTGTCCGTGGACAGTTCGGTGAAGCCTTCATCGAGCTTCGTGAAGGGTACAAGGCAAAAAAACAGCGCCCTTATGAAAATCATGGACATAAACATGAGATCCTCAGAAAAATCATCGAGAGAAATCTCAGGGAATTTGGTTGGCTTGAGGGTTGTATGACCAGCGAATGGTGTTGTTCACCCTTCACAGTCCCGAAGCCACCGCCTGCAGACCAGAACACCATTGATGGTTGGCGAATGGTGGTTGATTTTCGCAATCTCAACGCCGAAACAAAGGCGGATTCACATTCCCTGCCCCTCATTGAGGAGGAAATTGCCAAGAGGGCAAGAGGTCGTTTGTTCTCTGTGCTGGATCTCCGTCACGGCTTTCACCAAATGCCGTTGAGGAAGGACAGCAGACCTCTCACCTGTATGTGCACGCCATGTGGCCCAGTCCAATGGACCGTCATGCCCATGGGGCTGAAGAACGCCCCCTCATTTTTTCAAAGAATGATGGAGGATGTGCTGTTCACAACCCATCCTGAGCTTCGTGCCTTCGTGAGTGTGTACATAGATGACATAATCATCGCGACGGAGGGGGAGGGACTGACCGAAGCCGAGCTGGTGGCCCTACATGAGAAGCAGCTGAACCAAGTTTTGGACATTCTTGACGCCAATCAGCTGATTTGTGGGCCAAAGAAGGGAAAATTGTTTTTAAAATCAGTCGAATTTTGTGGTTCTCTCCTAGAGAATGGCACCTGACGACCCAGTCCAGGGAAGCTCGTCGCTATTCAGAAGTGGAAGCGCCCTGAGACGATCACGGAGTTGAGAGGATTCCTGGGTTGTTGCAATTTTTACCACACTTTTGTGCCTAATTATGCCAAATTTGCTGCCCCCCTCACTGAATTATTGAAGGTAGGGAGAGATGCGGGCAAGGCAGGTTCAAAGGTTCGTGTCAAGTGGACTGACGAGTGCGAGGAGGCCTTCCATCACTTGAAGGCAGCCCTCTGTGAAGTCGCCACGTTGCATGTGCCCCAATTTGACAGACCCTTCTACATTAGAACCGACGCATCTAGGTACGCGATCGGAGCTGTCCTTGAACAGGTTGATGAAGCCACCGGCGATCATTACCCTCTTGCATTTTGGTCTCGGAAGCTAGCCCCACGCCAAATGCAATGGTCGCCGCGTGAGCAAGAAACGTATGCCATAATTTGCGCTCTAAAAAAGTACCAATCGTGGGTTGGCACCAATCGAGTCGAGGTCCTGACGGATCATCGATCTCTGGAGTATTGGGCCACCGAACACATTGATACTGTCGCGAGCCCAGCTGGTCGACGGGCCAGATGGCACGAATTTCTCAGTCTGTTTGACCTCCATGTGTCGTATTTGCCTGGAAAACACAACACGGTAGCGGATGCTCTGAGCCGATGGGCTTACCCCGCCTCAGAGGGGCTGCAAAGTACCAACATCCATGGTACGGAGCAGGACCGCCATGTCATCATCGAATGGGATCAGGAAGAAAAGAAACTCATTCGACGTGCATGCATGCAGTGCGCTGTTAAACAGCACGCATTGCCGTGTCACGACATCACGGCCATCACAGATCCGGCGCATGCTCACGAGATCTGCACCAAAACACTGAAAGTCGTGGAAAAAGTCACCGATCCCTCCTCAGGGAGTGTGAAAGGGTTTGATTATACCCGACAAGTAAGTCGATTTCGATTGATCGAGGGCATTAAGCGACGAGATCCGGCCAAAACTCCACCCCTGCCTAAGGATTCCCTGATCATCCGTGACTGGACGTCCGATTACCTGCAGGATCCCATGTTTAAAGAGGTCTTTGGAAATCTCAAATCCAAAGATGCTCACAGGGATGGGATTTTTGCAGAGTACTCGTTGGATGGGGGGAAGCTGTGGATGGAGGGTAAATTGTGTGTGCCAGACGCCCTAGCCCCCCGAGTGTTAAACTGGTGGCACAAATGGGAGTCCCCCCACGCACATGGCCGTCGACTGTGGTCGATGATTAAGCATAGGTTGTTTGGATCGAGGCTCTACACTCATTGCATGAAAGTAGCTGCCGGATGTGCCCAATGTGCTGTCTCGACGCCTCCCAGCGCGAAGAAGCACGGCCATCTGAGGCCTCATCCTATTCCGGAGCGCCTCTTTAACAGAGTCACCAGTGATTTCTTCTATCTCGGTGAGCTCGATGACGAAGAGTGCCATTGGACTAACAAAAAAGTCAATGGTGTGCTCCTTATTCAGTGCCGTCATTCCGGGTACATTCAAGTGTTGCCTTGCAACATTGAGTCGATGACTGGCAAGGCTGCCGCCAAATGGTGCGCGCAGACCTGGATGGGAGGCTGGGACGTCCCATCCGAGGTGGTCACGGACTCAGGCAAAGAGTACACCTCCGAATGGTGGAGAGAATTGTGTGCTCGCCTTGGAATCCACCACCTCAGGTGTGAAATCCACTCGCATCGAGCGCTGCCTGGCGAAAGAGCCGGCCGCTCTGTTATAAATATGCTTCGTAAGGAGCTCGCGAGTGAGAAGGATTTCCACTGGCTTGAAGTTCTCTTCGCATTGCTTCGCCGTTACCACAACACGCCTTTGTATCATGGCCTTTCTCCAAATGAAATTGTCTTTGGACGAAAGAAGTGTTGGTGGAACATGCCGTTGAATAATCCTCGCCCCTGTAAGGATGCTTCGCTGTTTTTGGACGAAGTCCAACGAGCAGATAAATCTGTGTCGAAATTAATCGAGAAGCATCAAGCTGACTGGCTTTGGGTTCAAAATCAAGGTCGAAAAAAACCCCACAATTTTGAAGTCGATGATCGAGTTTGGCTTCGAAAATCCGAAACCACCCTGGACGGAGATGACAAGCTTCTTCCCTTGTGGGAGGGGCCATTCGCTGTTACAGCGCGTCTTGGTGAGAACAGGTGGAGGATTCGTGTGGATGTCAGCAGGGAAATTGACGTTTCGGGTGATCGCCTCAAGAGAGAGATCCCCCCCCCCAAGGATCGAGTTAAACCCCTTTTTTGGACTGCAAAACACTTGTCCGATCAGGTAATCGAAGGGGGAAAGTACGAACTCAAGAGGATTGTTGAAGCAAGACGTGACGCCAAGGGCGAATGGGAATTTCTGTGTGAGTGGAGGGGCTTTGATTCCAGTCACAACAACTGGGAACCAGCCCAATCTTTTGTCCATGGATACACCAAGGGGTTCATCGACTTCCTGAAGAAGCACCCCGAAATTGGCGTACTCCTGACAGATTGTTTGTCGAAACCAGACAGGCAAGTGGAGAGCGACGGAAAACGACCTGTGGTGAATCGAGATCCAGCCTTTTACGGCCCTCAGCAGCCACATTCCAGGGCTGATCCGTCGATCCCCCCTCCTGCGGTCAGGCCAGCCCAGGAGCCAAATGAGGACCAAGCTTCGAGTTCGGCCGCTGATTTGCAGCGCCCAAGCCGTACGAGGGCCAGGCCAGACAGGTTGGTGGTCACATGTATTCGTGCTTGGCCGAATTAAGGAAGCCATCCTACCACATTCTGCTCAATCCACTGTTCATTCTTTCTGTTTATGTCATGATGTGGAGAACTGCGAATGTTTGATAATTTGACGTCAATCAACTTTTCTTTGGTCTCCGTTCGGCAGACAAGGCGTAGATACGCTGACGGAGTGTGCTGCCGTGTTCAGAAAAAACCAAACTCAGGCTTAATTCAGGCAGATTCGGGGTAATCTTGTCTCTGTTGGTCTGTGCATCTTTGGAATTTGGCTACTCGTGCAGATGGAAGCAAATGTACATAATCAAAACACCGGCCGGTGACATTCACCCCTACAGGCACCCCCTGTAGTACTGGCTGCACCAGATGCGACGCCAGGAACTCAGATCTCACCTTCATTTGCTGTGATGCTGACGCCAAAGTCCAGATTCAGATCCAGGATCCTCAAATTTACCTTGAATTTCTCAGGTTTGTTCATCATTCTGCCACTGTTGTACGAAACCCAGACGTCAATTGTTCAGACAATCTTCAGATAGGAGCTCTAGGGACTTCTAACAGCAACCTCTGAAGTCCGTAAGCTTCGTTGTATTTTTGGCACACGCCAATGTGAGCTCAATCCGACCTGAAACTGTCGAAAATGGTGAATCCAAGTGTCTTGTGGGACTGCATCGAAAGATTGGCCTTGTCCAAGTCGATTGACACCGCCGGCACTGTAAATTCGGTGTCTCTCAGTTATATACTGTCAGTAAAGCGCCTTCAGCGAACCTTCGGCGCGTTACATGCCAAGGATTCAGGGTCAGCATGTCCCATCATGATGCATCATCACATGATCCACTTTTTGATGGAATCTGTTGGATGCTCGCGAACCAACGTGCCGGAAAGCACAATTGAGCTGAATAAACGACAATATATATTAACTTTAGTCTAAACGAAAGTGTTAGCAGTTTCAGTTCCAGACATTCCGCTTCATTTCACCTTCATCTTAGGGAATGTGCTGACATTAGGACAATTTAGATTGATTTACTTGTCATCTCCTCTCATTCCTTGAAGATCTGTTTAGATCTAAGTGAACAGAAGAACATCTCTACCTTCGGTGGTTCACTTAGGGTCTGTAGACTACATGTGTATTTGTTTTACCGCACTGTGATTGCTTAATCCCCTTCATCTCTGCCCAAATTCATTCTCATTTTGCTGAATCTTGTGATCATCCGCCAGATGCGCCAAATCTGCGACACATGCTGTACTTTTCAGAACGACAAAAGCGGGATAACACGATGTAGAGTTCAGCGAGGACACCGTAGCGTGCCCGCGACAGCGAAACTGTGCCAGAGCGCTGAGATGTCACTCCAATTCTTGATCCCCCCACTCAATCCATCAATAATTTACCTCATTCTCAACCAATGCATGGTTTGGTATCGATTCTCGATACGTTTACATGCTTTTTAGCCCTTGACCTAATGTTTTACTGCACGGAGGACTGTTCGTCACTTCTCATTCTGTCTCATTTCAGGTTCATTCAGCCTGATTCAGTGCCAATTCAGCCCAAATCAGGTCAGATCAAGCAGATTTCGCCTCATCGAGGCTACATTTCTATGTTTTTCTGGGACTTACCCGCACTACGTTCTTCGTTGACGTAGCGACACACCCCAGTGTGTTTTTGGAGGGGGAGTGTAAGTGCGGCTAGCCCCATCTGCTCAGATTTTCAGACATTCTGCCCAGATTGGCTACATTTTGGTCATTTTCTTTGCTTCGGCGGAATTGCCGCCTCGCAGCTCAGTCACAGGATATTTCCCATATATTTCTGATATGCCGGATTTGATTCCGCGGTCCATTTCCCGTAAATCCGCCGCGTTCCGCTATTTTAGCTGGAATCGCCATTTGCCGCTGACGCGCGCTCGCGGGCCAGATCGGCCAGACAATTTTACATAAATGGATTATTTAAATTCTTTCAGACAGTTTTGGACACTCAGATGTATTTAGAATAATTCCCCTCAATTTTCTTCATAGACTGGGATTTTCTGCCGGACCACAATCAGCATGGACCTTGCTTCTGTTGTCGCTGCTCTCGCCTCCGTTGGTGTCCGAGTGTCCGGTTCTACACCCAATAACAACATCCAGGGAGACTCCTCGCGTGCCTGCCCCACTGGTCTTGCCGGCCCCGAGCCCTCCGGCACCCACAACGACCCAGGGCAGCACTTTCAACTTGATTACATGTTCTTCTGTTCGAGTGCCTGTGATACCGTGTTGCCCTATTCGCTGTGATGTGTGGAGATCCTGATGGCGCCAGGCGGGAAGCCCAGTTGCCTGACTACACTCCCAGCGGTCCGCCACTGTCAGTCCCAGTGTGAGCCTACCGATTCGCAGACGCACTTGCATTCGGATGGCGGCCTCCGGTGCTCCTGACCTCGGTCAGTCTGCCTGGGAAACTGGTGGTTTGAGGAGTCGACGCCTCCGCCCACACTGCATGAGGACTCCCTCATGTATGGCCTTCGTGGCAGTAGGGCGAGGGAAAAGACGGCCTTGATACCCGATCCCTTCAGGAGGAGTTCCCTTAAGATCTGGGGTTCTTAAGGAGTTCGACTATGGCACTCTGGACTCGCGTCGTATGGATATGGACATGGTGCGCCTGAGGAAGGACCCGTGGGGACTCTCCCCAGTCGGCGGGCCTTGGGAAGCTTGGGGTAGCCTGATGGATCTTTGTGGTCGCTCTCGACTTGTGGGACCACCTCGGTCGTCGTGTGTCGCCTATGTTGGCCGTGTATGCCACTGCCACTGTGGTGGTGACCGTAGCAGCCGGCACCCGGTGCGCCTGGTATGGGTTAACGGGTCCTTTGGATGCCGAACAATCGCCGCCAGGACCCGGGACTTGATACTTGATACTATACATGTGCTACGAGCTTATACGGCATCATACCTATCTTACTGTGACTTACTGAAGTGAGGATGTGACACCTGCCCCCCTTCAGGAAGTGGTCCTGGGTACCCGTGTAAGTGCGGCTAGCCCCATCTGCTCAGATTTTCAGACATTCTGCCCAGATTGGCTACATTTTGGTCATTTTCTTTGCTTCGGCGGAATTGCCGCCTCGCAGCTCAGTCACAGGATATTTCCTATATATTTCTGATATGCCGGATTTGATTCCGCGGTCCATTTCCCGTAAATCCGCCGCGTTCCGCTATTTTAGCTGGAATCGCCATTTGCCGCTGACGCGCGCTCGCGGGCCAGATCGGCCAGACAATTTTACATAAATGGATTATTTAAATTCTTTCAGACAGTTTTGGACACTCAGATGTATTTAGAATAATTCCCCTCAATTTTCTTCATAGACTGGGATTTTCTGCCGGACCACAATCAGCATGGACCTTGCTTCTGTTGTCGCTGCTCTCGCCTCCGTTGGTGTCCGAGTGTCCGGTTCTACACCCAATAACAACATCCAGGGAGACTCCTCGCGTGCCTGCCCCACTGGTCTTGCCGGCCCCGAGCCCTCCGGCACCCACAACGACCCAGGGCAGCACTTTCATGGTAGCAGAGGCTACCTGAATGTTGTTCCTATGGTGTCCCAACCACAGCTAGCCCCTCAGTACGGCCCCGTAGACTCCGCCACCTCCGGAGACGTAACGATTACGCTGCCGTGGTGCTGTGCGAACGAGGCCTTGAGAGGAATGCCTTGCGCAAGCCCAAATTGCCCAAGAAGGACACAAATCAGCAGCTGTGGAGGCCCAGATTACAATCAAGATCCCAGTCGAAATTGGCCATCAAGCAGCTGGAATCTCCCAGCCTACGCTAATGGCAATGCTCCGGTGGAGCTTACGGACCTGGCAGGTACCAACACTCCTTACCAATGTCCACATTTTGAGACCATCGACGCCGACATTGACGACATTGAGATGGGTGGTCCAGGTGAGGTACCTACCTATAATCGACCAGCCTCATGGGCACAATGGGACAACCATTTGTCTTCAGAAGTGACCCGTAACCTTGAGGCGCTTGAGGCCCTTTGTCTATTAGCCACGTCTAAGCTGATAGGTCAAGAAAGAGTCGCCTCTGATTTTTTATTTGAATATTTTTTCCTTCTTCAAGAAGAAATTAATACCAGGATGTGGTGGTGTTCTCAAGAAGATGAATCTTTTGCCATTTTTGTGCAGATTTGGGAGGCAAGTCCCTTCCCGAAGGAGAAGACCAAGGCACCTGTTGCCGGGCCCTCCGCCCCTCATCCCTCTGTTTCCATCCGCGACGATCTAGCCGCCGCGGTTGAGGAAGGAATTTTAGAGGCAGCTAGGCAGGCAAGCCTGGAAATTAGGACTGAAGGAGCTCCCCAAGTGGACTCCTGGCTGCGAACCACTGAGATTAGCGGTCCGACAGCCTGCTCAGGCCCTTCAGGACACGGTATGTACTGTCCTGCCGACTGCTCTTGCAGATTACAGCGAGATACTGAGCTCCAATTGCTCAAAGATCAAATGCAACTCATCATTCAGACGCTGGGAATTAAAGATCTTTTCAAGACCCACATGAGGTCTGAGGGCGCATCATCGGTGGAACAAACAACAGAACCGTCGGAGGAGGCGACAGAAATTTTTTCGATTGCTCCTTCGGTGGACTCTAAGACCACCGACGCAAGGATCAGCAGGACTAAGCTAAAGGAAAGGGTTACAATCTCTCGATCTCAGAGTAGATCGGCGAAGGCTAGGACTGAGGTGCAGAATGCCAAACGAACTGCCTCCCGTACTACCCTTCCTGCTGTTGATTCCAATGCAATTGCCCAGATGTTGCTCGCCCAGACCCTCGCCGGAGCTGGTGTGGCTAATGATGCCGCCAAGGTGTCTGCCATTACGGCCGGTGTTGGGCTGGATTCACTTCTAAATCCTACTTCATTGCGACTTCGTCAGGTTGCCAAGCAACCGAAGTATAATGGGAACCCCAGACGTTGGCCTCAGTTCCAACGGGAATTTAAACTGTGGGTTAAGACTCAAAAGCTCCAGGATGATCAGTTCCCGATGGCCCTCCTGGACTGCCTTGAGGGAGCGCCGGCCAACACTTGGCTCAGGACCTGGAGTGATCGTGAACATTCAAGTTCCCCCCTTACCTTTGATGAGGTGTGGGAACAGTTGGAGGTACGTGGATCCCGGCTGCCTGAGGACCATTACCACCAGATGTTGAAGAATTTTCCTTCATTCTCTCGATTAATCTTGCACGAAGTGCAGGACAAGAGACAGCGCTTCTGGAATCTCGTAGAAGAATCTGAACATTCAGGCGAAAAATTTTCTAGTGCCGAGCTGAAAAATCTGATTTTTGACAAGATCCCCTTAGAAACCGCCGCCACCCTTCGGAATAAACAGTCCGAAGAAAAGGTCAAGACCTGGTGGGCGGAAGTCGATGGCTTCGACGCCTCGGCAAACAGGTTTACTGTCAGGGAGGCACTTCAAAAGTGCTCCCCCACGTCGTTTACCAAGGTGAAATTCACTGAAAACACGTGGAAAATCAAGCTTAATGAACACGAGGATCGGGACTTGTTTGTCCAAGTTCTCAATAGGGGAGTAAGTTTCCACGGCCATCGCCTGAAGGCCAGGAACTGGGTGTTTTCGTTTACTCCGCAGGAACTGTGGGAAGAGGTTGAGCGGCTCGCTGACGCTGCCAATCAAAATTTCCATGAGGGTCTTGGGGGAAACAGGAATACCCAGCAAAACACCCAAAATGGGGCCCAAAAGGGCAACAAAAAGGTGAATGACACCTGGAATGTTCAGGATCATTGTAGCATCTGCCTGCTTTTAGGTTCTACGAACCGAGCTAAGACGCATTCTACTGCTAATCACCGATGGTCTGCTTACGATCACAAGGTGATTGGTGAAAATGTCAGTAATTCGCAGAATTCAGACAGGAATGACAGACAGGTGCATGGTGCCAAGGGGGGAAAGGGTAATCCGACCCCCTCCGGTGGAAACAAAAATACCGGAGGCCCTGGCGGGTCCCAAGGCAAAGGAAATCGGACTCCATCCGGTTCCGGTGGGCAGCCAAACGGTCAGACAAGTCCCAATGGCAACGCCGGAGGCGGAAATCGAAATCCAGGCCAAACCCCTCAATTCGGTACAAATAAAGGAAATGCTCCAGGATCACAGGGTAAGGGTAAGGGAAATCCTTCAGGAACCCCCTTCTCTGGTAAGGGCAGAGGGCGTGGCGACGGTGGTGGCCCATCATCCGGCGGCCGTGGCCGTGGACGTGGAAAGGGAAACCATCGTGTGGATCAGGTCTCAGGTACAGATCAGGTGTCCGATGCGGATCGAGATTACGTCGAAAATGCCCTGAATCCAGCGGATGATCCGTTCCAAGATGAGTGGATCGACGAATCAGGCTGTGTTCACAATGTTAACGCAGCCGCTGGAGGTCAGAACGCCTAGGGGAGCCACGAAAATCGCCCCTCCCCAGGCGATTTCAGGCATGATCTCCAAATTCCTGATCGACCATTACTTGATGTAGGGTCGCTTGTCTCCTCTCCCCTGGATCCGGCAGCGGATCCTTCTGTTGTAGTGGACGAGGTTGGTCTACAGTCCAAGCACAGGGCTCGTCAGTTTGTCACAAAGCTGTGGGTCTCTGATTGCAAGGGAAATTTCCACCTCGCCACTTGTTTGTGTGACAATGGATCAGAGGTAAATCTCCAATCCAATTCCTTCTTACCCGACGACTGCGTGTTTGAATCGCCTCATCCTGTTACCCTCGAGGGAGTTTCTGGACATTCTCTCGCAGGTGGGCAACGCGGTTGTTATATATCAACCCATTTGGTCGCTCAAGACCTTTGGGAAGAGCAAAATGTGGAAGAAGTTGTCCTTAAGGATGATTACTTCTATCGTGCTGACATAAAGTATGACCTTTATTTGGGCCATCCTTGGCTTCGCAAGAACAGGGTAGCGCCCGTAGGTCATCGTCGTTGTTTTTTGCTGGAGTCAGGTCCCTTGGAGCGTCCTGAATTTCGTTTTTTGCACGCAGGGTTTAAAAGTGCAGAAGAATTTTTGAAGCAAAAAGTGACACCAAAATTTGGTGAAGATGTCACCATTGCAGAGGTGAATGGGGGTGCCGATTACTCCCAGGAGTTAGAATGTCTTCGTAGGGACTCCCAGCCACGACGCCCTTCGCGCTGGCACTCTTCATCCTACAGAGTTGTCGACAAATGGCGCGATGCAATTTGTGAATACTTCCATGAACATCATTCCTTTTGGCCCCAGTATGATGCCTTTGCTAACCGTATGAACAAGCGCTTTGACAAGCACTTCAGCGACGCTTGGACCCACAAATGGGACAAGAAGTTGTGGATTAATCCTCCGTTTCACTTAATCCAGCAGGTCATCCATAAAATCAAGCAAGATAAAACCCAGGCAATTTTAGTTGTGCCCTTGTGGGACGACAAGCCTTGGTTTCAGGAATTACAAGACATTTGTGTTGATTACATCGAACTTCCCAGGAAGATTAAGCTGTATGCCAGGGACGACACAGGTCCCTTGCCACAGCGGTCCTGGAGTTCGCTTGCATTCCTGGTGGATGGAAAGCTTTCTGACTCTAATTCTGCTGATTCTAGTACAGATTCCTGTGTTGGGTCTGAATCTGAGGTTGAGCGTGGTACTGATGATGAATCTATTTCTTCTGATTTTTGTCCGTCAGATACCCAAGGTGATTCAACGTCCAATGGATCCGCCTCGTCTCCCTCTTCCCCAATACGGTCGACATCGAAAAGAATCTTCAGTGCACGGGCGAGGAAAAATCTCCAATCGCGCCGCAAATTCAGAGTTTTTTATGAAAAACCCCCTGTGGAAGCTTTCATGGATCCTTTCGAGGAGCTGGATCACGAGGAAAATCTCTGGGATTTCGACACAAGACCCACCTATCTTCAAGAGGCAGTTGATACGGACCTGTTTAGGGACATCCGTAAGAAGATTCTTCCTGCCAAAGCCGAAGAAGTCGCCAAAGTTTTTTCGACAGTAATTCCTGGCGATCAGGTGGACACTGAATCGTGTTCCAAGTCAAGAGAAAAGATTTTTGAGGAACGGAAGGACACAACCCTTTCAGGGAAGTTGATCAAAGACCCCCCTGTCCGTGGACAGTTCGGTGAAGCCTTCATCGAGCTTCGTGAAGGGTACAAGGCAAAAAAACAGCGCCCTTATGAAAATCATGGACATAAACATGAGATCCTCAGAAAAATCATCGAGAGAAATCTCAGGGAATTTGGTTGGCTTGAGGGTTGTATGACCAGCGAATGGTGTTGTTCACCCTTCACAGTCCCGAAGCCACCGCCTGCAGACCAGAACACCATTGATGGTTGGCGAATGGTGGTTGATTTTCGCAATCTCAACGCCGAAACAAAGGCGGATTCACACCCCCTGCCCCTCATTGAGGAGGAAATTGCCAAGAGGGCAAGAGGTCGTTTGTTCTCTGTGCTGGATCTCCGTCACGGCTTTCACCAAATGCCGTTGAGGAAGGACAGCAGACCTCTCACCTGTATGTGCACGCCATGTGGCCCAGTCCAATGGACCGTCATGCCCATGGGGCTGAAGAACGCCCCCTCATTTTTTCAAAGAATGATGGAGGATGTGCTGTTCAGCACCCATTCCTGAGCTTCGTGCCTTCGTGAGTGTGTACATAGATGACATAATCATCGCGACGGAAGGGGAGGGACTGACCGAAGCCGGGCTGGTGGCCCTACATGAGAAGCAGCTGAACCAAGTTTTGGACATTCTTGACGCCAATCAGCTGATTTGTGGGCCAAAGAAGGGAAAATTGTTTTTAAAATCAGTCCAATTTTGTGGTTCTCTCCTAGAGAATGGCACTCGACGACCCAGTCCAGGGAAGCTCGTCGCTATTCAGAAGTGGAAGCGCCCTGAGACGATCACGGAGTTGAGAGGATTCCTGGGTTGTTGCAATTTTTACCACACTTTTGTGCCTAATTATGCCAAATTTGCTGCCCCCCTCACTGAATTATTGAAGGTAGGGAGAGATGCGGGCAAGGCAGGTTCAAAGGTTCGTGTCAAGTGGACTGACGAGTGCGAGGAGGCCTTCCATCACTTGAAGGCAGCCCTCTGTGAAGTCGCCACGTTGCATGTGCCCCAATTTGACAGACCCTTCTACATTAGAACCGACGCATCTAGGTACGCGATCGGAGCTGTCCTTGAACAGGTTGATGAAGCCACCGGCGATCATTACCCTCTTGCATTTTGGTCTCGGAAGCTAGCCCCACGCCAAATGCAATGGTCGCCGCGTGAGCAAGAAACGTATGCCATAATTTGCGCTCTAAAAAAGTACCAATCGTGGGTTGGCACCAATCGAGTCGAGGTCCTGACGGATCATCGATCTCTGGAGTATTGGGCCACCGAACACATTGATACTGTCGCGAGCCCAGCTGGTCGACGGGCCAGATGGCACGAATTTCTCAGTCTGTTTGACCTCCATGTGTCGTATTTGCCTGGAAAACACAACACGGTAGCGGATGCTCTGAGCCGATGGGCTTACCCCGCCTCAGAGGGGCTGCAAAGTACCAACATCCATGGTACGGAGCAGGACCGCCATGTCATCATCGAATGGGATCAGGAAGAAAAGAAACTCATTCGACGTGCATGCATGCAGTGCGCTGTTAAACAGCACGCATTGCCGTGTCACGACATCACGGCCATCACAGATCCGGCGCATGCTCACGAGATCTGCACCAAAACACTGAAAGTCGTGGAAAAAGTCACCAATCCCTCCTCAGGGAGTGTGAAACGGTTTGATTATACCCGACAAGTAAGTCGATTTCGGTTGATCGAGGGAATTAAGCGACGAGATCCGGCCAAAACTCCACCCCTGCCTAAGGATTCCCTGATCATCCGTGACTGGACGTCCGATTACCTGCAGGATCCCATGTTTAAAGAGGTCTTTGGAAATCTCAAATCCAAAGATGCTCACAGGGATGGGATTTTTGCAGAGTACTCGTTGGATGGGGGGAAGCTGTGGATGGAGGGTAAATTGTGTGTGCCAGACGCCCTAGCCCCCCGAGTGTTAAACTGGTGGCACAAATGGGAGTCCCCCCACGCACATGGCCGTCGACTGTGGTCGATGATTAAGCATAGGTTGTTTGGATCGAGGCTCTACACTCATTGCATGAAAGTAGCTGCCGGATGTGCCCAATGTGCTGTCTCGACGCCTCCCAGCGCGAAGAAGCACGGCCATCTGAGGCCTCATCCTATTCCGGAGCGCCTCTTTAACAGAGTCACCAGTGATTTCTTCTATCTCGGTGAGCTCGATGACGAAGAGTGCCATTGGACTAACAAAAAAGTCAATGGTGTGCTCCTTATTCAGTGCCGTCATTCCGGCTACATTCAAGTGTTGCCTTGCAACATTGAGTCGATGACTGGCAAGGCTGCCGCCAAATGGTGCGCGCAGACCTGGATGGGAGGCTGGGACGTCCCATCCGAGGTGGTCACGGACTCAGGCAAAGAGTACACCTCCGAATGGTGGAGAGAATTGTGTGCTCGCCTTGGAATCCACCACCTCAGGTGTGAAATCCACTCGCATCGAGCGCTGCCTGGCGAAAGAGCCGGCCGCTCTGTTATAAATATGCTTCGTAAGGAGCTCGCGAGTGAGAAGGATTTCCACTGGCTTGAAGTTCTCTTCGCATTGCTTCGCCGTTACCACAACACGCCTTTGTATCATGGCCTTTCTCCAAATGAAATTGTCTTTGGACGAAAGAAGTGTTGGTGGAACATGCCGTTGAATAATCCTCGCCCCTGTAAGGATGCTTCGCTGTTTTTGGACGAAGTCCAACGAGCAGATAAATCTGTGTCGAAATCAATCGAGAAGCATCAAGCTGACTGGCTTTGGGTTCAAAATCAAGGTCGAAAAAACCCCCACAATTTTGAAGTCGATGATCGAGTTTGGCTTCGAAAATCCGAAACCACCCTGGACGGAGATGACAAGCTTCTTCCCTTGTGGGAGGGGCCATTCGCTGTTACAGCGCGTCTTGGTGAGAACAGGTGGAGGATTCGTGTGGATGTCAGCAGGGAAATTGACGTTTCGGGTGATCGCCTCAAGAGAGAGATCCCCTCCCCCAAGGATCGAGTTAAACCCCTTTTTTGGACTGCAAAACACTTGTCCGATCGGGTAATCGAAGGGGGAAAGTACGAACTCAAGAGGATTGTTGAAGCAAGACGTGACGCCAAGGGCGAATGGGAATTTCTGTGTGAGTGGAGGGGCTTTGATTCCAGTCACAACAACTGGGAACCAGCCCAATCTTTTGTCCATGGATACACCAAGGGGTTCATCGACTTCCTGAAGAAGCACCCCGAAATTGGCGTACTCCTGACAGATTGTTTGTCGAAACCAGACAGGCAAGTGGAGAGCGACGGAAAACGACCTGTGGTGAATGGAGATCCAGCCTTTTACGGCCCTCAGCAGCCACATTCCAGGGCTGATCCGTCGATCCCCCCTCCTGCGGTCAGGCCAGCCCAGGAGCCAAATGAGGACCAAGCTTCGAGTTCGGCCGCTGATTTGCAGCGCCCAAGCCGTACGAGGGCCAGGCCAGACAGGTTGGTGGTCACATGTATTCGTGCTTGGCCGAATTAAGGAAGCCATCCTACCACATTCTGCTCAATCCACTGTTCATTCTTTCTGTTTATGTCATGATGTGGAGAACTGCGAATGTTTGATAATTTGACGTCAATCAACTTTTCTTTGGTCTCCGTTCGGCAGACAAGGCGTAGATACGCTGACGGAGTGTGCTGCCGTGTTCAGAAAAAACCAAACTCAGGCTTAATTCAGGCAGATTCGGGGTAATCTTGTCTCTGTTGGTCTGTGCATCTTTGGAATTTGGCTACTCGTGCAGATGGAAGCAAATGTACATAATCAAAACACCGGCCGGTGACATTCACCCCTACAGGCACCCCCTGTAGTACTGGCTGCACAAGATGCGACGCCAGGAACTCAGATCTCACCTTCATTTGCTGTGATGCTGACGCCAAAGTCCAGATTCAGATCCAGGATCCTCAAATTTACCTTGAATTTCTCAGGTTTGTTCATCATTCTGCCACTGTTGTACGAAACCCAGACGTCAATTGTTCAGACAATCTTCAGATAAGAGCTCTAGGGACTTCTAACAGCAACCTCTGAAGTCCGTAAGCTTCGTTGTATTTTTGGCACACGCCAATGTGAGCTCAATCCGACCTGAAACTGTCGAAAATGGTGAATCCAAGTGTCTTGTGGGACTTCATCGAAAGATTGGCCTTGTCCAAGTCGATTGACACCGCCGCCACTGTATATTCGGTGTCTCTCAGTTATATACTGTCAGTAAAGCGCCTTCAGTGAACCTTCGGCGCGTTACATGCCAAGGATCCAGGGTCAGCATGTCCCATCATGATGCATCATCACATGATCCACTTTTTGATGGAATCTGTTGGATGCTCGCGAACCAACGTGCCGGAAAGCACAATTGAGCTGAATAAACGACAATATATATTAACTTTAGTCTAAACGAAAGTGTTAGCAGTTTCAGTTCCAGACATTCCGCTTCATTTCACCTTCATCTTAGGGAATGTGCTGACATTAGGACAATTTAGATTGATTTACTTGTCATCTCCTCTCATTCCTTGAAGATCTGTTTAGATCTAAGTGAACAGAAGAACATCTCTACCTTCGGTGGTTCACTTAGGGTCAGTAGACTACATGTGTATTTGTTTTACCGCACTGTGATTGCTAAATCCCCTTCATCTCTGCCCAAATTCATTCTCATTTTGCTGAATCTTGTGATTATCCGCCAGATGCGCCAAATCTGAGACACATGCTGTACTTTTCAGAACGACAAAAGCGGGATAACACGATGTAGAGTTCAGCGAGGACACCGTAGCGTGCCCGCGACAGCGAAACTGTGCCAGAGCGCTGAGATGTCACTCCAATTCTTGATCCCCCCACTCAATCCATCAATAATTTACCTCATTCTCAACCAATGCATGGTTTGGTATCGATTCTCGATACGTTTACATGCTTTTTAGCCCTTGACCTAATGTTTTACTGCACGGAGGACTGTTCGTCACTTCTCATTCTGTCTCATTTCAGGTTCATTCAGCCTGATTCAGTGCCAATTCAGCCCAAATCAGGTCAGATCAAGCAGATTTCGCCTCATCGAGGCTACATTTCTATGTTTTTCTGGGACTTACCCGCACTACGTTCTTCGTTGACGTAGCGACACACCCCAGTGTGTTTTTGGAGGGGGAGTGTAAGTGCGGCTAGCCCCATCTGCTCAGACTTTCAGACATTCTGCCCAGATTGGCTACATTTTGGTCATTTTCTTTGCTTCGGCGGAATTGCCGCCTCGCAGCTCAGTCACAGGATATTTCCTATATATTTCTGATATGCCGGATTTGATTCCGCGGTCCATTTCCTGTAAATCCGCCGCGTTCCGCTATTTTAGCTGGAATCGCCATTTGCCGCTGACGCGCGCTCGCGGGCCAGATCGGCCAGACAATTTTACATAAATGGATTATTTAAATTCTTTCAGACAGTTTTGGACACTCAGATGTATTTAGAATAATTCCCCTCAATTTTCTTCATAGACTGGGATTTTCTGCCGGACCACAATCAGCATGGACCTTGCTTCTGTTGTCGCTGCTCTCGCCTCCGTTGGTGTCCGAGTGTCCGGTTCTACACCCAATAACAACATCCAGGGAGACTCCTCGCGTGCCTGCCCCACTGGTCTTGCCGGCCCCGAGCCCTCCGGCACCCACAACGACCCAGGGCAGCACTTTCAACCCGCTGCCATGCTTGGGTGTTATCGAGCCCCCCCAGGGTTTGCTCTAAGGAGGGGGGTGAAGCGGTACCCAGAACCCCATGGCCAGGTTACGGCATACAACCGGTCTCCGGTCCACTAACCCCATGTACGGCGTGTTCCGTGCCGTGAAGCCCCGCATCGGCAACCGATGCACCGCCAGCGGAGATTTGTGTATCAGAATATCAGGAATCAACAGGGTTTTATTTTCATATTGTTTCCGTCAATTTTAACGCTTCCGCTCTGATATTCACTATTTTGACTGCTGGCGGTTGGATCGCGACTTTACCGTAACCGCCAGTTTAACTGTTTATAATGGAAATTTTAACGCTATCCGTCACGAAGGCTCCAAAGCCTTCAGGAACTGCATGGACGCTTCCGCAATTTTCACATCTTACACTCGCAACCTTAATCCGAATTTTTCAGGATGTCGAAATCGGATTTTCGACTTCGACATCCCCGCACTTGATTTGACCTCTTTCGAGTGGACCTACGTGCTTCCCTATGCACGAATCAACTTCCCTTTTATCTTGCCCTCCATTTGACTCAGAGATATGGGCAAAACAAAGTTGATTCGTGAGGCCACTTGTAAGGGTCATATCTCGTGCCGCTTGCGAGTATTGACGATAAGGAAACGTGGGATGTATTCACAATACTCCCGACGTAATTTAGGAAGCATCATATGCCTTGCGTTTCCACACGTGCGCGCTAGTGTAATGGATCATGGTCAAGAGGGTAGAGTTTGCGTTATAACTCTTTGGCCATGACATTGCGTGCGTTAAGATAACTTTCGAGTGTAGCGCGCAAGTGTTGGTGTTGCATAGGAAGTCTCCTTGAGTTCCTATGAGCGATTGACACAAAGTTATGCCCTTGGAGGGGCACGACATATCGTGGTGGGAGCTACATTTTTGGGCAATATGTGGTATGTGCCATGTGTTGTGTTGCGTGCCCATTTGGCGGGTCCATTACTCCAAGCCAAGCCCGCCAATGGACCTCATATTGTGCAAGCCCCTTCTCCATACTATCTACGATCAATTGCAAGCCTAACCTTCGTGGAGGGAAGCTTGTGTGGCGATCCCGAAGCGATGCGTTGGGAGCAAGGTGTGTGTCTTGCAATTTTCCATACTTTCATGTGCCCACTTGGGAAGTAGCGCTCGTAACCTTTCAAGGCGCCCCAAGTGGAGCACATATGTGGGATCGAAGGTCATTGGTGTCAAGTCATTGTGTGTAGAAGGATTAAGTGATTGCACGATCCAAGCCGAAGATATTATAATATAATTATGCACCTTTCAAGGCACTTTTGTGTGTGCTTGTGCCAATTTTGCCATTTTTGGCCCGTCATGATGTCAAGTGGCGCCCGTGTATCTCAACGTTGCGCTCGATCGACATCATGACCCAAGTATGATATGAGGGTACATACTTCGGTGCCCAACATATCTTGGACCCGGCGAGTAACTCCTCTTAGGCTTGGCATACCGTGGCCGCCATGTTGGCGATTTGGGACTATCCCAAATCATGGGCTCACTTGGCGACCCTGCCATTCCCAATATCGGAGGAGTTGGGCGACGCCCAAAAGATATGTTGGACCAATATGACTTGATACCAATCCTATGGCACACCCCAGTCCAAGTCGGGCATGTACCTCATTTGTCCCAACCATGAGTGTGCGCATTTTTGGCCATTTTGAGCAATTTTCCACTTTTGCTGCCCGCCGTGCACTATGTTCTAACCCTCGTGCACGCCGGACGCATGGACCAATGGACCATATATGACATGGGTGTTATGGGTAATGGTCCCCATGGTCCACATACCACGTGGGCGAAGCGGAGCCACCTTCGTTAAGGCGCTAGCCCAAAGTGAGTATGGGCAATTTTGCAATTTTGACATTTGTGGACCCAATTGGGATCGTCGCCACGCCAAGTGGCATGGAGATCTTTGAGAGCCAAGGGCATGGGAGTCTTCATTGAACTCCCGGTGGATCGCGTATGGAATGGCGAATCCGATCTCCAAGCCAGCGTGGAGATATACTATTGGGAGCAAACCGGATTTTGGCTCATTTCAAGCAGCCAAAATGACCCAATTTTGGGACCCCAATTTCCCCCTTCCGTGTGGTCAATTGGCGGCCCCATTCCTCTAAGCCCATAGGGAGCCCAGACCTAAATTCAAGTTGTACACTCAGATATAAGGTCCTAGGTCCTGCCTCCTACCCTGTGAGCCATTGGCCTTACCTTAGCCGGGCGAGCCACGCGTGGGAACGACGCCAATTGTGGTGATTTTGGCATCATGACCCCACATGACTCACCCTTGTTGCCCTGATGCCGGGACCTCAGAGGGAACCAGGTTGGGTGAGGGCTCCAGGGGGTTCGCACTCGAAGGGCATAGGGTCAGTTGCCTCGTCCCTACCTCTGGCGGGTCCGGACGAGGGGTCAATTATGGGGATTTTTGAGTTAATTTCAGTTTGGGCTGAAACAGCCCATTTTCAGCTACCAACTCCTGGGTGATAATGGCGGGGCCATATCTCTCGCTCAGTGCGGAGTTGGGACCTGCCGTTAAGGGAGCATGGGGAGCCACTGTCGGTTGGCCTTGGAGCCCATTGGTTCCCAGGAACTTGCCTGTGGCTGTGCGGGACACCTTTCCCATTGGCAGGGTTTCAGGGTCCGGACTGAGCAGGGCATGGGTTGTGTTGGAGCCCCCGCCCCTACCAGCCACTGAGAGGGTCGGACCTGGGATTGGGATATGAGTTGGGACTGAGTGTCTATTGTCCCTTGATGCCCTTACCCCAGTCCAGTCTTAACCCCATGTGTACATATCCTGATGTGTTGCTGTACATACTTTCGTTCCCTCTTTGCAGAGTGGCAAGGATTCTGAAACGCTTTGTCACATGACACAGGCGTATTGATGCCCTTGTGAGCGTAGTGCCTTGCCTGCCTGCTCACCTGTGCGTGTCACCGCAGCGTCCCGTGGCCGGCCCCCCACGGGAACGCGTCACTGTGGGCGCGGTTGTGTGGGTGTGGGGGCCCAACACTGTCCCCGTGGCCTGCATGCCCCGTGGGGGCTGCGTGCCGCGGGGGTGGTGGGGGGCCGTCCCTGGGGGGGCTGGCCTGCCACCGTTGTGAGGGGCGCCTGGTGTCAGGCGCTGTCCCTCCCCTAGCCGCCCGTCCTCTGGAGCGGGCAGCCAGGGTTCCGCGTCCCGTCTGTCCCGGGTGCGGTCGGTGCGGGCGTGGGGACCCAGCACCGGCCCCACAGCGTGCGCCCTTGCAGGCCGGCATTGCTCGTTGTGGGAGTGGCCGAAGAGCATATCCGGGGGGGGTGCCTTCCACCATTGTGAGGGGTGTTCGAGGTCAGGCGCTGTCCCTCCCCCGACTGCCCGCCCACTGGGCGGGCTGTTGGGGTCCGCCACCCACGTGCTGTGGGCGCGGCCGTGTGGGTGTGGGGGCCAAACACTGTCCCCTTGGCCTGCGTGCCCTGTGGAGGCTGCATGCCGCGGGGTTGGTGGGGGGCCGTCCCCGGGGGGGTTGGCCTGCTACCGTTGTGAGGGGCGCTTGGTGTCAGGCGCTGTCCCTCCCCCGGCCGCCCGTCCTCTGGAGCGGGCAGCCAGGGTTCCGCGTCCCGTGTGTTTCGGGTGCGGTCGGTGCGGGCGTGGGGACCCAGCACCGGCCCCACAGCGTGCGCCCTTGCGGGCCGGCGTTGCTCGCTGTGGGGGTGGCGGAAGGGCGTCCCCGGGGGAGGTGCCTTCCACCATTGTGAGGGGCGTCTGTGGTCAGGCGCCGTCTCTCTCCCGACTGCCCGCTCACTGGGCGGGCTGTTGGGGTCCGCCACCCACGTGCTTTGGGCGCGGGTGTGTGGGTGTGGGAGCCCAACACCGTCCCCGTGGCCTGCATGCCCTGTGGGGGCTGCATGCCGCGGGGGTGGTGGGGGGCTGTCCCCGGGCGGGGTGGCCTGCTACCGTTATGAGGGGCGCCTGGTGTCAGGCGCTGTCCCTCCCCCGGCCGCCCATCCTCTGGAGCGGGCAGCCAGGGTTCCGCGCCCCGTGTGTCCCGGGTGCGGTCAGTGCGGGCGTGGGGACCCAACACCGGCCCCACAGCGCGCGCCCTTGCAGGCCGGCGTTGCTCGCTGTGGGGGCGGCGGAAGGGCGTCCCTGGGGGAGGTGCCTTCCAACATTGTAAGGGGCGTCTGGGGTCAGGCGCTGTCCCTCCCCCGACTGCCCGCCCATTGGGCGGGCTGTTGGGGTCCGCCACCCACGCGCTGTGGGTGCGGGCGTGTGGGTGTGGGGGCCCAACACTGTCCCCTTGGCCTGCATGCTCTGTGGGGGCTGCGTGCCGCGGGAGTGGCGGGGGGCCGTCCCCGGGGGGGGTGGCCTGCCACTGTTGTGAGGGGCCCCTGGTGTCAGGCGCTGTCCCTCCCCCGGCCGCCCGTCCTCTGGAGCGGGCAGCCTGGGTTCCGCGACCCGTGTGTCCCGGGTGCGGTCGATGCGGGCGTGGGGACCCAGCACCGGCCCCAAAGCGTGCGCCCTTGCGGGCCGGCATTGCTCGCTTTGGGGGTGGCGGAAGGGTGTCCCCGGGGGGGGTGCCTTCCACCATTGTGAGGGGCGTCTGAGGTCAGGCGCTGTCCCTCCCCCGACTGCCCGCCCACTGGGCGGGCTGTTGGGGTCCGCTACCCACGTGCTGTGGGCGCGGCCGTGTGGGTGTGGGGGCCCAACACTGTCCCCTTGGCCTGCATGCCCTGTGGGGGCTGCATGCCGCAGGGGTGGTGGGGGGCCGTCCCCGGGGGGGGGTGGCCTGCCACCGTTGTGAGGGGCGCCTGGTGTCAGGCGCTGTCCCTCCCCCGGCCGCCCGTCCTCTGGAGCGGGCAGCCAGGGTTCCGCGACCCGTGTGTCCCGGGTGTGGTCGGTGCGGGCGTGGGGACCCAGCACCGGCCTCACAGCGTGTGCCATTGCGGGCCGGCGTTGCTCGCTGTGGGGGTGGCGGAAGGGCATCCCCGGGGAGGTGCCTTCCACCGTTGTGGGGGGCGCCTGAGGCCAGGCGCCGTCCCTCCCCCAACTGCCCGCCCACTGGGCGGGCTGTTGGGGTCCGCCACCCACGTGCTGTGGGCGCGGGTGTGCGGGTGTGGGAGCCCAACACTGTCCCCTTGGCCTGCATGCCCTGTGGGGGCTGCATGCTGCGGGGGTGGTGGGGGGCCGTCCCCGGGGGGCTGGCCTGCCACCGTTGTGAGGGGCCCCTGGTGTCAGGCGCTGTCCCTCCCCCGGCCGCCCGTCCTCTGGAGCGGGCAGCCAGGGTTCCGCGTCCCGTGTCTCGCGGGTGCGGTCGGTGTGGGCGTGGGGACCCAGCACCAGCCCCACAGCATGCGCCCTTGCGGGCTGGCATTGCTCGCTGTGGAGGTGGCGGAGGGGCGTCCCCTGGGGGGGTGCCTTCCACCATTGTGAGGGGCGTCTGAGGTCAGGCGCTGTCCCTCCCCCGACTGCCCGCCCACTGGGCGGGCTGTTGGGGTCCGCCACCCACGTGCTGTGGGCGCGGGTGTGTGGGTGTGGGGGCCCAACACTGTCCCTTTGGCCTGCATGCCCTGTCGGGGCTGCATGCCGCGGGGGTGGTGGGGGGCCGCCCCCGGGGGGGGTGGCCTGCCACCGTTGTGAGGGGCGCCTGGTGTCAGGCGCTGTCCCTCCCCCGGCCACCCGTCCTCTGGAGCGGGCAGCCAGGGTTCCGCGTCCCGTGTGTCGCGGGTGCGGTCGGTGCGGGCGTGGGGACCCAGCACGGGCCCCGCAACGTGCGCCCTTGCGGGCTGGCGTTGCTCGCTGTGGGGGTGGCGGAAGGGCGTCCCCGGGGGGGGTGCTTTCCACCATTGTGAGGGGCGTCTGGGGTCAGGCGCTGTCCCTCCCCCGACTGCCCGCCCACTGGGCGGGCTGTTGGGGTCCGCCAACCACGTGCTGTGGGCGCGGGTGTGTGGCTGTGGGGGCCCAACACTGTCCCCTTGGCCTGCATGCCCTGTGGGGTCTGCATGCCGCGGGGGTGTTGGGGGGCCGTCCCCGGCGGGGGTGGCCTGCCACCGTTGTGAGGGGCCCCTGGTGTCAGGCGCTGTCCATCCCCCGGCCGCCCATCCTCTGGAGCGGGCAGCCAGGGTTCTGCGACCCGTGTGTCCCGGGTGCGGTCGGTGCGGGCGTGGGGACCCAGCACCGGCCCCACGGCGTGCGCCCTTGCGGGCCGGCGTTGCTCGCTGAGGGGCTGGCGGAAGGGCGTCCCCGGGGGGGGGGCCTTCCACCATTGTGAGGGGCGTCTGAGGTCAGGCGCTGTCCCTCCCCCGACTGCCCGCCCACTGGGCGGGCTGCCGGGGCTCGTTGGGTGTGTGCGGTGTGTGTGGTGTCTGTGCCGTGCGTGTTGTGGTGCGTGGTGCCGCTCCTTTCTTGTTCCTCTGGTGCTCCCCTCTCCGTAGTCTCGGTGCGGTGTTGTGCTCGCCGTGTGCCTGCCGTGCCCCCTTCCTTGTGCGCGCTCCTTGCTCGGCCGCTGGCTACCCCTTGTTCCTTTCGTGGCTTCGTTGCTCTTTACCCTTTCCTCTACCCTTCTCCCTGTCATGCACTTTTTCCCTGCCTCCGCTTTGTTGCGTGTCTCGGTCTTTTTCCTTGCCGGCTCGCCATGCTCTCTCGTTGGGCCTTCTCCTTTGTACCTGCGTAGAGAGAGGATGTAAACGGGCGTGCGGCGGCGGGGGTTTTGTCGCGACATGGCACCTCGAGCTGGCTGGTACGTCATGCGACATGCCTGTGCGACATGCGTGTGCCTAGGTTTTTTTCCTACTTGCTCTCGTCTTGGCTCCACACACCTCTATGGCCGCCACCTTTGTCCGTTGTCCGTTCCGCGCGCGCGGCATGACACGCAACATACTTGTTTCTTTCCCCCTAGTCCTCTCGCCTCGCCTCTCTAGTCCTAGTCCTCTTGCCTTGCCTACGTGTCTATGGCGCGGGCCGGGCGTTCGCGAATGAGAGACGACGGTACGGCACAAAACATGCCTAAGCGTCTAAGACAACCCTACTTTAACGCCTAAACGACGCAAACACGAGCATACACTTCTCCTGACGGGCGAACTGCACTTCCTTCACGAAGAGTGAGGCTTTGGTGGACTTGCACACCATGTTGTGATTGTTCAGCTCGCTGAGCACTCAGCGCAGATCCTTCTCATGCGCTTCGATGAGCTCGTCCTCAGTCATGTCTTCCGTGCCGGACCCGATGATGATGTCATCCACAAAGGGGTCAGCACAATCCCGGACTGGACCAAGTAGGTCCTCCATCATGCGCCGGAAAGCGGCGTTGCCATTCTTGGCGCCCATAGGCACCACTTTCCACTGCATGGGCCCCAGCGGCGTCGACATCCCTGTGCAGGGCCTGGAGTCCGAGTGTAGCGGCATCTGGTGATAGCCGTGTTTCAGGTCTAACACCGTGAAAATCCGCTTTTTTTGTTGTTTTTGGAGGATGGTGTCGATCAGAGGGAGCGAGTACCAGTCGTGCTCGGTTTGCTCGTTCAAACCCCTGTAATCAACCACCAACCTCCACTCGCCCTTCTGTTTCTTAGGCACGATAAAGGCTGGGCCGGCCCACTCACTGTCGGAGGGTTCGATCCAGCCCCGCTCAATAAACTCGGCCAACAACTTCTTTATGGCCTCGGCCCGATCGCCCTGAAGTTGGTACTCCCGATGACGATAGATCTTGGGGTTCGGCTTCAGCTTGATCCTCGCTGTGCCAAACCTCCCACGATCTGGAGGGTTCTTGTTGGCGACGCCAAAGAATAGCCGCGGATAGGCATTGATCAGCCTCTCCTTCATCTCGGCAACCTTCGGGTTCTCCTGGGCCTCTTCAGCCGCTTGCTTCGGTATCGATACAACCGACCGCACTGCGGTGTAGGCCTCTTCTGGGTCCGAGTCCAACTTCTCCTCGTCTGATATGCCGTCTTCATCGTCGTGGGGCGCGCTTCCCACCGATAATCTTCAGAAATTTGCGGCATCAGCCGAGTTGTTGTCGCTACCGGCCCCCATTTTTGGAAAATCCCACGTCGGCGGGTCCGATCCAACCGGACCATCAAATTGGTCCGCGATGTGATCCATGACCGTCGCCACGAACTCATCCTTCTCGTACTTGCCGGTGACCAACATCTTGTCATCCCACAAATGCGGAGATGTGACCATGGCCCGCCTCTTCTTGGCTGCCACACGGTTGTGCATCCCGATCCGCATGTAGTTGACGATGTGGTCGATCTCGGAGTGGGACAGGACGTCAATGCCATCCATTGGCTGATCCGTCCCCTCCTGGAGCTCAAACATGACCCGCATGGGCACCGCCTCAAGCCTACGGATGAATGCTTCATCACCCGTGGGCTCGGCTTGCGCCCCATCCACCAGGAAAGCCTTGGTACCCCACGCTTGACCCAGGGAGGGCATTGATAAACTCTTGGCGTCGATGAACAACTCCTCCTCTGGCCCGAATGACATCTCGTTCAGGGTAATGGAATCCAGCGTCGACTTAATACCTTCCAGCGGACATGGGGTGAATCCTATGCCGGTTATCACCAGGATCCCCTTCGCCCTATCCGTGACGATCTTCTCCACCGTACGTCTGGTATTTTCCAGGGAGCCATGCTAATACATGGGCCCCGACTCCTTCAAACCCGAATGCCTGTGCCAGGCTGAGTCTCCTCGATACCAATGCCTCCTACACTTCCGCAAAAGTGGGGCATCCCGGGAAGCGAAGACGTCCGTCTCGGGCGCTTCGGCTCCCAGCGTCTGAATCATCCTGGCAAACACCTGCGGCGCCATTCCATACTCCGTGAGCTGAACTCCGCGGTCTCCTCTGGACTTGGCACCCACAGCTTGCACCGCTTGGACGATCCAATCCTCTTCCTCAGCACTCCATTCGGATGATCCGCATGCATAGTCCGTGGACAGCCATGTAAGGCATTCATCATCCTCCCGGACCAGCGTTGCACGATGGGGAAGGGCTCCAATGGCGTTTCCCACCATGAAGTCGTACCCAATGATCATATCCCAATCTGTAATGTCGGCCACATAGAAGTTTCCGGATAGAGTGCTTCTCTTCGCCAAATCAGGGCGGTGCAAGCGCTCATGCTCCAAGAATTCCATACTGATACTGGCCTCATGGGTGCCACCACCCATAATCTCACCATTGGCCACCTTCAGGCGTACCGGTCTACGGCTGGGCTGCAGGGAATCCTCCTCGAACAACGTTCTCCGGACTAGGCTCACCTGGGCACCTGTATCCACCAAAGCATCCACCACCAACTCCTCTTATCCGCACCGTACAGGCATTTTCAAGTGCAACTGCCGCTCGTCACCATGCGGTGTATGGACGACTCTCACGGCATGCAACTCTAGCACATCCGGGTGCATCAGCACTTCGAGGGTATGGTCACGGATGGTGTAGATCTTGGGCTGGTCTTGCCCGTCAACGGGGCTCTCCGTGGTCGCTCCTTCTTTCTTGCCACGTCCCTTGCCCACATACACTTCCCTTGGCAGGGCGCTCCAGGGGTTGGGAGTGGCGAGACTCAGTGGTTTTGGCTCTTCTGGAGACTTCTTTGGCACCCGGTGTGCCTTCGCTTTCTCTTGGATTCCACTGATTTTCGGAGGATAGACCTCCGAGGTCCCACCCCCGTGGGGGCTCCTCTAGACGTGGCCTGCCGCAGCCCCCTCCTGCTGCGATCCGCTCAGACTTGGTCCACCACGTTGCTGGGCTTTGAGTTCCTCCAACGTCCTCAACATGTCCTCAGCAACCTCCTCGATCGACCTCACGCGTCGGTCTGGGCCGGGTCCTCCACCATAGCATTTTCCTCCGCCTTTCCCTTGGCCCTTTCCTTGGCCTTTTCCACCGTCTCCGCCCTTTGCCTTCCAATCGGCAATTCGTTGCTCCTTGGGCTTCTTGTCGGGATGGGCGGCGAAGTAGGTCTTCTTGTCTTCCCCATATATCTTGCAATGCCGGTGGTCATGTGCATGGTTGTTCCCATTGCCGCAGCAGACCCAGCAACCATCGTGCTGTGATCTGTACTCGCGGAACGAGAGCGGCGGGTTCCCGATCCTCCGTGGTTCTCTGCGGTTCTTGGTCCTTGGGTCCAGGCGGTTCCACCTGGACCTGTCGTGCCCATTCTCCTTCATATTGTGCGCTACGAACGCGAAGAAGTGGGCTTCTTCATGATCCTCTGGGGTGGTCACAGTCCAGAGATCTTGGCGGCTTCCACTCTCTTCATCCGCGGTGCCGACGGTGTTCCCCTTGACCTCCCGGTGGTGGCAATCTTCTCGATGACCTCGATGTCGTTGGCCTTGTCGATCCTGCACGTGGGCCTCATTCTTGGCGTTGAGCTTCAGCTCCACCGTGATGTACTTCAGGATCTCGTCCAGACTCATGCGGGCGAGGATGACCTGCATCCATTCAGCTGTTCTTCGCGCCTCCACTCCACGTTGTTGAGGCGCATCAGCCTTTGCCCCATGGTGTCGCCGAATACCTCCATGTAGACGGCCTTCTCCAACCCAAACATTCGGCTGGGCTCGCCGAGGTTTCGCCTGAAAAATTCCATTATTCTGGCGTGGGTGTCCTCCGATGCCATGATCCGTACGGCCACGCGCTTCTTTGCTCTCTTCTTCTCCTCATCCTCCACCCTTCTCTTCCAGTGCCCGGGGAGGACGTCCTTCAGCAAGTGTCGGATCTCGCTGGCCTCATTCCAGTCCTCCACCAGTTTGAGGCTTCTTCGGTACTTGCGGATGTACCGATTCCATTCCCGGACCCTCAGTTCCCCGCGCTCCAGCGGCGGCGGAATGGACAACAAATCCTCCAACTTCTGGTTGGGGGCGTCCACTCGCTCCTCGTCCTCCAGCCACTGGAGGCAGGCTTGCTTCGTCTGGATCAATCCCTCGCGGATCTGATCCCTGAGCTCCTCCTTCAGGTCCTGCGCCAGCTTGTGTGGGAATGTACGACATACCCACTCGTCCTTTGGCGCTCCCTTCATCTCGCCGACGACCACCTCGGCGAAGTCCTTCCAATCCAGGATGAAGTCATCCAGGTTGGAGGGGTTGCCATCGTAGTAGGGGATTTTGATTCCCCTGAGGTCGTCAATCCTGATGGCGTCTCCGACGTCCGCAGCCACCACTCCACCGAGACGGATAGAATCTGTGGCCGGGGGGTGTGAGTACACACCCCGTACATCCCTCTCCTCCATGGAGTGCGGTCCAGTTGGGCCTGAACCCATTGGGTTTTGAATGCGGGAAGAACTTGCTCCACCGGCTGTCCACATCCCCGTAGTGGGGTCCTTCACCCACAGGTTTCCGCCTGGATGGCCTCGACCATGTCCGTCGGCCCTTCCCATGGTTCGCCCCTGCATGGTCTGGTGTTGGATCTCCTCTTCCGCATAAACTGCATGGGCAGTCGTAGTGGTCGGTGGATCCTGGGCGGCATTGGACATCTGTACCCTCAGGCTCCTTGGGTCCGTGGTTGCGTGCTCTTCCCGCATGGACCCAGCCGGTGCCGTATGCTGCCCAAGCATTATGGATTAGCTGAACATGGGAAAAAACGGCAGCACACCCGGGTCAACACGCGGAGGCGCGTATGCTGCCTCTGCAGGGCCGCCCATGGGTTTCGCCATGGCGCTCCTGAGGGTCTTAACCCGCTCCACCAGCTCTACCGTTGCCGGCCTTGCCGGGAGCTCCGGACCCGAGGCGAGGGGTTGTAACTCCTCTATCCTTTTCAGGCGTCCCGACATGTCCTCCACCAGGTGGAGGAGGCTGTCCACCACTCGCTGCTGCTTCTGCAGGGCCATCTCCAGCTTCTCCCGGTACCGGTCCTGCTCCGCTTGCAGCTCCGCCATGTCTCTCTCCGCTTGCGACTGGTCATCCAGGATCCCCGCGATGTCCTCCTCTAGGCCGTCTTTCTGGTTGTCCAGGCGGTCGAGGTGCTGCACGATGGCTTCCATCCTAATCTTTGAGTACTTACCGATGAGGAAAGATACGTGCTCGCAGTGGCACTCAACGTGCCTTCCACTTGATCCGGTGCATCCCACGGTTCCCGGCGCCTCGGACTCCTCCGCCATGGGTGTGTCGCCCATGCTATCCTGCGTTGGCTCCGTGTGCCGGGCCACCGGCGCCATTCTGGCTCTGGCAGGCCTCTCCAACGCCTCAGCGTCATGCTTCACGCTGGGTTCGGGGGCCGTGTGCGCCTTGTGGGCGATCTGGCCATCTCCTCCGACTCCGAAGGGAAGGCGGTCCGATAGCCATCGGAATGCCCCTCGGAATCTGCAGCCGACCACAGCCTGACCGGGCTGGGATCCGTCTCCATCGCTCTGGCTTCCCCCGCGGGTCTTCGGGACCCGCGCTTCCGGTAACGCCGGGCCCTGCCGTTGCTGCCAGTCGCCTCCAACTCCTCCGCAGCGGAGCGGATATTGCAAGCCTTGCGGCATTGCCTTTCACACATGGAGGCCAGGTCCTCCATGTCTAGCCCATGTCCTGCAAGGGCTCTCCGTTCTGAGCATCTTCGCTCTTCTCGGGCTTCCCAGTCCAGCGTCGACTCCACGGACTCGACGATCTGCACCTGGGGCGTCCTTGGGCAGGGCTCATGAGGGCCCAAGTCCCTGATGCGGCGGTAGGGGGCAGGTACTCCTCTGCTACCATAAAGAAGGTCCCTACCAGGACCGGCCCCTGCTGTACCCCTTCCACCCTTTTCTGTCACTCCTATGGTCTTGCTTCTCACCAGGTTCTGCATGATCTTGCCTTATCCTGCACAATTTCCCACAAAAAATAGTAAAATATGGCTCCTTCACACAAATCCTGATCCCTTGCAATAACCAACTCCCAAGTCCAATCAAAATCCAATCAATCCACACTGAGGGCTTCCAAGGGTGTTTGAGGTCCCGCGTTGACACTCAACAACACCTTTCAACACACCGGTCGTCTCACGGTCCACACGGAGACACGGGCGTTGGGCATGTACATAGAATCGCACCAATAGAATAAAGCAGGAAGCCCTGAAATTGGCATATGAACACAAATCAAACAAAGTTAGGGAAAGATGGAAACATACACAATCACAGCCATAGACCCCTCATTCCCTGGACTCAAGACCTTCCCCTGACTCGCCAACATGCTGCCCTGAACCAGGTCAAATAAGATGGCTAAATGCTATGTGTCAAACGTCACTACACAAACCCCAAAAATGTGTTCTCTCCGAAGCCTCTAAATCCTAGCCCAATAGGGGAGGTGGCGTGTCATGGCCTAGAGTGGCACTCCGGACCATGCCCTAACCTGACATAACCTTGGTTGGACTTGGAGTGGATTGGGCTTGGAGAATTGCCCCATGAAGTTGACCTCACAACATAGCAAAATTAGGCAAATCACACCATAATGCCCAAAATTCAATTATATACTCAAAAATGCATACCGCAAATGTTCAAATGCTCCATGCATGTGTTAAACCGGAGAGTAATACACAAGGGTGATATAGACCAAAGGTCCATGCCCAAGAATATCCCAAAATTGGCTCCCAAACCCCTCCGGATATAGACATGCCATGCATCACAAGTCAACTCAGGAATTTGAGACCTAATTTTGTGAGGCCTCGTTTGCCACGCCAAAGTGACCACGTGATCCGGCATATGGTGAGGTGCAACATCGAAGCATATGCCAACATATAGGCAACATACCATAGTTCACGGATCTCTAGGCACTTTACTGTTAGCTGACCAGTTGAGCACAAAAAATACGAGAATGAGCATAAAATGAGGTCAAAAACATGCAAATAATGCCAAATTCAAAGTAATCACAATAGTATATAATTTCGCTCACCCATGGTATCAACATATGGTTCAAAACACATTTGCTTGGGACCATTTGCAAACAATCCCCCCACTTGGATCCCCACATGGACGCATAGGGACACCTTCGAACTTCCTCACGATACGCACCATGAAAATAAGAAAGTTGATAGTGGCGCTTGTGGGTCGCTCCGTGAGCCTTCCCACATGCACTATATGTGCGGTAGACTTGGTCTAGCGCTATGGAGCTCATCATTGGGACATGGGCGAAGCCCTTGCCATGTATGACTTCACATATCTTCCTACACAAGGAGATATATGACATGGGCGTGAGCATAGCGAAGCACATACCATCCATATAACACATACCCTTAAAAGTGGCTCCCACCATGATATGCCATGCCCCTCCATGGACATAACTCCATGTTAAAAATACGTAGGAACCCAAGGAAAGTTTTTATGCAACACCAACACTCATGTGGTACACTCAAAAGTCGCATTAAAATATTCGGTTGCATGGTGTAAGGCATCCGGCGGAGGTAACCCAAAACTCTTGCGATTTCTCCAAAACCCGTTCTCCTTGTTTATTCAAACTCTTGTAACCTCAAACTCTCAAACCCTTTGACATTCGTTCCCCTTAGTAGTTGCTGCTTTTCCTTGCTTCTTCTGCACTCCTTGGATCCTGCTTGTTCTGTACTCCTTGTACTTTGCGCTGTGCATGCACTGATCTACACATCCCGCACGCAAACCCTGCATCTTCATAAGCACCAAGCAGTTTTGATCTCCATTGTCGTTGATCAGCACGGAGTCCCTTGCTTGCCTGAGCGGTCACTGCCGGCGTCACGAGCGTGGGCAGTTTGGGAACTTTGGCACCCCTCCATGCAACATATCTACAACAACCAAAAGAATGCCAAGCACAGAATTAATTATAAATAAGCAACCACAAAATAACGTAACACAGAGCTTCTCTCTTTCTTTCTCTCTTCTGATTCCACTCTGGCATTTGCGCCTGCGACACGCGAATGCGCGATCGCGGTAGGGCTCCTGCAGCCCTATCCTAGTTGCCCAGGCCGGCCTATTACACTTCCCTCCTAAGACACTACACGGAGCGTGGAGAGTCTGACATAAAGCCAAAACCAATGGCTGGCCTGGGCAACACAACCTACAAAAGGCATAACTTGGGGCGTGGGGCCGGGCTGCGGCTGCATGCTTGCTTGCAGAGCTGCAGTCTTGATGGTGGAGTCTTTGCTGGCCTGGGCACCAAAGGCGTCCGGCTTCTGGGGAAAACTTATTGGGGCTAGAAAGGAGCTACTCTTGCTCGACCACACCCCTTGCATACGTCCTACCTGGACCACTTCACACACCACCCCTGTCGTAGAGGCTGACCCTTACGCGTACCCACAACCACACACAGCACCCCACCAGCCATGCACTCGCCCGCCAGTGGGTGGGGCCTCAACTAGGCAATCACACACACACACTGCAGCCTACCACCCACCCAGCAGTCTCACACCCCGCCGTTCGTGGCACCTTTGCCCTGTTGTCCTGGTTCCTTTACTATACAACAAAAGAGGCTCCACCAAGACAAACCAGGGCAAAGGTGCATTTATACTCGATGCATATATAGCAAAAACCAACGTCACCAAGGCTGTCAGCGCCTCAGTGACAAACTCATTTTGTCATCTGCCTCATTTAGAATAAGTAATCTCGCCGGAAGATGAGGTGGTCATCCGCTCATCCGAGCTGTATTAATCCGGCTGCTGTGTCGCTACCCTGGCCCCTGCAAACGGCGCAGACAAGCCTTGAGGTGGTATTCGCCGGAACGCTGGCGCTGCACTTTGCTCACGAGCCTCGCCTCCTTCCCCGGTCAGCCTTCGTCCACCAAGCACTGCTACGGTCCACGCATCCATCAGCGCTGGTACTTCAGTCCTCTCTCAGCGCTGTAGCGCAGCGCTGGTACTTCGGTTCCCTCTCAGCGCTGTAGCGCAGCGCTGGTACTTCGGTTCCCTCTCAGCGCTGTAGCGCAGCGCTGGTACTGTGCGAGTCTCCTTGTGCTTCCATCGGCGCTGTAGCACAACGCTGATACTTTGTGAGTCTCTCTGAGCCTCCATCGGCGCTGTAGCGCAGCGCTGGTACTTCGGTTCCCTCTCAGCGCTCCACGCGGCGCTCATACTTTGGGTCTCTCTCAGCGCTGTAGCGCAGCGCTGGTATCGTACCAATTTTGGTGCTGTTCTTCTTGCACGCGTCCCCCAACTCAGCTGGCTCTGCCCTGCTGCTCGATCGCTGCACTGTGCACTCGCGGTGCTGCCTCAGCGCTGCAGTCGGAGAGCTTCGGGGCATTCCTACTTAGCTGAGAGTTTTGTAAGGCATCCGGCGGAGGTAACCCAAAACTCTTGCGATTTCTCCAAAACCCGCTCTCCTTGTTTATTCAAACTCTTGTAACCTCAAAGTCTCAAAACCTTTGACATTCGTTCCCCTTAGTGGTTGCTGCTTTTCCTTGCTTGTTCTGCACTCCTTGGATCCTGCTTGTTCTGCACTCCTTGTACTTTGCGCTGTGCATGCACTGATCTACACATCCCGCACGCAAACCCTGCACCTTCATAAGCACCAAGCAGTTTTGATCTGCATTGTTGTTGTTCAGCACGGAGTTCCTTGGTTGCCTGAGCGGTCACTGCCGGCGTCACGAGCGTGGGTAGTTTGGGGACTTTGGCACCCCTCCATGCAACATATCTACAACAACCAAAAGAATGCCAAGCACAGAATTAATTATAAATAAGCAACCACAAAATCACGTAACACAGAGCTTCTCTCTTTCTTTCTCTCTTCTGATTCAACTCTGGCATTTGCGCCTGCGACACGCGAATGCGCGATCGCGGTAGGGCTCCTGCAGCCCTATCCTAGTTGCCCAGGCCGGCCTATTACACATGGTTCAAGAGATATATTTCACTTTCTACCCTCTTGACCATTATCCCTTGCTACACCGGGCATGTGTACACATCAAAGGCGTATGATGCTTCCTGAATCAAGTTGAGACCAAGGCGGTTCAAACCCAATTCTCAAAATTGGAATACCTCGCCGTGAGCCGGAGATATGACCTTTCAAAGTGGCCTCACGAATCCATTTTGTTTCGCCTATATCTCCAAGAAAAATGAAGGAGACAACAAAAGAAAGGTTGATTCGTGATCGGGGAAAAATGTAGGACCACTCGAAATCCATCATATCAAGTGCGGCGACCTCGAAGTCGATAATCTGATTCTGAGGGTCTGAAAAAATCGGATTAATTTTGCGAATGTATAACATGAAAATTGCGGAAGCAACGAACCCTTTTCTGATGAAATCTGACCCTTCATCGGGGTTTCCGCCAAAATATCTTGAAATAACAGTTAACCAATCTGTTACCGCAAAATCGCGAGCCAACGGACAGTCGCCGATACATTGACAATCAGAACGAAAGGCTGAAAAATTACGGAAACATTAGGATAAAAAGGTTGATTCCTGATATTCTGATATAAAAATCTCAGCCGGCGGCGCCTCGGTATTGAATATGGCCGCTCATAGCTGGAATGGCCAAATCTATCACACTATCACATCAGGTTAGGTCAGGTGGATGGGAGAGTATGATATCAGCCAATGGCGGCTTGCCGGCACATAGATACACACCCCAAGTGACCCAAAGAAGGCCACGGGGGTCCGAACCGGCTTCAGCACTGGCCCCATTGGCCACAGTGTACTTCTCACCCCCTTCAGATGGTACAGGTGACACAGGCGTCCAAGGTAGGGGAACGAAGGCCATCGCAACGGCGAACCTTCAGATCGAACTCCCTGAGTCCGATCCCAAAAACCTGCCTGAAAAGGCTGAGGGGTTTTCTGAGTTTCTGCTTCTCACGGATCAGCAACACGCTGATGTCCGGACCAAATGCAGGCTCATCAAAAGGTTGTGCAAAAACAAATTCCTTCAGCGGCAGGTTAAGACCGCTATCAGGAAGAGCTCCAACTGGGGCGACTTCCTGAAAAGACTGCAGCAAATGATTCCAGTTTACGAAACGGACCTGAGTGTCCGAACGGAGATTGAGGAGCTGCCTCCTCTCCCCGAATTCCCCACTGCTGCACGCATCTCTGAGTTCGTGGCGCGTTGGAAGAGCTCATAGGGCGCATGAACCCCTCTTCCTATGAGCCGACGGAGCCACATCTGTGGCTTATGGGGAAGGTTCCTACCAGGACATGGGAGAACTGCAGAGAGACGTCCGAGAGGAAAACTTGGACGCACTCTTACGATGACCTGGTCGATCTGTTGATCGAATTGGCCATGGAGAGGAAGAATGACCCCCACATGGACAAGTATCTGCGCAAACATCTGCGAAGGGAGACCCCTGCTGAGAAGTCTCCTGGAGGGAGGT
Organism: Eutreptiella sp. 'Long Island Sound 2002'; assembly: GCA_964036045.1. NCBI lineage: Eukaryota > Euglenozoa > Euglenophyceae > Eutreptiales > Eutreptiaceae > Eutreptiella > Eutreptiella sp. 'Long Island Sound 2002'. Next base: position 27,607,769 of record OZ038384.1, read on the forward strand.
CGCCTCAACCCTACTCTAACCCTGGGAAGGGCTGCGGTGCACAGCTGAAGCACATGACTGAGACCCCCCCTCCAAAGGGAAAGGGGCCCTCAATCGTTTCTACTGTCGTCCTACGGACGATAAGGGTGGACCCTGCCACCCGTCTGACTGTAATGGGCGAAGTGCGTGCATGCTCCAGCTGAAGCGCACGCAGAATTCTAAAGATGGACAGGAGGTAAATCACCAACACCATTTCCGCTGCACGATAATGTGCGGATATTGCTGCAAGAGGAGGCATTATGAAGATGAATGCCACATAAAACGCCGCGAATCCGAAAGACTAAAGAAAGCGGAAGAAGAACAGCTTAAGAACGCCGGTAAGGGTGGAAGACCTGAGGGGGAGGAGGCTAACCCTGGGAGGTTTAAGGGTAAGGGTAACCCTGCTGGAGCACAAAGGTCCTCAGCCCCCCCCGTGGTGGAGGAGGAGCACCCAACACCACACCTAAGGGTGAGCAGTCGGGTGAAAAATGGCCAGCCCCCTCCAGCCCCAGCGCTGGTAGCGCGGACAAGAGCAGCCAGAACGCCTAGAAGCGCCGCCTAAATTGGTACTCTAAGTGCCTGCAGGCCGCTGGGGTTGAAGTGAACTTCCCTGAAGAGAGATAGGGGGGGGGCTCCGAGAATGAGGATTTGATTTTCTGGATCACCGTAGGAAATTGGTGATCAGGTCTACAAGGCTGTGTTAGACACGGGCGCTACGCTTTCATTCGTGGCCCGCAGACTGCTGAAACAGGCCAAGATCCAGAAAACCAAAACCGTGGCCATAAGGGTTGGGGATGGTCGGACCATCCATCCCCTGGGGGGGGTCGATGTGACCGTGTGTCTGGGCGATGAGTGGGTGACTCAGCACTGCAAAATGCTCGACACCGACGCTTTGGACATTGGAATCGGCACAGATTTTCTGCGCCGTAACCCCCAGGTAAAACTGTCGTGTCTGCAACGTCCCTATGTCCTTCACTGCGACTTTGGCAGTGGCCTTTTCTCTGTCCCTCTGGAAATGTCAGGACGGAAAGAATCCGGTCTGCGCTACGTGAACCGGTCTTATCGAACTAAAAACTATCAGCTGGTGCGATCCGTCTTAGAAAATGGACTGGCCGCCCCGCAGATAGACCTGAATGAAGTTCCGGTGGAATTGTTCGCAAGTAAAGAGCAGCATATGATGCAGTTCTATTGAGTAAGAAAAAGTCACTGCCATGTCTTTCTTGGAGGGCTTGATCCAGGCTAAGCCCCCCTTAAAACCCTTTGTTGATGCTGAGACAAACTTAAGTGTTTTTATCTCTCTTTTGTGGCCTAAAGTACACTTTCTCAAAGTAACTAGGGTTGTGACCCTAGCCCCCCCATGAAGTTCACCCCTACCACTCAACTGAGCGGAGGTACCTTCCTTCATGGAGGTCATACCAAAATAAATCAGGCATTCCATGCTTGTGGGCCTTGGAGGTTAAGCCTAAGTGGTCTCCCACCCCAAGACCCCTATACTCAATTGATTCTACCACTTATTGTGGTCCTACTTTGTAACTGTTTCTGAATTCAGTTGCTTGGCCAAGTCATTTTCTGTGTGGTCCTGACATCTATGCCCCTCAGTCCTAACCAGCACCATTTCACCCAGAAGAGTGCACATGAAGTGCCTATTGCAACCTCTGAGGCTAGAGTCTGACCAATTTTCATTTAAAACCTTTTGCATTATCCATTTGTGATTGAATCTATGTTCATATACCTGCTTTGTCTATCTGCAGCCCTTCTGTGTTATACTGGATTACAAAACCAATCATTGATTCGATCCACTTTCAGTCCTTGCTCTACTTGCTGCTTTGGTTTTGGGGTTTTCAACTACAAAACCTGCAGGAATACATCAAAAGACCTAGGGCATAATTCAAGGACATCTTTCCGGTAGCAGAGACAGTCCCTTGTGACCTTTTGAACCGACCCTGAGAAGAAGTGCAAAACAAAAGCTCAACAACAAGTCCAACATGTCCACACCAAGTGTAAGGACCTGGCCTATCCGAACTGTCCAAGTACAAATGGGCAGTGTGGTCCACCCAATGAGTGAACCACCACACCGAGCACCACATCACCTCAGTGGCGCATCTGGGTCCCAAGGAGATCCAGAACGCAGAAGGGCGGAGAAGAATAAAGGCCTTACCACCGAGGCCTTAGCAGCACACGGTGGAGACAGCTTCAGTCACCTCCACAGACGTGTGGCTGCTTGAGTATCAAGATCCAATTGTCCAGCTTCTTCCTCAACTGCCATTGAAGGACCTGAGGAATATGAGAAGCTGAAGATGAAGATGGATGAGTACATCATGCATGAGGAATACTATAAATCGATCCGTGGGGAAGATGGAGAGGAGCCCTTAGCTGTACATGGATCCAGACCACGTACAGATCTTGGGTCCTACGCTCACTCAGGTCCCCCATCCACAGCATCCCTGCCAAGACGAGTACGACCTGAGTACCCAACCCCAAGGGCTCCCGAAGTGGGCCCAACACGAGTCGAAGAACACCATCCAAGGCCAACCTACGGTGCCCTGGATCAAACGGCCGAGCTGTTGGCCAAATTCCTGTCTGGATCAGAAGATCCAGATGTGACGGCCTTATCAGAGGCCATTAAGGCTAAGCTGGGTATTGCAGAACCCTTACCCAAGCCTGAGTTCCTCTCTCTCTCTCGAGGGCTGAGTACCCTGGCCGAAGATCTCAAGAGATCGAGGATCTCAAGGCTGTTGCCTAAGGTTACCTGCCCCAGCCCCTTTCACCCCCGTGCCAGGACTGTGCCTATGGCGGACCTACAGGACGTGCCTGTCACAGAGAGTGAGAGAAGAGGGCTGTCAGCCCTGGCCCCTCTTGCCGGCGTGTCGCCTTCAGGCCTAACTCCGGGGGGTGGGAAGACGGGCAGACCAATTGCCCAGGCGAACATCCAGCTGGAACTGGCGGAGTTCGACCCTAAAAATCTGCCTGAATGGGCAGAAGAATTTGCGGAGTTCCTTTTGTTGACTGGCCAATCCCATGTGGATGTGGCCACCAAATGTTCACTGCTAAAACGCTCATGCAAAAAGAAGTTTTTGCAAAAACAGGTCAAACAGATTGTGAAAACCTGTTCTACTTGGGCGGAAGTACTCCTGAGGTTAGAGAAAACATTCCCAGTCTATGAGACTGACCTCAGCGTACGCACACAAATCGAGGAGCTACCTATGCTCCCGGAGTTTCCATCCGCTGCGCGAATTTCTGAGTATGTGTGCGACATGGAGTACTTATTTTCGAGGATGAATGTGGGCTCCTACGGAGCCACTGAGCCCCACCTGTGGCTCATGAGTAAGATTCCGCAGCGTACGTGGGATGATTGCCGCTCAACCTCTGAGAGGAAGAGCAGGACCCACTCGTATGATACACTGGTGGATCTCTTGATTGAGCTAGCTCTTGAGAGAGAGAACGACTCCCACATGGAGAAGTTCCTCAAGAAGCATTTGGGACGAGGTGGTACCCCTACCCCCGAGCGTGGCGAAGGGAAGGGGCATAAAAATCCCACTAACACCAACCAGGGAGGCGGTAAAGGGAGGGGCAACCTACGTGCCATGAACGAGGTTCCAACTGATGCAGGCACACCCCCCCTGTTTTACTGCCGACCTGTCAATGACAAGGGGGGACCTTGTCATGCCTCTGACTGCGATCTTCGCAGTGGCTGTATGCTGCAGATGAAACGTCAGCAGCATACTAAAGATGGGAAAACTGTGACCCATCAGGACCACTTCAGGTGTACCATCACCTGTGGTTACTGTGGCAAGCGTCGTCACTATGAGGACGAATGCCACATCAAGAAACGCGAGAGTGACAAACTCAAGCGTCAGGAGGCGGAGCGCCAGAAGACCCCGACGCCCGCCAGAAATCCCCCGAATGGGGATAAAGGTAAAGGAGGTGGCAAGGGGGGTGGCAAAACTGGACCCCCTAACCCCCAGAGGCGCTCATCAGCGCCCGTTGCTACACCTACTCCTGCTGCCACACCCACTCCTGCCGCAGGTGTCCCCCAGAAGCGCCCCCAAGGGGATAACGCTACCCCTGAGGGGAAAAATTCTAAGAAGAGGCGCTTGGCCTGGATGGCCAAGTCCCTCATGGCTGCAGGAGTGGATGTGAAATTCCCTGATGAGGAATAGGGGGGCGGCTCCGAAGAGGAGGACTTGGTTTTCTGGATCCTCGTGAAAATCGGGGATCAGGTTTTTCGAGCAGTGCTTGATACCGGTGCAACACTTTCTATAGTGGCCCGGCGCCTGCTTAAAACTTTCAGGAAGACTATGACTGTGGCCATAAGAGTAGGGGATGGGCGTACCATCCATTCCTTGGGGGGGGTCGATGTGACCATATGTCTGGGCGACGAAACCGTGACCCAACACTGCAGAGTGTTGGACACTGACGCCTTTGACATTGTCATTGGCACTGACTTTCTAAGAAGAAACCCCCAGGTTAAAATGCTGTCCCTACAGCGCCCTTACTCTTTGCACTGCGACTTTGGCAGTGGGCTATTCTCCGTTCCTTTGGAGCTGTCAGGACGAAAAGAGTCTGGGCTGCGCTACGCAGCCAAGACGAACTATCGTACTGAAAACTACCAACTGGCCCGTCATGTTCTCGAAAATGGACTGGCGGCCCTTCAGGTAAACCTGGATGAGATCCAGGTGGAATTGTTTGCGAGCCAACAACAGCACATCATGCAGTTGTACTGCTCGAAACAAATGAACAATGATTTCCGTTTCTTCTGGAAAGCAATGGGCCTAGCGTATGCTAACCCTCCCTTCTCCCTGCTCGCGAAGGTTCTAACCAAGATCGCTTATGAGGGAGGAAGGGTTGTTATGTGCACCCCTGACTGGGGTTGCTCTGGTGAACATGCTTACTGGCGCCGTATGCTTGACCGAATGACCGTGGGAAGAGTGCAACTCCCCGACGGCCCCATCTATGTGCCTGAGGACTCAGACACAGCTATGCAGGCCCCTGAGTGGGCCAGTTTCCTGTCCATCATCGATGGATCTCTCAATCCTGTACCCCTGTGTGACCTGGACCAGGTGCTACTAAAAGAAGTCATGGCCGAAAATCGTGGCCTGACCCTTTATGATCTCAAAAATCGATCTCCTGAGCACCTATCTGCCACACTTACAGGGTGTGAGTCTCCTGATGACTATTTGGAACCTGCAGCTGTAAAAGAGGATGCTGATGACCAACTGTCTGAGATCGCCAGCACTATTCCTTCTGTTGATCCCAGCTGTGTTGACCTAAAACATAGTGCTTTCCTGGCCCAGCTGTTGCTAGAGGAGGTAGATCTAGAGTCAACCTCTGAACCCGCTTCCTCTGTTGGGAAACCAGTGCTACACATGCAGCCTGTGCACACAGGTGAACCCGTGGCCCAGAGTACTGATGCTCTGGCACGGCCTGCTGCTAATAACATGCCCTTGTCTGAGCATGACACGCAAGAGCTCCGACGGCTGTTGTACCTGAAATCCGAAGGTATTGAGCGCCAAGAGCGGCTGCAATACCTCAGACAGACCTGGAAATACTCCATCTGGTCTGAGGAGGACGATGAGTCCTATACGCTGCCTGATCCTGAGATACCTCTAGTGTACTCTCTACACTATGGGCAGCAATGTTCCCCTGAGTGGGACGATGGTACTGTACCTGCCGAAACTGCTGATCGGCATAAAAAGAAAGAACATGGAAAAAGCAACCTCCATGCTGAGGAGGATTTCCTTCAGAAAGTCGAGAGTCTTAACCTTGACCCCCGCCTGAAGAAACTGCTTATAACCTATGAGGAGGTGTTCGGCGCCTTGCCGCCTCCCCTATCTTGCAAAAAACTGGTCCAGATGGACCTGAAGTTGAAACCAGAATTTGAAAAGACGCGAGTGAGGCGTCGTCCCTATCCCGCTCCACAGGAACAGGTTGAAGAAATCGAGCGCCAGATCCAAGAATGCATTGATGCTGGCCTCGTTGAAGAGTACAAACATGGGGACTATCCCCATCACTGCAGCCCCTGTTTCCTTGTTGCTAAACCAGGGTCGACTGCTCTACGTCTTGTTGTAGACTATGGTGAGGTCAACAAGAAAACCCAGAACCACTCAGGGAGTATTCCTAACATGGAAAACACCCTGGAGCGTATTGCCAAATGCAGGTATAAGACCAAAATGGACAAACGCTCTGGTTTCTGGCAGGTTGACCTAACCGCCGCAGCTCAGGAGCTGCTTGCCTTTATAACCCCTAAGGGTCGTGTCTTCAAGTGGAAGGTTATGCCTTTCGGGGTGGCTAACGCCCCAGCGCTCTTCCAGGAGCTTATGAACAAAATTTTGTACATACTGAGGCGCAGGCCTCTAGTACAAGAGTTGATTTCTCGGGGTGCAGAAATGGAGGCTCACATCGACGACGTGAGTTTGGGTACTAATACCAAAGAGGACCATGTCCTTCTCCTCCGTGAATTCTTCACTGTCTGTCAGGAAAACCATCTCCGAATCAAACTCGAAAAATGCGAGTTTATGAAAGAGGAGATGGAGTATTTGGGTTTCGACGTGGGGTATGGCTGGTGGAAACCAGCCGCGTCTAAGATGCAGCCCCTACAGGACATGCAGATTCGCGATGACCCTAAGAAGGGTCTACACGATGTGAGGAGTTTTGTGGGCGCCTGTAATTTCTATCGGCGTCACATCCACAATTTTACTTACTCCTCTGCACCCCTCACTGACCTAATCAAGAAAACTACTCCCTGGAGGTGGACCTCCAGAGAGGAAGAGTGTTTCCAGGAGTTGAAGAAGAAGATTGCCTCCTCCAACTGCCTGGGAGTTCCCCGCCCTGAGGGCGAGATAGTCCTGATCACTGATGCCAGTGATGTAGGGGGGGGAGGTACGATCTATCAATGGCAGGAGCTTAACCCCGCTGAGCTAACCCACTGCCATTATCGTACTACTGGACTGAACCGTGATTGTTCGTTGAAACATGACTATCCTGCCAGTGAGTGGCGACTGGTGCCACTGGGACACTGGAATTGGAAGTGGAACCAAGCGCGTTCCAACTACAGCACCTATGACCAGGAACTCCTGGCCGGTATGTTGGTGCTATCTTCACAATCCCGACTCCTGGGGTCTAACCCTATTGTCCGGCTGTGTGACCAGGAGCCTGTGAAGTCTTTTCAGAAGGGCCCACCACCAGAAAAAGCGAAGCTAAAACGGTGGTGGACTTACCTGAGCCAGTTCAGGCTGACAGTGCATCATATCCCCGGGATTAAGAATGAACTGTCTGACTATATATCGCGCAACAACTTCGATGCGCTTATTGGTGAGAGCTCTGAGGCGCTCGCCAAAGAGGCTTTCCAGCGTATGGATGTCCAGCTTGACCTGTCCATGCGCACTGCTGGAATCCTGGAGGGTTGGAGTCTAACCGACTATCAGTCAGAGTATGAAGAAATTCTCCAAACCCTCAACACTGGTCTCGAACCCCGTGTCATTGACGGGCACCAGTGGTATAAAAACAATCAGTACCTCTTCTACGAGGACCGAATTGTGGTGCCTGGGGCACGACTGGATGGGTGCCTACAGTGGTCCCATCTCAGTTCTGGTCACACTGGCGCTAATCCTTCAGTGGACTTCTTCCGTGAGTGTTTCTACTCTAGTCTAACCCTGACTGAACTGAGGTCGCGTATGCAGACCATTGTAGATGCTTGTGGCTGTCATGCCAGCAAGCAGGGCGACAGTAGGGATAGGGGTCTGATCTCCAGCTTACCCATACCCTATTGTGCTAACTCTCTTCTCTACGTGGATTACATCCACGGCTTACCACGCTTTGGCGGCTATGATAGTTGCCTCTTGGTCACCTGTGGTCTATCTCGCTTCACCCGTGTGTTCCCTTGCAATAAGAAAATCACAGGTGAGCAGACTGTAAAAATGTTGGTCGAACAATGGTTCGAACCCTATGGAGCACCTAAACAGGTGCACTCTGATGAAGATGTACGCATCCGCAGTGACACTGGGTGGTACAAACGAGTGCTAAATGCCCTCAACGTAGAGGTAACCACAGGTGTGCCCTACACTCACACGTCTAACCCTCTCTGTGAGAGACAGAACCGTGTGGTGGAGCAAAACTTAAGAATCCTGATGAAACAGGAGCGCACCAAGGACTGGGTACGCCTAGTGCCCTGGGCAGTTCTGTCCATGAACTCACAGCGGAGCTCTTCTACGGGTTTCACCCCCCACGAACTGTTCCATGGAGGACGACCTGCTTGGTTCTTCAAAACCCCCTTTCCTGAGGACTTCAAGAGCCCGGTGGGAGATTGGCTAGAACACAAGCAGTCTCTGGCTAACCAGGCTGGTACTAACCTGAGGCACATTCGTGACCGTGAACAGAGCCGACGGAACCGCCTACGGCGACCTGCCAGCTTCAAAGTTGGTGACCTTGTTTTGGTACACCATTCACGCCTACCCTCCTGGCCACGTAACTGCCTACAGGACCCTTACTTTGGACCCTATCGTATCATCAGGATAGATGGATCCAGGATCCATGTCAGGTGCAGTCCACGTCTAGGTGGTGAACTGCTATGTGCTCCTAAGCAGTTGAGGCACTATCACTCCCCTGACGACTTGTCTTGGGATGAGTGGCGCCTCAGCGACAGTGAGATTGAATGTATAGACCTAGAGAACGCTGCCAGTCCAGAGGAGGCAGACGAACTCGAAGAGATGACTGCCGATGAGATGGCAGTCGATGGTTACTACGTGGTTGCAGGTATTGCTCGCCACGAGTATAAACAGGGTTGGAAATTCCTTACCCTGTGGGATGGCTATGGTTTGTCTGAGGCGACCTGGGAACCTATGTCAGCCTTCATACAACCAGATGGGAGTATCAACCCCATCTTCCGCACTTACCTCGTTGAGAACAACGAGGGTCAGCTCCTAACCCGTGCTGAGACCATGTCCCAGCGTAAGAAGCGAAACTAATTACCCTGTGTCAGTCTACTGACCCTGTCTGTGCCCTGCAGACCCATGCCTATGGTTTACAGCGTGAGCCAGGTGGCCGCTTATCAAGATTGCAGCCACCCAGCGAGTGTTTGCCTTGTTGACCATGTGTTGCATGGGTACTGCCCTAATGTAATGACCTTGGTGAGCCAACGAAGAACGGTGGCTTTCTACACCAGGGGGGGATGACAAGCAAGGTGTTATGAGGCAAGGTGTGTCTTCCCTCCTTGGGGACAAGCGAGCCCACAGTTAGGACCCCTGACTGGTCCAGACCCATGGGGTTCTACCCTTCCTTACAGGGTTTACCTTACCTGCCATAGCGTATGTGTGAGTGTGCTAGTCCTAAGGTCCTGAGAGCAAGCCGCAGAAGTGGTGTCCTAATTATACCCAAGTCTGCGCCCTTGCTAAACCTGGAGGGTTGGCTTATTGATGCCACGGGGTACGCCCCGGGTCTCCCCTCCCCTATGCGCCCAATTTCTGTGCTGGCGCAAAACCTTGGGGGAATACCCAGCGTGCTAATCCAGGTATTGTTTTCCCTACCTATCTGTCTACTACAGGGAGGGGTGGCCAAAAGCTATGAAGGCATGCAAAACGCCTGTTTGCTATGTGGCCAAAAACACTAACCTAACCACTGTCACAGCCCACCAACCCAGCTAAAATTGCAGGAAAAGGGTGGGACAGTGACACGCCCCCTACAGGTCCTACACACCCTACAGTGGCACCATCCTGGTGGGCGAGCACTGGGCAACTGGCTCTAGCCCCCACTCAGGACTACCACTCCTACACGCACACTCTACTTGGCGTTGCGAAGGTGAAGTTCTCATGGGTCCTAACGACCCTCCTGTGAAATGGCAGGAGAACACAGCGCTACTAAGCGACTGTGGCCTGACAGGGGACGCCACAACGCGTTTCCCCTGCTAGGGCTTGGAGGGAAGGGGTGCTCTCGTTGCGTGCACAGCGCAGATGTCGTTGAGGTCGAACTGTCCTCGCCAGTACTGGCTGAGGCACAGTGATTTGATTTGTGATCAGCGCCCCTGTTTTGCTGGGGCAGAAAAATGGTAGCCGCCGAAGGCAGCTGCTGCGTGCACCAATCACCCTTAACCTCTCCCACCTGTACAAAAGAGGCAGATGAAGGGGCGTTTGCAACTGTGGAACCAAGCCACACTCCAGGTATTATACCCTTCTCAGTGTGACCTATAATACGCTGTTCGCAAACACGCTGCAGATGCAGCTACCCCTGTCAAGCAAGCAAGCTTTAAGAAACTCCTCGGGTTCTCTTAAAGAACGTACCGAGGAGCCTCTGGGTAACCTAAACAAGGTTTACCGTGCGCAATTCGCGTGGCCTACCCTTTAATGCATCATGTGCACGCAGGGAAGGGAGGCTGAACCATTGACTCAACCAGGAGGTGAGCTCCTCCTGGGCTAACCTACCTTACTCACCATGCATCGTGTGAATGCCGCATTGAAACGAACACAATACAAACCTAAGCGTTTTAAGCAACTCAACTTGAACGCTACGGCTGCACACGAACAAACGCTAACCTGTGAAGAAGGAAACAAGGGTGAATTAGGGATACAGGTGAAGCGACACAGCGTGTGGATGTCTCGATTAGGCACATGCATCGCGAGCACAGCGCATACTCTAACCCTACGTGCGCGCTGCGCGCTCCATTCGCATCACATACCTTTCATTCCTGCTTTCACCTGTGCAGAGCACGAGAGATGAACACCCGACGCCCCAACGAGCACAGCGTTGACAACCCTAACGTTTTGACGGAACAACCAACACGAACGCAATGCGTGAGTGTGAAGTGACACAGACATACCTGAGAGACGGGTTGTTGAACTGCTCTGTGGTGTGGGCTGATTTTGAATTCTTTACTCTGAAGTTTACAAAAATTTTGATGCAACTGTGCAAAAATTTTCTTTAAGACTTTAAAAACTACGGCTCATACCTTCTTTTCCAAAAGCCGTTTTCGCTTGCGCAACCCTTTTCTTGGCGTCCGCTTCGTTTGCGCTTGTCTGCGACTTTAAGTTATGTGTAAAAATGACGATTTCCCGCGTGGTTTCGTCGATTTTCAACGATTTCACTTGCTAAATCGCAACCCCTTCCGCAAAACCGCAGGAATCACTCCCTGCTGGTTCCATTTTCTATTTTTTCCAGCTCCTGGGGGTTTGTGTCCTCCATTGGGAGTATTGCTCCGCCCTGGCCCTTGGTCAGGACGTTTACTAAAACGCTGTTTATACGACGATAACCGTCCGCATTAGAGCGTTCGACTGTACCCTAGTGGACAGACACATGTGCTCTGGACAGAGGGTCCTGGGTTCAATTCCCACTGCCCCCACACTTTTTCCAAACGTTTTCGCCTCACGCCGGCGACTTTTGAGGAATGCCCCTTCGAAGGGACATCATTCACGGTACATTACACTGTTTTTCAAGGGTCCCTACAGTGTAATAGGCTTCTATGAAGTGATGAGAATGTTTTTGGTAAGTTTAATGCATTTTTTTGAGGTAATTTTGGGGATATTTGAGCCTTTTTCCTTGGTCCTACTAGCTTGATCAACTAGTACTCCAGGGGGGAGTAAGAAAAAGTCACTGCCATGTCTTTCTTGGAGGGCTTGATCCAGGCTAAGCCCCCCTTAAAACCCTTTGTTGATGCTGAGACAAACTTAAGTGTTTTTATCTCTCTTTTGTGGCCTAAAGTACACTTTCTCAAAGTAACTAGGGTTGTGACCCTAGCCCCCCCATGAAGTTCACCCCTACCACTCAACTGAGCGGAGGTACCTTCCTTCATGGAGGTCATACCAAAATAAATCAGGCATTCCATGCTTGTGGGCCTTGGAGGTTAAGCCTAAGTGGTCTCCCACCCCAAGACCCCTATACTCAATTGATTCTACCACTTCTTGTGGTCCTACTTTGTAACTGTTTCTGAATTCAGTTGCTTGGCCAAGTCATTTTCTGTGTGGTCCTGACATCTATGCCCCTCAGTCCTAACCAGCACCATTTCACCCAAAAGAGTGCACATGAAGTGCCTATTGCAACCTCTGAGGCTAGAGTCTGACCAATTTTCATTTAAAACCTTTTGCATTATCCATTTGTGATTGAATCTATGTTCATATACCTGCTTTGTCTATCTGCAGCCCTTCTGTGTTATACTGGATTACAAAACCAATCATTGATTCGATCCACTTTCAGTCCTTGCTCTACTTGCTGCTTTGGTTTGGGGTTTTCAACTACAAAACCTGCAGGAATACATCAAAAGACCTAGGGCATAATTCAAGGACATCTTTCTTATTGCTCACGGTATCTCAATAACGCCTACCGCCTCTATTGGAGATCGATGGGGTTGTGCTATGCTAATCCCCCATTCTCTCAACTCGCTAAGGTGCTTACAAAAAGCCCTTGAAGGAGCGAGAGTGGTCCTGTCTACCCCCGACTGGGGTACCACAGGCGAACACGCCTATTGGAGACGACTGTTAGACCGTATGACAGTGGGAAGAACTGAACTCCCTAATGGGCCAATCTACATCCGTGAGGACTCTCAAGAGACCATGCCTGCCCCTGAATGCAGCACTTTCCTGTCCATCATAGAGGGCTCTCTAAACCCCGTACCAGCGAGTGACCTTGACAAGGTGGTACTCAAGGAGTTGATGGCCGAGAACAGAGGCCTTACCCTCCTGGATCACAGGAAAAGATCCGAGGACTCTTCGGTCACTACTACGAGTGGTGAGTGCTTCGATGAGCAGGAGACTCCAGCAGTCTCCACACTACCATCCGAACCATGGAAGTTGGTGTCATCCGCCAGCCCCGCAGGGTATGCCCACCTGCTCATCTCGTCCGCGACATCATTGTCCTTACCCGGCTTGTATACAACAACAATGTTGTACCAGGAGAGGAACTCATGCCAACCGCCGCGACGACCCAGGGGTCCAGCCATTGTACAGAGATCCTCCTTGTACCATGACTCGAGGGACTTGTGGTCCCTGAAAACAGTGACCTTACGCCCTGATATCCAGCTCTTGAACTTCAGGAGGCAGGACACCAGTGCGTAGGTCTCTTTTTCTCGCACAGACCACGCCCTTTGTCCGGTAAAGCCCAAGGCTTCGCCCTCAGGACCATACCGGATCTGGCCTTCGAGTTTTTTTGAGTAGAAGGCGCAAGGAGCCCAGCTACCATCAGGCAATTGCTGCTCCAACACACCGCCTATGCCAAAATCCGAGGCATCAGTGTGAATCGCATATTCACCCATGTCATTCGGGATATACAATGCACACTTCTCGCACAGTGCCTCCTTGACTTTTGCGAAACTCTGTCTCATGATGTCAGTCCAATCAATGAAGTTGCGGTCCTTGGGGACCTTGCATTTGCCTCCCTCAGGCGCTCTCTCATACTTCCCTTTCAGGCTGTCCATCAGGGGCGCAGCCAGGGAAGCATATTGGGGTATGTAAATGGAATACCAATTACATACTCTGAGGAATCCCTTCATCTGCTTGGGGGTACGAATCATGGCCTCAGTCCAGTCACGAACTGCAGCCACTTTCTCGGGGGCGGGGGATCTCCGTCCCTGGTGAAGGATGTGTCCACAATATTTAACCCTTTGACAGAAAAGGTGGCGCTTTTCCTCCTTGACTTGAAGATGGTGGTCAGCCAGGCATCGAAAAAGCTTCCTGACCAACTCATAATGCTCAGTTATGGCCTCTTCATCGAGGGCACAACTGTCCAAGAGCTTACCCTTACCCCTGGAAGCCTTGGAGGGGGGCGTACCCACAAGCAGATCATCAATATAGGCCCTTGCCGAGGGAGGCAGGTGCCTGATGCAGTGGGTGACCATTCTCTGGTAGACCTGTGGTCCCACTTTCACCCCCATGGGCAGGACGTTCCACTGATACAAACCCCAGGGGGTACAGAAAGCCGACAGCGGACGACTTTCCTCCGTGAGGGGTATCTGGTGGAACCCATCCTCAAGGTCCAGGATGGTCCAAAAATGGTTCCCATGCTGTCGCTGAAGGAGGTCCTCAATGACCGGTAGGGGGAATTTATGTCTCTCGAGACATCAATTTAGGTACCGGTAATCAATAACCAACCTCCACTTGTTTACCCCAAGTTTTGGCACTAAAAGCCCACGTGCCACCCAAGGGCTTTTGGATCCCTCAATCCACCCGCTTTTCTCAAAACCTTGGACCTTTTCTTTCAGCGCCTCTTCCCGCAGACCTACAGCTCGGATGGGGCTGAAAGCCACAGGCTTTGAGCCCTCTCTGAGCTCCAGCTTGACCAACCCATCAGGTCCCCTCTTGTTGGCATTGGCCTTGATCTCCTCCCAATTATTCCGCTCTGAATTGAACACTGTGTCCTTGAATTCATCAAGGAGCTGTTTTTCCGCTGCGACTCCACCATCTTCTGAAGACGGGGGTCTGAGAACTCCTTGGCATCGGCCTCTAGGACCGAACGCACTGACCGAGTTCTCGAGTGGAAGAGTTGCTGGGGGGGGGGGTCCTGGGAGTGACCAAATTGACAGTCTCAGTGCCAACGGGGTCAATCATCCAATCTACCACTTTCTGGCTGGAGATGTAGGCCTCTACCTTCTCGAGGTGATTCAGGGTGAGTTCTGGGGCAGCAGGGCTGTCCCGGGACGATGACTCCACTTCGGATCGCCGATTGGGGCCATTTCTGTCGTCCTGTGAGCTGGGCTTGTGGAATGCAGGATAAATCAAATCAATGTTGGGCGAGTCAGGGGGGCCATACCCTTCCTTGGCCCTCTTCAGTTCCAGGACATTCCAGTTCCGGCCTTTCATGCCCACAGGTCTCTTGCCGAGGCCCGGGGCTGCAGTGGTACCCTCGGGACGCCAGGCTCCCTGCCGGAGCACCTCTTTGAGGTCAGGATCACCCAAGGGCTGTTTCCAGCTGGACTGGTTCAGTCTCTCTTGCTGAATACCAAGTGCATCGAAAAGTACACCCCGGTACTGCAGGTGACCCTCCTGAGAGAGCATTTTACCCTACCCATCCCAAAAAATACTCTCCCCTTTCGGTATGTCCCACCAATCCACTGCAATCCCCCCTAAATTCGAAAACCACCTCTCTCTCTTTCGGACTGGTACCACTATAACGCCCTTACCCCCTTCCCGTATGACCTTTTGCACCGTTTCCGGCAACTCACGAGGTGGCGGGAGCAAAAGCAAAGTATGATGCTCCCCTCCCCAAGGGCACATATACCCTTTTGGTGCCTTCTTGGTCTTACGGGGGGTTCAGAGTCCAGTCCGATTTCGCTGCTTCACTCTTCTTCCCCCGCGTCCCTGACGCCACTCACGCCACCGTCGACCCTTTTCAGGCACTCCACTCACAGTCCCGAGGCGGTCAAAGGGGCTGAGTGTGGGCTGGAGAGGCTCAGTAGTCCCCAAAGCTCTTCCAGGCCATTCACAAAATTTTTCGCGCCATAGCGGGCGCAGGTCGTATCTTTCATTCTTGAATACGCCAGGCCGCCTCAGTTTCCGCGGTATCCCAGCGGACTGTCGGGGTCGTATCGTCGAGATCTCCTGAGAAGCCCCGGTGGGGGCTAGACTTGCCATGGGGGCTTTGTCCTGTGGGTCCTGCAGGTCCATGAAACTGATGTTTATGGCACCAAACTCCACACCACCGTGGTCCCGTGCGTATCCGAACCGGCCCATGAACTCATCGGGCCGATCGAAACCCAAAGACCCCTTATCACCCGAACAGGACTTGAAATCCCGATCGTGGACATCAATCGACCGGACTCCTGAGAGCTCCTGGTCACCAATGTCCAGCCAATTCCTGGCGAAGACCGCGATCATCTTGGTCAAGTCCCCAGAGACTTGCAACTGGGCGGCAGGACCTTGATCGGACGGCTCTTGCCGGATATCAGGGGAAGGAAGTAAAGGGGGGGTAGGAAAAAGGGAGGAAAGGGTTTCGTCGACCATCGCCTCTTTGGTCTGGTCCCAGTCTGTACCAGCTGCCGGGACCCTCAGGTGCGACCTGATGGGCTCACCAGTCCCTGGCACTTCAGGCCATGCTGAATTCTTTTCTGGCTGGACGGAGTGGGGTGCCTTCACCTGATGGCACAAGCCAGCCAAGAGGGATGTCATGATGCATAGGGCGTCCACCAGCTGTGGGTCGCCCCTTGTATCTTTTTCAATCCACCCTCTGGAATTCTTGTGAATCCCAGCCTGGGCGGCTTTACTCCCTGACAGGGCGAGTACAACTGACACTAACTCATGGTAATCCCATCCTGTGGACTGAGATTCTGGGTCGCTGCCCTTCGGGGCAGCCCCGGTCAGTCTGTGGACCGCTGATGGGTACTCTCTCAAGCCCTGCTCAGGGTGTAATCCTGCTGAACTCGGCGTCACCAAACTGCCCTGCAACTCAGGTGTAATGGGGATGATGGTCGAGGGTTTGACCTGGGCATCAGGACCGCTTCCACAGCTGGTCCCTGCCGGTGAGAGTAGAACCTGTGAAGGCCTCTCAATCATCTCCTGAGGTACAGATATGGGTGTTCAGGATTGTGTGTGTCGTGTCAACTGTACCATGAGGTGCTGTCACTTCAGAATAGGTCAGGGTATCGATGGTGGGCGACGGACTGTTGAACCGTTCAGACCAAGGCACAGAAGTACCCAGGCTGCCCTGTGCCCTCTCGCCCGCACCACTTGCGTCGTGCGTTTGTGGAGCGCAGAGGTATCCCACGGAGGCAGGGACATGGCACCCATCGACGAAGGGAGATCCATCTGTGCAGGAGTCGACCCCTTCATAGGGGACCAAAGGCCGAGTGTGAGGCTCGACTAGGGCATTTAACCTTCTGGTGCCCACTCCCACAGATCTCCCTGAACCCTCGTCCCGATTGAAATCTGAAGGACCATCCTCAGTGACCGTTGGCGCAGAAACAGAGTATAATGGGACGACCGACTGAATTGGGTTGTCCCTCTCAACCTGGGTCAGTTCCGGCCCGGTTGGGGGCTCAGAGGCCGGGACAGTGATGGTCTCTCCACTGAGAACCTCTGCAAAAATCAATGACCTTTGCCCTGGGAGGACTGCCCAACCATACGGAGCCAATAAGGGATACCCCACTATGGCTCTGGGCCCAGTGTCAGCGATGTACAGAGTTGCATCAGGACATCGGGCTCAGACGTTTTTCCCTTTGTGTGATACGGGGAGTAAGAGGGCCCCATGTATACAATGGGTGCCTCCCTTCAGGGAATCGGATCCAGCCTCAATCAGCCGTATTGGACTGTCAGCCTTGGTACGGACCAGATCTGGTACCAACTCATATTCGATGACCCCTATGGCTTCACAACCCGTGTTGATGATGCACTGAAAGTCCAGAGCCGAGGACAGGGGCTCCAGGGACTGAAAAAAGAAGGTCCCTGGCAGGAGTAGGCCTTTCCTGGCTGCTGAGTCCACTACCGCTGATCGGGGCGGTCTCAGTACCTCCTGTGCATTTCCCCTTGAGTACCACCGCGAGGCGCACCGCGTATTTTTCACCCCACAGGCAGTCAACCCTCAGGCTGGGATACCCTGGGCGTCCAGTGAGCGGGCCTCTAATTTCGCTTCGGGGGGGGCCTCGGCAGCTTTCTTTGGCTGGGGCTTCAAGTGTGGATGGAGTTTCCAACACTGATCCGGGGTGTGCCAAGTGCTGCCACAGCCCTTGCAGGGGGGCCCCCCTTTCAGGCCCCGCTTTTTGGCCCCTGCAGGCGGTCGTAGGTGGGGATGCTTGCGGTAGCAAGTCTTCACCTTGTGTCCCTTGAAGCCGCAGAAACTACAGGGTGGTCCAGTCGTGGTGAGCTTTTGCCCAAAAATATTAATTTCCAGCTCCTCCTCAGGGGGCGCTGGTGGGCTGTCACTCTCTCCCTGTGCAGGGGGGGGGTACTCAGGATCCTGCACCAGGTTGTGGACCCCGGCAGGCGATGAGGAATACCCCTCGTCAGGGGGGCCTTTCTGCAGCTGGTTCACCTTGAACCGATGGTGCTGCCTCCGCAAATGAGCCAGGTGCCCATTGGTTTTTTCCTGCTGCTGGAAGTAGACCTTCACAAACAGGTACAGCCAGACATAGTCAAATGACCGACCGCACTAAGTTTGCTCTGCAATGACCTTTCGGGTCAAGTTAGAGTGCAGGCGGAGGGCGTCCAGCCAGTCCTTGCTGGCGTCCTCCAGGGTGACTCCTCCCCTCACCCTCTTGCCCCAATAGCAGAAATCCTCACAGATCCCACTGGGTTGTTATGCTGTGCAATGAGCTGGCACCACAGTACTTTTGTAGGTATCCCTGAAGAGATCTACATTGGTCTTATTCCTCGCCTCGCATTCCACCTCCTCCTTTACCTCCTTGTAGGAGATGCATCGGCGGAGATGGCGGTCCTCAATTGGGCCGGCGATCTTCCGGGGTATGGAGGCCAGGATTTCCACAATCCGGGCCTCCTCACCCAGGGCACACCCCACTGACCGTTCCCACCTTCTCGATTTCAGGAGGTAGTGCTGCACGGTTTCACCCTTTCCATCCCACTTGGGACGGAGGTTGGCCCGCTGCAGGTCCCCAAGGGATGTGGGGTCCAGGTGAAGGTGGGCCTGATGACCATAGGCAACTGGCCCCGTGGTTGCCCAGAATTGGTTGAAGGTAGTGGGGTTATCCACGGGGCTCGGGGCCGGGTCATCAGGAACTTCAGCAAAGGCCATACCCCAAGCAGGAATCCCTACTGGTTTCACCTTCGGAAGTTGCTCACCCTCCTGCCATCTCAGGATTACCCTGGGGTCAAAATTTCCCCGACCATTAAAGTGCCGAGGGTGGAGTCCCTGAAGGTGACGCGTCTCGGCACAATAATGATGTGCTTGGGGGGGAGTCGAGGAGTATGGCTGATGCTGATGGGTGTGCTGATGAGCATATCCAGGGGGGGGTCCAGAGAAACTGAATTCTGCACTTCGGGGACCATGGGGGGGAGTAAGAAAAAGTGCTTTTCCATTGCTTTGAGGCATACTCTAGTTGTATTAGAGGTGCACTGAGCATCCATGCATTTTTATCTTAGTATTGGTCCAACCAAAAGTGGTGATAACACATTTTGACCTATGGAACCAAACACCCAATCAGGATATGGAGTCGACCCCTTAATCCCCTTTCAATGTGAAGTAAAACATCTTTTCCTGAGTTGACTGAGCACTGACATACCTAAAGTAGAGCCTATGAATTTATCTATGTTTTTCCATGAATTCTTAGCTATCCTAGTGGTATGCACCCTAGGGGGCTGGGCACCTCTTTTTGAGAGGTCCTGGGTTCAATTCCTGGTCAGCCTAGCTAAGTAGGAAGATCCCATGTGACATGGCAGTGACCTCATCGCCACATACCATGCCACCTCAGCACATATGGGAGCCAAAACAAAGAGTGCACATCTCCTAAGATGGCACTATGGAGAGAGAGTGATCCTGAGGCAGTTTTCTAACTCTTTTCCTAAAACATTTCAGCTATCTTTGTGAATATGCATTCATTTGTGACCTGAGTTGCAGTTTCTGTGAATATCCAATCAGCTTTCACTGTTTACACTGCAGCCCTTCATGCTTTGATCCTGAATTACCTTCTCCTTGCATACTACTGGCTTGGGCTATCCTGGATTGACTTGGCTTTACTGTATTTCAACAAACAAAAGCTTTTCATCATCCAAAACGAGCAGCAGGACACCCTACAGCAACAACAAGCAGCAGGAGAAGCAAAAAAACAGTGCTGAAAACACTATAAACTTTTCTGGTAGCAAGAGGCAGCCTGTCTCTGTGCACCGGCAGCGACCCCGCGCCGTACAACCAGTGCTCCGAGCAGGCAAATATAAGCAGAAGGGCGGATTAAGATGGACCCAGGAAGAGTGGACGCCGATGTGAACACAGCGCCAGCGCCTGAGGCACCGGCAAGGCCGGCGCCTGACGCTGTACCTTCGGTGGAGCCCTTACATGGGCCAGTGGATACGGCGGAGGACTCCCTGGATGGCCTCCAGACAGCCTTCGGGGCCCTGACGGTCGAGGAAGTGGTCTCTCAGCCTCAGCCTGTGAAGAGGAAGAGAGAGAACGAGAGCGAGAAGGATGCTGGAGAAGGAGCAGACGAAGGAGAGGAGCAAGGGCAAGACCCGACGGATGTCCCTACCTTCGAAGGCGCACCAAGCGCTTCTGGCCTCCAAGCATCACCCTCTTTCATAACCACCACACTCCCAGCCGCCGGAACATCCACCTCCACAACCAACCCGCCTATGGCAGAGGGCACAGGCTTTACTGGCATGCCTCACTACCCGGCCTATGGCATGGGCCCACCTACCACTGCGCTTCTTGAGGCAACTACGGCCAGTGAGCCGGTGGCTTCCAGCTCTGCGCCGCGATGGTATGCGGCTGACCATCCCCATCCACTCCACGCCACTGGAACCTAGATGGAAGTTCCTGGGTATGCTCCTGGGTATGCACCTGGGTATGCACCCTTGAGTGGGTTGAGGAAAGGACCAGAGTCTCTGGGAGGCAGGAGTAGAGGATCGGGAAGATCCTCCAACAGGTCCCTGACGCGGTCGGAGATCAATGAGGTGCTCCGAGGAGCCACTTCGCAAATCGTGAGCGACCTCACGCAAGAGATCAGGGAGAAACTGCAGCCCCTGATGATCCCGTCCCATGCGTCACCTACGACGGTGGGAATGTCACCTCACCGAGTACAGGCTAACCACCTGGCGGCAGGGTTGACAAATACCCTGGGGAGCCTGAGGAGCCGACCGATGCCAACTCCTGCAGCAGTACCGAGAAGTCCATTCGTCCCGAGGACAGCCCAGCCGCCCTACAGCCACGTGACGAACTCGACGAGGGCCGAGCTGGACCAGCTGGGGCTGACAGCCCTAAGGGCTATGGTGGACGTGGAGCCTTATGGCTCCAGTGATCCAGGCGGAGACCCCTCCGATGATGGGCCGCCGTCGATGACTTCTTCTTCGCCATCGGATGACGAAGACCCTGAGGACCCCGAGGACCCCAAGGGTAAGAAGAAGAAGAAGAAGAAGAAGAAGACCCGACGCCCTGAAGGACGCCGAGCTCAGGAGGCGAAGGCTATTGCCACCTCCAAGATAGTGGTGAACCTGCCTGAGTTCACAGGCAAGGACCTCAGCGAGTTCGCTGAGAACTTCGGCCGGTTCCTACGACTGACCGGCCAAACCCACGCGAGTGGGCAAGTGAAGTGCGACCTGCTCCTGCAGTGCTGCAAGACCAAATACCTGGAGAAGCAGGTCAGGCAGATCGTCACTAACTCCGCCACCTTTGCCGATGTGTTGGTTGCCCTGGAGAGACAGTACCCAACCTACGAGACCGCCGTCTCCATCAGGGCCGAGATCCAGAACCTGCCCGTCCTGCCCGACAACCCCAAACCCGGCAGGGTCTCCGAGCTGTTGGCGGACCTGGACCACTGGGCTGGACGACTGACGCCCGGTTCCTACAGCAGCGACGACCTGCTGTTCTGGTTGTGCGCCAAGCTCCCCCGAGAGCTATGGGACGAGTGCCATCTCACGGCTGAGCGCAAGGCTAGATCCCTCCGCTACGAGGATCTATGCGTGCTGCTCCTGGAGATGGCGCTGGAGAAGGAGAGCGACCAGCACCTGAACAAGTACCGACCTGGTGGTGGAGGTTCTGGAGGCAAAGGGTACCAAGGGTCCCGACCTGGGCAGGGGACTACCCCCAAACACGCCCACGCCCGCCTAATGGAGAACGTGAAGGAGCTATTCTGGTGTGATGCCAGAGATGAGCAGGGTCACCTGCAGCACACCTCTGACTGCGAGCAGCGAGACTGCTTCGTCGTCCAGGGGAAGCAGCAGGAGAAGATCACCGGCGCCAAAGTCAAGCTGCCGGATCATTACCGCTGCACCATCACGTGTGCATTCTGCGGTAAGCGGAAGCACTATGAGGATGAGTGCTACCATAAGCAGCGCCTATCGGCGAAGCTTAAGGGGGAAGATCCTGGCAAAAGCTCAGGCAAAGGTGGAGGCAAGGCCAAAGGCAACGACTCCGGCAAGGGCAAGTCGAAAGGACGTGGTCAAGGTGGTCAAGACAAGGGTCAAGGTGGACGAGGAGGAGGCGCTAACCGCCGGAACGACAACAAGAACAAGGACAAGAACGGAGGTAACCCCAACCCTAATCCAGGGGGGAACTCCGAGCCCTCTGGAGGGCAGTCTGGACCTACCACACGCTCACAGACGCAGGCCCAGCAAGAACAAGGAGCCAAGCGTGAGCATGAAGGTGGTGATGACGGCAACGCCAAGAAGAGAAGCCGTTTCATGAGGATGGCCCGCAAATTGCGGAACAAGGGGTTCGAGGTGACCTGTCCCGCGGAATTCTGACGGGGACGCTCTGGTGGCACCCAAGACCTGGTGTTTTGGGTACGTATCCGACTAGGGGGACGTGAATACCTGGGGGTACTGGATACTGGCGCCACAATATCTATAGTGGCCAAGAAAATTTTACCTTGTGGGAGCCTGAAGAACACCATGACCACCGCCGCTATACGCATGTAGGATGGACATGTGGTGCACAGCTGCGGGGACTGTGAAGTGGAGGTACCTATGGGCTCTCGAACTATCGCCCATCGGTTCTATGTGATGGACACTGAGGCCTTCGACTTTGTACTGGGTACTGACTTCTTCGTGCAGCACTCCCAGATACAATCCCTGACGCTGCAAGCGCCCTACCTCCTGTACGTGGACCACGGCAGTGGCAGAGAGTCTGTGCCACTGGAGCAGTCGGAACATACCTCGAGTTACCTGAGACTATCGAAGGAGGAGCCCTCGAACATGATGGCGGCCTCCAAAACTGAGGACTATCAACTACTGGGGGAAGTCCTAGACCAAGGTCTGAAGGAGTTGGGTTACTCTCGAGGAGACCTAAGTGTGGAGCTGTTCGCCAGCGACAAACAGCATTAATGGACCTATACTGCAGCAAGGGGAAGAACTGCAGCCACAAATTTTACTGGCCCTCTTTCGGGATGGCCTACGGGAACCCCAGATTCAGTGAACTGGGGAAGGTGCTGACCAAGGTGGCCTTGGAACGTTCCCGTATGGTCCTGTGTTCCCCCGATCGGGGAGCCCATGGGGGCAACGAGTACTGGCGAACCCTCCTTGACAAGCTGACTATCAGCTCGATGCGATTACCTGATGAGGCCATCTACGTGCCTCTGGGACGCAAGACGCCCATTGGGAAGCCCGGATGGGGGAGTATGCTCAGCGTGGTGGACGGAAGTCTTACCACCATCCCCTGGGAAGACCTGGACCCTACTCTGGTCCAGGCTATACAACGAGAAAGCGATGGACTCGCCTTGGGTGACTTGAAGGATCGCCTGCGACCTCAAGATGCTGTTGAAACTACACCCGGAGGAGATGAGTACGTCGTGACTGACACCAACGCCCCCAACTCTCCCTGTCATGTACCTGTTCCTGATGGAGTCTCTGAGTGTGGACTATCTGAGCTACCTAGCTCTATCCACTCAGACGACGAAACTGAGCACGACGCCTTCTTCGTGCAGACCGCGGTGGAGGAAGTGGAGAACGCCGAGTACGTCGCCCCACTAAAACCCCTACTCTCCATGAGGGTGGAAGACCCCGTGGATGAAGAGCTGGACCCTAGATCCAGGCTCAGGTAGTATGTGGATTCCAAGAGGAAGTTGGTGGCGAAAAAGCTATGCTACGCGAAGCCTACCTGCAGCTCGTGGCCACTGAAGCAAGGACGTATGGGAGACCTATCCCAATTGAAGGAGGACCTCGAACAGAAGATCACCACCTGGCAAAGGGAGGTAGATCTCAAGCTCATGAAGAGCGTGTGGGGCGCCCATGTGAGGACCCCAGAGGAGGACGACCTCTCGGAGGAATGTGTATGTGAACCCCCTCGAGCGTGCCTATGTTGCCATCGTCCACCGGAGATGGTCGAGCAAGATCTTCTATATGCCTACCAAGGGCTGAAGGATGCTACAGCGGGCGAAGAGTCGGTGGAGGACCACCTCCCGAGGTCTATCCAAGGGGCAAGCAACTTACACTCCGACGAGGACATGGAGGACAAGATCAAGGTACTGGACCCGCGGGTACAGAAGCTGATAAGGACCTATCTGGAGGTGTTCGGAGAACTACCCCCTCCAGCCTCATGCGACAAGCTGGTACAGATGGACCTCAAGCTGAAACCCGAGTTCGTGGGTCACAAGATCCGGAGGAGACCCTATCCAGCTTCTAAAGAGCAGGCCGACGAGATTGAGCGACAGATACAAGAGTGTATTGACGCTGGCCTAGTCCTGGAGTACAAGGACGGGGACTACCCCCTACACTGCAGCCCCTGTTTCCTGGTGGCTAAACCTGGGTCTACAGCCAAACGGCTGGTAGTGGACTATGGAGAGCTGAACAAGAAGACGCTGAACCACTCAGGGTCCATTCCCAATATGGAGTCTACCCTGGAGAAGATAGCCTCCTGTCGCTACAAGACCAAGATGGACAAGCGAAGTTGATTCTGGCAAGTGGACCTGACGCCCAACGCGCAGGAACTACTGGCCTTCATCACCCCTCAGGGGAGGGTATTCAAGTGGAAGGTCATGCCATTCGGCGTGGCTAACGCACCCGCTCTGTTCCAAGAGCTGATGAACAAGATCTTGTCCATCCTCCGAAGGAGACCTAAGGTGCAGGAGCTCATATCCCGTGGGGCCCAGATGGAGGCTCACATCGACGATGTATGCCTCGGGACCAATACCCAGGAGGATCACCTAATCCTCTTGGGTGAGTTCTTTGCGGTCTGCCAGGAGAACCACACACGACTCAAGCTGGAGAAGTGTGAGTTCATGCAGGAGACCATGCAGTACTTGGGGTTTGACGTTGGCTATGGGTGGTGGACCCCAGCGGCCTCTAAGGCCAAACCCCTGATGGATGCCAAGGTACGACAGGAAGACCCCAAGAAAGGACTTCATGATGTACGCAGTTTCATTGGGGCGTGCAACTTCTATCGCCGCCACATCAAATACTTCACCTACACCAGCGCTGTACTGACTGACTTGATCAATAAGAGTACTACTTGGCGCTGTGGCCCAAAAGAGCAACAAGCGTTTGACGAGCTCAAAGACAAGGTAGCCAACGCTAAGTGCTTGGGCGTGCCTAGGGCACAAGGGGAGATTATCCTGGTGACCGACGCCAGCAATGTGGGCGGTGGTGGAACGTTGTTCCAATGGCAAGCACTAGAGAAGGAGGAGTTCGACTCGGCCATTTCCCAATGGGGGACGGAAGGTCTCCACCGAGATGGAACCCTCAAGCACAGCTACCCTGACGACAAGTGGGTCCTAGTACCTCTGGGCCACTGGAACTGGAAGTGGAACCAGGCCAGGGGGAACTACTCCACCTATGAGCAGGAACTGCTCGCGGGTATGCTGGTGCTATCCTCACAAGCACGACTGTTGGGGAGTAACCCTGTGGTCTGGCTATGCGACCAACAACCGGTCCGCAGTTTCCATAAGGGTCCCCCACCTGAGAAGGCCAAGCTACGGCGCTGGTGGACCTACCTCAGTCAACTACGGCTGACGGTACACCATATCCAGGGAGTGAAGAACGAGTGTGCCGACTACATCAGCCGCAACAACTTCGACGCCCTGATTGGTGCCCGGTCTGAAGCGCTGGCTAAGGAGGCGTTCAGCCGTATGGACGTACATCTGGACCTGAACATGACCATGATACGCCCCCTGGATGGACTCCAACAATCGGAGTACCTACAGGAGTTTGGGGATATCTACCGGCGCCTGGAGAAACGCCTTGAGCCCCTCCTGGTCAACCAAGACCAGTGGAAGCGGGACAAGAGCTACCTCTGGCACGAGGACCGCATCGTGGTTCCTAGTGACCGAGTCCCAGCGCTGCTGAAGTGGACCCATGAGTCCAGTGGTCATGTGGGTGCTGACCGTACCCTGAGGCTGTTCAAGCAGTGGTTCCACACTACGTGGACTGACGACCAAATGCGGAAGACACTCCAGCCTATCGTGGACAAGTGCCCGTGCAGGTCCTGTAAACCAGGGGACATCAGGGACAGAGGTCTCTACTCGACCTTGCCCATCCCACACTGTGCCAACAGTGTTCTATACGTGGACTACACGGAGATGCCGAAGTTCGGGGGCTATGACTTCGCCCTCGTGGTAACCTGTGGGTTGACCAGGTTTACCAGGGTGTTCCCATGTACCAAGCACATTACCGGAGAGGAGACTATCAAGATACTCCTGGAGGAGTGGTTTTGTGTCTATGGGGCGCCCAAGGAGATCAACTCCGATGAGGACGTACGAGTACGCTCAGATACTGACTGGTACAAGAGGGTCCTGAGATCCCTCAATGTCCAGGTGTCTACGGGGATTCCCTACTCTCAAACGAGCAACCCCCTATGTGAGCGACAGATTCGTGTCCTGAAGGAGAACGTCAGGATATGGTGCAAAACTGAACGCACCAGAGACTGGGTGAGACTACTCCCCGTCATATCCTTGATGATGAACTCCCAAGAGAGTTCAGCTACTGGCTACTCGCCACATGAGCTATTCATGGGGCGCCCGGCATGGTTCCTACATGCCCCCTATCCAGAGGACACCCATTCTTCTGTGGGTGAATGGGTCCAAGAGCAACAAGCGAAGGTGGACAAGGCCAAGGCTATGCTCCAGAGAGTGAGGGAGCGTCAGTGGAACAAGAAGAACAAGCACCGTGTACCGGCCACCTACCAAGAGGGGGACTGGGTGCTGGTGCACCACAGTCGACTACCCGCCTGGCCACGCTCTACCAGCGATGACCCATACTTCGGGCCATACAAGATCCTATCTGTGGATGGACACCGTATCACCGTGCGGTGTTCTCCCTGTCTAGGGGGGACCCTGGTGTGCGCTGCTCAACACCTGAAGCGCTACCATGATCCTGAAGACCTCTGTGGGGAGGAGTGGGAGCTGAACGACGAGGAAATCGCCGCTCTGGACCTACAAGGGGCTGCCAGCCCTATGGAAGTTGAAGGTGAACTCCCCGACATGAACGCCGAGGAGATGGCTAAGGAGGGCTTCTACCTGGTGAAGTCTGTCCTACGCCACCGCTATCGCCAGGGTTGGCGCTTCCTCACCCTCTGGGAAGGGTTTGGAGTCGAAGAGGCCACCTGGGAGCCCTTCTCTGCATTTGTTCTACCTGAGGGACGCCTGAACTCAGTTCTGGTTGACTACTTGTCCCAGAACAACCTTGGTGAGTTGCTGAGGCTCGCTGAGACGCTTGCCTCCAAGACTAAAGCTAGGGACTGAACCTTACCCTTACCTGCCAAAGCGTATGTGTGAGTGTGCTAGTCCTAAGGTCCTGAGAGCAAGCCGCAGAAGTGGTGTCCTAATTATACCCAAGTCTGCGCCCTTGCTGAACCTGGAGGGTTGGCTTATTGATGCCACGGGGTACGCCCCGGGTCTCCCCTCCCCTATGCGCCCAATTTCTGTGCTGGCGCAAAACCTTGGGGGAATACCCAGCGTGCTAATCGAGGTATTGTTTTCCCTACCTATTTGTCTACTACAGGGAGGGGTGGCCAAAAGCTATGAAGGCATGCAAAACGCCTGTTTGCTATGTGGCCAAAACACTGACCTAACCACTGCCACAGCCCACCAACCCCGCTAAAATTGCAGGAAAAGGGTGGGACAGTGACACACGCACTACAGGTCCTACACACCCTACAGTGGCACCATCCTGGTGGGCGAGCACACGGCAACTGGCTCTAGCCCCCACTCAGGACTACCACTCCTACACGCACACTCTACTGGGCGTTGCGAAGATGAAGGTCTCTTGGGTCCTAGCGACCCTCCTGTGAAATGACAAGAGAACACAGCGCTGCTAAGCAACTGTGGCCTAACAGGGGACGCCACAACGCGTTTCCCCTGCTAGGGCTTGGAGGGAAGGAGTGCTCTCGTGTGCAAGGCGCAGATGTCAATGAAGTCGGACTCCCTGCTCTGCCACAGGCGGAGCGGAGTTACTTGTTTGTGTGATCTGCGCCCCTGTTTAGCAGGGCATAAAAAAAATGCTGCTGCACCACTCACCCTACCTGCCCGCCTGTAAAACAAAGGCAAATGAAAGGGCGTTTGCGGCGGAGGAACCAAGGCACACTCCATGTATTATACCCTTCTCAGTGTGCCCTATAATACGCTGTCCGCAAACACGCTGCATGGAGCAGCTACCCTTGTCAAGCAAGCAAGCGTTAAGGGACTCCTCAGGTTCTCTTAAAGAACGTACCGAGGAGCCCCTGGGTAGTCTAAACAAGGTTTACCGTGCGCACTTCGCGTGGCCTACCCTTTAATGCGTGTGTGCATGCGCGAGTATGCACTTCCCACTTGGGCAAACCTGCCCATCTCAGCGTCAATCTTGACTCCACCAGGGGGTGGCCCCGCCTGGGCGTACCTACCTTACCTACCGCTGGGAAGTGAAGCAAGGTGAGAGAACAAAAGGGGCGCACGCGAAGAACGTTGCTATGCACTTGTGTGTATGACTAATCACCCTGATCTGACCGCTAATCATCTGCAATCTTTCTAATCAATCCCTCTACCGCGTCCTATCGTGGTTATCGTTGTTAGCGCTGCTACACGACTCGTTCACGGAGACACGAGACGAGCAATGTGTATGCGGCATGCGAGACAAGCATACCTGTAGTTTATACCTGATTCATTGAAGTCTTTTCAATTGATTTTCGAATTCTTGAATTTTCGAATCTTCTATTAGTGTGGGTGGAATCTGTATGTTTGTTTATTAATGTGTGTCTCGTCATTTTCAAGACTACGTGATACATACGTTTATAATTCCATTATTTTTCCATTTTCCGGCGCTTCGCTAGGAGCCGCTCCTGCGCGCCGCCATTTTATGCGTATGAATTTCTGGATTTAAAAAATCCAGAGATGACTATAATTTCTATAAAAATGTGCTTTTGATGCACAATTGGATTCTACTCAGGTGTGTCGTTTCAGAAAAATTCTACGCCGTCATTTGACGGATTTTGGTGTCGTCGCTTCTTTTTTGCGTGGATTCGTCCATAATTCTCCCATTCCTGCCTCTGCAGATACCCACGCGCAGCCTCGCTGAGTAGGCCGTGTTCGGGCCGAAACGCAGGTGCCTGGAGAGACTGAGCAGAACCAAGACCCCACCAAGGGGCAAATTAATTTCTTTTTCGACTCCCTTCGCCCTAAGACAGGTCACAGGTCGCCAGCAGGTTTACGAGAACCCATGCGAGTGTGTATAATGTGTCTTGCGTTTGGGTTGTGTCGACGCTGCGTCTCCGAGGGAGGGATGCATATGCACATGTTTGGCATGCTCCCAATCTAACCCAACCAAGCCACAGGAGCCCCGGCAGCGCCATGAGCGCTGAGTCTTCTGGAGGAAATGATACAATCAGAGCAGCAAAAGGACGCCAGCCATGGTGAGCGCCCATTTTTCAGTGTGAGGGAGACTGTAGGTATTTTAAAGTAGATGTGGAAACCAAGGAAAGGCCAAGAAAAATTCCCTTTTTCCTAAAATGCGACAGTGGTGGCCACCACAGCACAAGGGGGGAGTAAGAAAAAGTGCTTTTCCATTGCGTTGAGGCATACTCTAGTTGTATTAGAGGTGCACTGAGCATCCATGCATTTTTATCTTACTATTGGTCCAACCAAAAGTGGTGATAACACATTTTGACCTATGGAACCAAACACCCAATCAGGATATGGAGTGGACCCCTTAATCCCCTTTCAATGTGAAGTAAAACATCTTTTCCTGAGTTGACTGAGCACTGACATACCTAAAGTAGAGCTGATGAATTTATCTATGTTTTTCCATGAATTCTTAGCTATCCTAGTGGTATGCACCCTAGGGGGCTGGGCACCTCTTTTTGAGAGGTCCTGGGTTCAATTCCTAGTCAGCCTAGCTAAGTAGGAAGATCCCATGTGACATGGCAGTGACCTCATCACCACATACCATGCCACCTCAGCACATATGGGAGCCAAAACAAAGAGTGCACATCTCCTAAGATGGCACTATGGAGAGAGAGTGATCCTGAGGCAGTTTTCTAACTGTTTTCCTAAAACATTTCAGCTATCTTTGTGAATATGCATTCATTTGTGACCTGAGTTGCAGTTTCTGTGAATATCCAATCAGCTTTCACTGTTTACACTGCAGCCCTTCATGCTTTGATCCTGAATTACCTTCTCCTTGCATACTACTGGCTTGGGCTATCCTGGATTGACTTGGCTTTACTGTATTTCAACAAACAAAAGCTTTTCATCATCCAAAACAAGCAGCAGGACACCCTACAGCAACAACAAGCAGCAGGAGAAGCAAAAACACAGTGCTGAAAACACTATAAACTTTTCTGGGGGGGTGATAACCTGGTGGTCCCATTTCTGTAGGCCCTTCGGGGGGGTGATAACCCGGTAATTCTGATGTCTCCGCTGCATGGGTGGCTGCACAAGGCGCATGTGTATGTACATACGGCTGTGGGATCACATGCACACGGGGATGGGGCGTTGCATGCACGTGAGTATGTACATCAGCAACTTGACAAGCAATTTCAGAATGGCCACTGAAATCTGGAATATGTACAGGATGATGGGCCCCATGAATGGCAAAGGCACCGTCTCGGGGCCCTGCTTCAACACCCTCCTCACTCCGCAGCCCCTCAAGCTGGCTCTTGCACTCCTTTATGAGCTCATTACAGCCTGCCACCTGATTCTGCAAGGCGGTTAGGCGTTCCCCTCCGGCCCTGACCTGATCTGCAAAGCAATCAGAATCTGTGGGGGGGGGGGGCACAGGTCCCAAGGGGGGCTGTGCTGGAGTCACGGGCGCGGTCGTCATGAGGCTTATGCTATTAAGTATACTGTGCCTGAACTCGGATCCGGCGTGCCGCTCGTTCTCCATGATGAGCTGAACTTGCTGCAGCTCTGCCTCCATGGTGGCCAGCTTGGTCTTGAGGGAGCGGATGGATGGATCCGCTGGGGTCGTTGTAGAACCGGCGGTAGAACCAGTTGCGGCGGCGGCTGACGCCATGGTGGCCTTGACCTGGCCGATGTAGCCAGGGAGAGCGCGACGGTACTCGGATTCTCGCTGCTCCAGCTCGTTGATGCGCTGGATGGGGGGGCCCAGCTGAGCTTCAACAGCGCGCTTTATCTCGGCCTCCAAG
The DNA here is from genome assembly GCA_964036045.1 of Eutreptiella sp. 'Long Island Sound 2002'. Lineage (NCBI taxonomy): Eukaryota > Euglenozoa > Euglenophyceae > Eutreptiales > Eutreptiaceae > Eutreptiella > Eutreptiella sp. 'Long Island Sound 2002'. The sequence continues at coordinate 27,638,903 of OZ038384.1, forward strand.
GCCGCCTTGATGGTCCGCAGGTCGGCAGTTTTCGCTTGGAGGGTGGTGAGGACACTGAGTTGGCTCAGCTGTTCGGCCCGGAGCTCATCCCCAGACCTACGGAGCCGCCCAAGCTGGTCATCAAGGTGACGGACCCGCTGATGCAAGGTGTGCGCCTCGGTCCAAGCCTGGGTCAGCCCGGCGTCGGTGTGCCGGGCGAGCGAGCGGACGACTCCGCTCAGGTCGCTCATGAAGGCCACGGTCTCCTGCTGCACGGTGGCGGACTTGGCGGCGAAGCCTCGGTAGTGTACGGCCAAGGCGTCGAGCTCCTGCCACTGCTGCTGCACGCTGACGGTCTGAAAGGTGGCCGACCTCATGTGATAGGCCCGCTGACCTAGGTCGTTGCTGAGCTCGATTTCTTCGGCGAAGTGCCAGCGGCCACCCTGGGGGTCCTCAGCCCACTCAGCGAAGGCATAGGGGGCTGGGTCCACAAGTACGGGGGACGCCGGGGGCGGACGGCCATCGGACCCTGAGCTGCTTTTTGAGTCGGACCCATGGGGCCCGGAGCCGGTGATGCGGAGGGCGGGGGCTGCCACGCCGGGGACGAGCTCCCCGGTTCGCGGGTTCAGGTCCTGCATGTCGGGCTGGGGATGTCTAATCTGAAGTTGTCTTCGTTGGGGGGGGTTTTTTGAGCACCACTTCTCGGCTAGGTACTCCGGGGAAGCCCTTAGGAGACTTTTGTGATAGTACTCCTGGTGCTATTTTACCCACTGGTTTGTAAGCGGGGCCGGTAACGGCGCGTTTTCCTCAGCCGAGCGAGTCAAAAGCAAAGGCACAGCACTGGACAAGAAGTCTGAACCTTCCTGAAACTCAGAGTGAGCGCAGCGATCACAAATGTAGCCCTTTTGTACCTAAAAGGACGAAAAGAGATAAATCATGCAACCACGAAAACAGTATGTACACAAGACAAAATGGCACAAAGGGTGTCAGAGCAATTGAACAGGGTCCCATACAGAAACAAGGGTAGTTATGGGAACCCAGGACCTTCACCCTGACACACATGGGGGGGCAGGATACAACTCAACGTCGGCTCTGAGATTTACTCCAGGCATCAGGGCACACAAGCAGGAAAAACCAGAAATCAGAGGTCACTGACATTCAAGTGTTCCCTGGCCACAGTAGGGGGCTATCAAAGAAATCCGTGTGGAAGCATCCAAAGGGCAATGGTCTAACAACATGACACCCAAATATCCGGCTCTATCTCAACGATACCAGGACACTGTAAGAAAGATGTCCTTGAATTATGCCCTAGGTCTTTTGATGTATTCCTGCAAGTTGGTTTTGTAGTGGAAAACCCCAAACCAAAGCAGCAAGTAGAGCAAGGACTGAATATGGATCGAATCAATGAAATCAATGATTGGTTTTGGAATCCAGTGTAACACAGAAGGGCTGCAGATAGACAAAGCAGGTATATGAACATAGATTCAATCACAAATGAATAATGCAAAAGGTTTTATATGAAAATTGGTCAGACACTAGCCTCAGTGGTTGCAATAGGCACTTCATGTGCACTCTTTTGGGTGAAATGGTGCTGGTTAGGACTGAGGGGCATAGATGTCAGGACCACACAGAAAATGACTTGGCCAAGCAACTGAATTCAGAAACAGTTACAAAGTAGGACCACAATAAGTGGTAGATTCAATTGAGTATAGGGGTCTTGGGGTGGGAGACCACTTAGGCTTAACCTCCAAGGCCCACAAGCATGGAATGCCTGATTTATTTTGGTATGACCTCCATGAAGGAAGGTACCTCCGCTCAGTTGAGTGGTAGGGGTGAACTTCATGGGGGGGGCTAGGGTCACAACCCTAGTTACCTTGAGAAAGTGTACTTTAGGCCACAAAAGAGAGATAAAAACACTTAAGTTTGTCTCAGCATCAACAAAGGGTTTTAAGGGGGGCTTAGCCTGGATCAAGCCCTCCAAGAAAGACATGGCAGTGACTTTTTCTTACTCCCCCCTGGAGTACTAGTTGATCAAGCTAGTAGGACCAAGGAAAAAGGCTCAAATATTCCCAAAATTACCTCAAAAAATGCATTAAACTTACAGAAAACATTCTCATCACTTCATAGAAGCCTATCACACTGTATGGACCCTTGAAAAACAGCGTAATGTACCGTGAATGATGTCCCTTCGAAGGGGCATTCCTCAAAAGTCGCCGGCGTGCGGCGAAAACTTTTGGAAAAAGTGTGGGGGCAGTGGGAATTGAACCCAGGACTCCCTGTCTAGAGCACATGTGTCTGTCCACTAGGGTACATCCGAACGCTCTAATGCGGACGGTTATCGCCGTATAAACAGCGTTTTAGTAAACGTCCTGACCAAGGGTCAGGGCGGAGCAATACTCCCAATGGAGGACACAAACCCCCAGGAGCTGAAAAAAATAGAAAATGGTACCAGCAGGGAGTGATTCCTGCGGTTTTGCGGAAGGGGCTGCGATTTAGCAAGTGAAATCGTTGAAAATCGACGAAACCACGCGGGTAATCGTCATTTTTACACATAACTTAAAGTCGCAGACAAGCGCAAACGAAGCGGACGCCAAGAAAAGGGTTGCGCAAGCGAAAACGGCATTTGGAAAAGAAGGTATGTGCCGTAGTTTTTTAAAGTTTTAAAGAAAATTTTGCACAGTTGCATCAAAATTTTTATAAACTTCAGAGTAAAGTATTCACAATCAGCCCGCACCACAGAGCAGTTCAACAACCCGTCTCTCAGGTATGTCTGTGTCACTTCACACTCACGCATTGCGTTCGTGTTGGTTGCTCCGTCAAAACGTTAGGGTTGTTAACGCTGTGCTCGTTGGGGGGTCGGGTGTTCATCTCGCGTGCTCTGCACAGGTGAAAGCAGGAGTGAAAGGTATGTGATGCGAATGGAGCGCGCAGCGCGCATGTAGGGTTAGAATATGCGCTGTGCTCGCGATGCATGTGCCTAATCTAGGCATCCACACGCTGTATCGCTTCACCTGTATCCCTAATCCACCCTTGTTTCTTTTCTCACAGGTAAGCGTTTGTACGTGTGCGGCCGTAGCGTTCAAGTTGAGTTGCTTAAAACGCTTAGGTTTGTTTTGTGTTCGTTTCAATGCGGCATTCACACGATGCATGGTGAGTAACGTAGGTTAGCCCAGGAGGAGCTCACCTCCTGGTTGAGTCTCTGGTTAAGCCTCCCTTCCCTGCGTGCACATGATGCATTAAAGGGTAGGCCACGCGAATTGCGCACGGTAAACCTTGTTTAGGTTACCCAGAGGCTCCTCGGTACGTTCTTTAAGAGAACCCGAGGAGTTTCTTAAAGCTTGCTTGCTTGACAGGGGTAGCTGCATCTGCAGCGTGTTTGCGAACAGCGTATTATAGGTCACACTGAGAAGGGTATAATACCTGGAGTGTGGCTTGGTTCCACAGTCGCAAACGCCCCTTCATCTGCCTCTTTTGTACAGGTGGGGGAGGTTAGGGTGATTGGTGCACGCAGCAGCTGCCTTCGGCGGCTACCATTTTTCTGCCCCAGCAAAACAGGGGCGCTGATCACAAATCAAATCACTGTGCCTCAGCCAGGAGTGGCGATGACAGTCCGACTTCAACGACATCTGCGCTGTGCACGCAACGAGAGCACCCCTTCCCTCCAAGCCCTAGCAGGGGAAACGCGTTGTGGCGTCCCCTGTTAGGCCACAGCTGCTTAGGAGCGCTGTGTTGTCTTGTCCTTTTCACAGGAGGGTCGTTAGGACCCATGAGAACTTCACCTCCGCAACGCCAAGTAGAGTGTGCGTGTAGGAGTGGTAGTCCTGAGTGGGGGCTAGAGCCAGTTGCCCAGTGCTCGCCCACCAGGATGCTGCCACTGTAGGGTGTGTAGGACCTGTAGGGGGCGTGTCACTGTCCCACCCTTTTCCTGCAATTTTAGCTGGGCTGGTGGGCTGAGACAGTGGTTAGGTTAGTGTTTTTGGCCACATAGCAAACAGGCGTTTTGCATGCCTTCATAGCTTTTGGCCACCCCTCCCTGTAGTAGCCAGGTAGGTAGGGAAAACAATACCTGGACTAACTCTCTGGGTATTCCCCCAAGGTTTTGCGCCAGCACAGAAATTGGGCGCATAGGGGAGGGGAGACCCGGGGCGTACCCCGTGGCATCAATAAGCCAACCCTCCAGGGTTAGCAAGGGCGCAGACTTGGGTATAATTAGGACACCACTTCTGCGGCTTGCTCTCAGGACCTTAGGACTAGCACACTCACACATACGTTATGGCAGGTAAGGGTAAGGTAAACCCTGAAAGGAAGGGTAGAACCCCATGGGTCTGGACCAGTCAGGGGTCCTAACTGTGGGCTCGCTTGTCCCCAAGGAGGGAAGACACACCTTGCCTCATAACACCTTGCTTGTCATTCCCCCCTGGTGTAGAAAGCCACCGTTCTTCGTTGGCTCACCAAGGTCATTACATTAGGGCAGTACCCATGCAACACATGGTCAACAAGGCAAACACTCGCTGGGTGGCTGCAATCTTGATAAGCGGCCACCTGGCTCACGCTGGAAACCATAGGCATGGGTCTGCAGGGCACAGACAGGGTCAGTTGACTGACACAGGGTAATTAGTTTCGCTTCTTACGCTGGGACATAGTCTCAGCACGGGTTAGGAGCTGCCCCTCGTTGTTCTCAACGAGGTAAGTGCGGAAGATGGGGTTGATACTCCCATCTGGTTGTATGAAGGCTGACATAGGTTCCCAGGTCGCCTCGGACAACCCATAGCCATCCCACAGGGTAAGGAATTTCCAGCCCTGTTTATACTCGTGGCGAGCAATACCTGCAACCACGTAGTAACCATCGACTGCCATCTCATCGGCAGTCATCTCTTCGAGTTCGTCTGCCTCCTCTGGACTGGCAGCGTTCTCTAGGTCTATACGTTCAATCTCACTGTCGCTGAGGCGCCACACATCCCAAGACAAGTCGTCAGGGGAGTGATAGTGCCTCAGCTGCTTAGGAGCACATAGCAGTTCACCACCTAGACGTGGACTGCACCTGACATGGATCCTGGATCCATCTATCCTGATGATACGATAGGGTCCAAAGTAAGGGTCCTGTAGGCAGTTACGTGGCCAGGAGGGTAGGCGTGAATGGTGTACCAAAACAAGGTCACCAACCTTGAAGCTGGCAGGTCGCCGTAGGCGGTTCCGTCGGCTCTGTTCACGGTCACGAATGTGCCTCAGGTTAGTACCAGCCTGGTTAGCCAGAGACTGCTTGTGTTCTAGCCAATCTCCTACAGGGCTCTTGAAGTCCTCAGGAAAGGGGGTTTTGAAGAACCATGCAGGTCGTCCTCCATGGAACAGTTCGTGGGGGGTGAAACCCGTAGAAGAGCTCCGCTGTGAGTTCATGGACAGAACTGCCCAGGGCACTAGGCGTACCCAGTCCTTGGTGCGCTCCTGTTTCATCAGGATTCTTAAGTTTTGCTCCACCACACGGTTCTGTCTCTCACAGAGAGGGTTAGACGTGTGAGTGTAGGGCACACCTGTGGTTACCTCCACGTTGAGGGCATTTAGCACTCGTTTGTACCACCCAGTGTCACTGCGGATGCGTACATCTTCATCAGAGTGCACCTGTTTAGGTGCTCCATAGGGTTCGAACCATTGTTCGACCAACATTTTCACAGTCTGCTCACCTGTGATTTTCTTATTGCAAGGGAACACACGGGTGAAGCGAGATAGACCACAGGTGACCACGAGGCAACTATCATAGCCGCCAAAGCGTGGTAGGCCGTGGATGTAATCCACGTAGAGAAGAGAGTTAGCACAATAGGGTATGGGTAAGCTGGAGATCAGACCCCTATCCCTACTGTCGCTCTGCTTGCTGGCATGACAGCCACAAGCATCCACAATGGTCTGCATACGCGACCTCAGTTCAGTCAGGGTTAGACTGGAGTAGAAACACTCACGGAAGAAGTCCACTGAGCGATTAGCGCCAGTGTGACCGGAACTGAGATGGGACCACTGTAGGCACCCATCTAGTCGTGCCTCAGGCACCACAATTCGGTCCTCGTAGAAGAGGTACTGATTGTTTTTATACCACTGGTGCCCGTCAATGACACGGGGTTCGAGACCAGTGTTGAGGGTTTGGAGAATTTCTCCATACTCTGACTGATAGTCGGTTAGACTCCAACCCTCCAGGATTCCAGCAGTGCGCATGGACAGGTCAAGCTGGACATCCATACGCTGGAAAGCCTCTTTGGCGAGTGCCTCAGAGCTCTCACCAATAAGCGCATCGAAGTTGTTGCGCGATATATAGTCAGACAGTTCATTCTTAATCCCGGGCATATGATGCACTGTCAGCCTGAACTGGCTCAGGTAAGTCCACCACCGTTTCAGCTTCGCTTTCTCTGGTGGTGGGCCCTTCTGAAATGACTTCACAGGCTCCTGGTCACACAGCCAGACAATAGGGTTAGACCCCAGGAGTCGGGATTGTGAAGATAGCACCAACATACCGGCCAGGAGTTCCTGGTCATAGGTGCTGTAGTTGGAACGCGCTTGGTTCCACTTCCAATTCCAGTGTCCCAGTGGCACCAGTCGCCACTCACTGGTAGGATAGTCGTGTTTCAACGAACCATCACGGTTCAGTCCAGTAGTACGATAATGGCAGTGGGTTAGCTCAGCGGGGTTAAGCTCCTGCCATTGATAGATCGTACCTCCCCCCCCTACATCACTGGCATCAGTGATCAGGACTATCTCGCCCTCGGGGCGGGGAACTCCCAGGCAGTTGGAGGAGGCAATCTTCTTCTTCAACTCCTGGAAACACTCTTCCTCTCTGGAGGTCCACCTCCAGGGAGTAGTTTTCTTGATTAGGTCAGTGAGGGGTGCAGAGGAGTAAGTAAAATTGTGGATGTGACGCCGATAGAAATTACAGGCGCCCACAAAACTCCTCACATCGTGTAGACCCTTCTTAGGGTCATCGCGAATCTGCATGTCCTGTAGGGGCTGCATCTTAGACGCGGCTGGTTTCCACCAGCCATACCCCACGTCGAAACCCAAATACTCCATCTCCTCTTTCATGAACTCACATTTTTCGAGTTTGATTCGGAGATGGTTTTCTTGACAAACAGTGAAGAATTCACGTAGGAGAAGGACATGGTCCTCTTTGGTATTAGTACCCAAACTCACGTCGTCGATGTGAGCCTCCATTTCTGCACCCCGAGAAATCAACTCTTGTACTAGAGGCCTGCGCCTCAGTATGTACAAAATTTTGTTCATAAGCTCCTGGAAGAGCGCTGGGGCGTTAGCCACCCCGAAAGGCATAACCTTCCACTTGAAGACACGACCCTTAGGGGTTATAAAGGCAAGCAGCTCCTGAGCTGCGGCGGTTAGGTCAACCTGCCAGAAACCAGAGCGTTTGTCCATTTTGGTCTTATACCTACATTTGGCAATACGCTCCAGGGTGTTTTCCATGTTAGGAATACTCCCTGAGTGGTTCTGGGTTTTCTTGTTGACCTCACCATAGTCTACAACAAGACGTAGAGCAGTCGACCCTGGTTTAGCAACAAGGAAACAGGGGCTGCAGTGATGGGGATAGTCCCCATGTTTGTACTCTTCAACGAGGCCACAATCAATGCATTCTTGGATCTGGCGCTCGATTTCTTCAACCTGTTCCTGTGGAGCGGGATAGGGACGACGCCTCACTCGCGTCTTTTCAAATTCTGGTTTCAATTTCAGGTCCATCTGGACCAGTTTTTTGCAAGATAGGGGAGGCGGCAAGGCGCCGAACACCTCCTTATATGTTATCAGCAGTTTCTTCAGGCGGGGGTCAAGGTTAAGACTCTCGACTTTCTGAAGGAAATCCTCCTCAGCATGGAGGTTGCTTTTTCCATGTTCTTTCTTTTTATGCCGATCACCAGTTTCGGCAGGTACAGTACCATCGTCCCACTCAGGGGGACATTGCTGCCCATAGTGTAGAGAGTACACTAGAGGTATCTCAGGATCAGGCAGCGTATAGGACTCATCGTCCTCCTCAGACCAGATGGAGTATTTCCAGGTCTGTCTGAGGTATTGCAGCCGCTCTTGGCGCTCAATACCTTCGGCCTTCAGGTACAACAGCCGTCGGAGTTCTTGCGTGTCATGCTCAGACAAGGGCATGTTATTAGCAGCAGGCCGTGCCAGAGCATCAGTACTCCGGGCCACGGGTTCACCTGTGTGCACAGGCTGCATGTGTAGCACTGGTTTCCCAACAGAGGAAGCGGGTTCAGAGGTTGACTCTAGATCTACCTCCTCTAGCAACAGCTGGGCCAGGAAAGCACTATGTTTTAGGTCAACACAGCTGGGATCCACAGAGGGAATAGTGCTGGCGATCTCAGACAGTTGGTCATCAGCATCCTCTTTTACAGCTGCAGGTTCCAGATAGTCATCAGGAGACTCACACCCTGTAAGTGTGGCAGATAGGTGCTCAGGAGATCGATTTTTGAGATCATAAAGGGTCAGGCCACGATTTTCGGCCATGACCTCTTTTAGTAGCACCTGGTCCAGGTCACACAGGGGTACAGGATTGAGAGATCCATCGATGATGGACAGGAAACTGGCCCACTCAGGGGCCTGCATAGCTGTGTCTGAGTCCTCAGGCACATAGATGGGGCCGTCGGGGAGTTGCACTCTTCCCACGGTCATTCGGTCAAGCATACGGCGCCAGTAGGCATGTTCACCAGAGCAACCCCAGTCAGGGGTGCACATAACAACCCTTCCTCCCTCATAAGCGATCTTGGTCAGGACCTTCGCGAGCAGGGAGAAGGGAGGGTTAGCATACGCTAGGCCCATTGCTTTCCAGAAGAAACGGAAAGCATTGTTCGTTTGTTTCGAGCAGTACAACTGCATGATGTGCTGTTGTTGGCTCGCAAACAATTCCACCTGGATCTCATCCAGGTTTACCTGAAGGGCCGCCAGTCCATTTTCGAGAACATGACGGGCCAGTTGGTAATTTTCAGTACGATAGTTCGTCTTGGCTGCGTAGCGCAGCCCAGACTCTTTTCGTCCTGACAGCTCCAAAGGAACGGAGAAAACCCACTGCCAAAGTCGCAGTGCAAAGAGTAAGGTCGCTGTAGGGACAGCATTTTAACCTGGGGGTTTCTTCTTAGAAAGTCAGTGCCAATGACAATGTCAAAGGCGTCAGTGTCCAACACTCTGCAGTGTTGAGTCACGGTTTCGTCGCCCAGACAGATGGTCACATCGACCCCCCCCAAGGAATGGATGGTACGCCCATCCCCTACTCTTATGGCCACGGTCTTAGTCTTCTTGAAAGTTTTAAGCAGGCGTCGGGCCACTATGGAAAGTGTTGCACCGGTATCAAGCACTGCTCGAAAAACCTGATCCCCGATTTTCACGAGGATCCAGAAAACCAAGTCCTCCTCTTCGGAGCCGCCCCCCTATTCCTCATCAGGGAATTTCACATCCACTCCTGCAGCCATGAGGGACTTGGCCATCCAGGCCAAGCGCCTCTTTTTAGAATTATTCCCCTCAGGGGTAGCGTTATCCCCTTGGGGTCGCTTCTGGGGGACATCTGCGGCAGGAGCGGGTGTGGCAGCAGGAGTAGGCGTAGCCACAGGCGCTGATGAGCGCCTCTGGAGGTTAGGGGGTCCAGTCTTACCACCCCCCTTGCCACCTCCTTTACCTTTATCCCCATTCGCGGGATTCCTGGCGGGCGTCGGGTTTATCTGGCGCTCCGCCTCCTGACGCTTGAGTTTGTCACTCTCGCGTTTCTTGATGTGGCATTCGTCCTCATAGTGACGACGCTTGCCACAGTAACCACAGGTGATGGTACACCTGAAGTGGTCCTGATGGGTCACAGTTTTCCCATCTTTAGTATGCTGCTGACGTTTCATCTGCAGCATACAGCCACTGCGAAGATCGCAGTCAGAGGCATGACAAGGTCCCCCCTTGTCATTGACAGGTCGGCAGTAAAACAGGGGGGGGTGCCTGCATCAGTTGGAACCTCGTTCATGGCACGTAGGTTGCCCCTCCCTTTACCGCCTCCCTGGTTGGTGTTAGTGTGATTTTTATGCCCCTTCCCTTCGCCACGTTCAGGGGTAGGGGTACCACCTCGTCCCAGATGTTTCTTGAGGAACTTCTCCATGTGGGAGTCGTTCTCTCTCTCAAGAGCTAGCTCAATCAAGAGATCCACCAGTGTATCATACGAGTGGGTCCTGCTCTTCCTCTCAGAGGTTGAGCGGCAATCATCCCACGTACGCTGGGGGATCTTACTCATGAGCCACAGGTGGGGCTCAGTGGCTCCGTAGGAGCCCACATTCATCCTCGAAAATAAGTACTCCATGTCGCACACATACTCAGAAATTCGCGCAGCGGATGGAAACTCCGGGAGCATAGGTAGCTCCTCGATTTGTGTGCGTACGCTGAGGTCAGTCTCATAGACTGGGAATGTTTTCTCTAACCTCAGGAGTACCTCCGCCCAAGTAGAACAGGTTTTCACAATCTGTTTGACCTGTTTTTGCAAAAGTTTCTTTTTGCATGAGCGTTTTAGCAGTGAACATTTGGTGGCCACATCCACATGGGATTGGCCAGTCAACAAAAGGAACTCCGCAAATTCTTCTGCCCATTCTGGCAGGTTTTTAGGGTCGAACTCCGGCAGTTCCAGCTGGATGTTCGCCTGGGCAATCGGTCTGCCCATCTTCCCACCCCCCAGAGTTAGGCCTGAAGGCGACACGCCGGCAAGTGGGGCCAGGGCTGACAGCCCTCTTCTCTCACTCTCTGTGACAGGCACGTCCTGTAGGTCCGCCATAGGCACAGTCCTGGCACGGGGGTGAAAGGGGCTGGGGCAGGTAACCTTAGGCAACAGCCTTGAAACCCTCGATCTCTTGAGATCTTCGGCCAGGGTACTCAGCCCTGGAGAGAGAGAGAGGAACTCAGGCTTGGGTAAGGGTTCTGCAATACCCAGTTTAGCCTTAATGGCCTCTGATAAGGCCGTCACATCTGGATCTTCTGATCCAGACAGGAATTTGGCCAGCAGCTCGGCCGTTTGATCCAGGGCACCGTAGGTTGGCCTTGGATGATGTTCTTCGACTCGAGTTGGGCCCACTTCGGGAGCCCTTGGGGTTGGGTACTCAGGTCGTAGTCGTCTTGGCAGGGATGCAGTAGACGGAGGGCCTGAGTGTGAGTAGGACCCTAGATCCGTACGTGGTCTTGACCCATGTACAGCCAGTGGTTCCTCTCCATCTTCCCCACGGATGGATTTGTAGTACTCATCGTGCATGATGTACTCATCCATCTTCATCTTCAGCTTCTCATATTCCTCAGGTCCTTCAATGGCAGTTGAGGATGAAGCTGGGCAATTGGATCGTGATACTGAAGCAGCCACACGTCTGTGGAGGTGACTGAAGCTGTCTCCACCGTGTGCTGCTAAGGCCTCGGTGGTAAGGCCTTTATTCTTCTCCGCCCTTCTGCGTTCTGGATCTCCTTGGGACCCAGATGTGCCACTGAGGTGATGTGGTGCTCGGTGTGGTGGTTCACTCATTGGGTGGACCACACTGCCCATTTGTACTTGGACAGTTCGGATAGGCCAGTTCCTTACACTTGGTGTGGACATTATGGACTTTTTGTTGAGCTTTTGTTCTGCACTTCTCAGGGTCGGTTCAAAAGGTCTCAAGGGACTGTCTCTGCTACCAGAAAGATGTCCTTGAATTATGCCCTAGGTCTTTTGATGTATTCCTGCAAGTTGGTTTTGTAGTGGAAAACCCCAAACCAAAGCAGCAAGTAGAGCAAGGACTGAATATGGATCGAATCAATGAAATCAATGATTGGTTTTGGAATCCAGTGTAACACAGAAGGGCTGCAGATAGACAAAGCAGGTATATGAACATAGATTCAATCACAAATGAATAATGCAAAAGGTTTTATATGAAAATTGGTCAGACACTAGCCTCAGTGGTTGCAATAGGCACTTCATGTGCACTCTTTTGGGTGAAATGGTGCTGGTTAGGACTGAGGGGCATAGATGTCAGGACCACACAGAAAATGACTTGGCCAAGCAACTGAATTCAGAAACAGTTACAAAGTAGGACCACAATAAGTGGTAGATTCAATTGAGTATAGGGGTCTTGGGGTGGGAGACCACTTAGGCTTAACCTCCAAGGCCCACAAGCATGGAATGCCTGATTTATTTTGGTATGACCTCCATGAAGGAAGGTACCTCCGCTCAGTTGAGTGGTAGGGGTGAACTTCATGGGGGGGGCTAGGGTCACAACCCTAGTTACCTTGAGAAAGTGTACTTTAGGCCACAAAAGAGAGATAAAAACACTTAAGTTTGTCTCAGCATCAACAAAGGGTTTTAAGGGGGGCTTAGCCTGGATCAAGCCCTCCAAGAAAGACATGGCAGTGACTTTTTCTTACTCTGTATCTAGTCTGATGGGCTGCACACTTTGGTGAAATTCCCCAACAGTGAAAAACAAGGAAGAGAAAAATGCAAAAAGCTCCAACATGGTGATAGCCTAAGTTTTGTAAAGGTGCATGCACAACGAATCCGGGGAGGAGTTGATTGTCCCAGAGGGGCTGACCCTACCTCACCTTGGCTTTGGAGCAAGGCAGCAATCTCTAATACACACTTTTTGAGGTCACTTTTACTAACCTCAAAAAGGTTCCATGGGCATGTTTTACACACAGGATTGAAGTCAAAATTGAAGCGACAGATTGGACTTGGCCCGATCCTTCAAGGATAGACCAAGGGTCTAATGACACAAATATGTTCCACAGACACTGTTGGTAGGCCATGGACAAATCGCTGGCCCAAAACTGACCTGTGGCCTAGCTTTGCCATGGACCTGAAGTGACCTCATGAAATTCGAATTTTTGACAAAATTCCTGGTAAAATTCAAAATAGTGAACCTATGTACCAGTAAGGTTCAAGTAAATGCTCAACGTGACGTAGAGAGCACCATTGAAGCATAGGAGAAGACCCCAAAGTCTAAGTTCTCATAGGCTTTTTACTGTTAGCCTGCAAAGTGACCACATGACAGGGTGGTTTTCAAGGCTCTGTATAGACCTGGGTGGAGCCATGTAAAACCACTCTGCCATAGGCTTGGCGAAATGGGTTCAAATGACTGAAGTATCTTATGAAGCATTCCCAACCAAGTCTAAATACTTGAGCTAGACACCTTGGAGTGAATGAGGGTCAATGAACAAGGGGAATTGGCCCCAAGAACCCAACAAACCAAGTCCCTGATGTGAACACGTGAAATTTTGGATCTCAAAAAAGTTTTAGACATCCGGTTTCCGTGAGACACCGGCGGCTTGGAATTCATCATACAAATCTCATTCCTTCAGTAGAGAGACGTGGCTCCTGTAGGAATCAATTTTTACGTCAAAATTCAACAATGGCCTGGAGTTATGAGCTCCACAAGTGAGCACATACAGAGGTAAAAATTGGACATGCATGCTCGGCAACTCTTCCTAGGGATAAAATTTACTCAACATGGCGTGCACAAGTTCAGATAAAGCAAGCCGCGGCTCTTCGACGAAATGACTTTTTGACCATATATGGTGAGAAGGGACCAAGTAGACCCCGATGGATCCAACGTTTGAAAGAAAACTCCACCGTAGTCCATCTCCATGGTCACCCCAAGTGAGGTCATGAAGTTCATAGTTCCAAAATGGAGTTGACCTGTTTGGGACTCAAACATCATACGTGAGCACAAAGAAGACAGGAAACCGCGAAGTGCAAAGTAGACACATAGACCAAAATGCACAATCAAAAATTATGTTCCAACTCTCCAAGGGCTTCGAGAACCAAGCCCGGAAAGTGATCCCATGATTGGGAAAAAATGAGTGGAAATTGACGTGAAAATGGCATAGTGAAAAAAGCTTAAAATGATTCAAAATACTTTACAAAAAGAAGATGTTTGAGACTTGAAGTGAGTCAAACTCTTCTATATCTCAAAGGTACGCATCGAGTACGTACAGAAAAAGCTTCTACTTGACTTCCGCTTCATGATATCTTAGAGACATCATGTCAAACTTTAAGCACATGAAAAAAAGTGTGCTCAAGACCAAGTCACTCAAATGAATGTCATGCCTAGGCACGGGCTCGGAATGCAACAAATGAAACACATAAGTGCACTCAGGACATGCACAAATGTGCATGTCGAAAAATTAGCAAAATTGGACACAATGGCTCCATGCACCAAGCTCTCAAAGTGGGACCATACCAGGGCCAAAGATGGCTCTTTTGGGCCATGGAGGGCAGCCCCACCATGGATGTCTTGACCCACCATGGTTATTAAATGAATTCCAAACGTCAAAATAAATTGACCCAAAGTGTTTTGGGTCCGTGTACACCATGGGAAGAGATGCATACCTTTCTTTTCATGGGGCAATTCATGGTATTCTTGGAATCCTATTGTCATGACTCAAACTCAATAAATCACTCATAACTTCAAATTTACTTGCAACTCACAAATTTATCTAATATACAAATAAACTAGAAATTTATGGCTTTCCTATGCATTTTACTTTCAGGGTTACGGAAGCAGTGGCTTAAAGATATGCCCTGCTGGAGTGACCTTATGAAATGCATAAAAATGGCATGCCATGACTAGTCAAATCAGGGGCAAGGGGAAGCAAAGGCACCGTCAGGTGCCAGCGAGGCTCCTTGACCAACTCAGAATCTTCTTTTGCCTGGGCATCATGTCGATGCCCAGTTTTCGATTCTTGCCTCAGCGATTCTCTGGTTTTTGATTCCACTGTATAATTATGATATTGAACGAAGCAACAGTGGTTTCAAATCATCGTCGTTGGCCTTTGTTAAATTTCCGTAAAGGCCAGTTCATGGTTTCGCGATTTTGGTCGCACGGGCGCCAACGGGCGGTAGTGGCGCGAACCGGCGCGACGTCGGTTCACGCAGGCGCCGAAGCCAAAACCCAGGTCCTGTACCTTTGCGAATTTCACGGAAATTCGCCCACAAATATGAAGGGATCTTAATTCCCTATCGATCGACGCAAAAAACAAAAAAAATGCGCCTAGTTCCCTGAAGGTTCCCAAAGATATCACGTTTTGGGGAACTTGGGATGAGGACTTCTTGTGGGAAGCAAAGTACACATTTAGACCTGAAGGGGGGGGGGGTAAAGGATGAGTAGTGGAGGACATAGGCGGGGGTTTTTGTAGGTAGTCTGACACCAAACAACTACACCGCTTTTCAAGGGTACCTACAGTGTGATAGGCTTCTATGAACTGATGGGAGTGTCTTTGGCTGGTGTAATGCATTTTCTGAGGTAGTTTTCGGGGATTTTGAGCCTTTTTCCTTGGTCCTACTAGCTTGACCAACTAGTACTCCAGGGGGGAGCAAGAAAAGGTCACTACCATGTCTTCCTCTGGGGACGTGATCCAGGCCAAGCCCCCCCTAAAAGCCTTTTGTTGATTTTGAGACTGACTTAATCATTTTTATCACTCTTTTGAAGTTTGAAGTACACGTTCTCAAAGTAACTAGGGTTATAACCCTAGTTACTTTGAGAACGTGTACTTTATATTTCAAAAGAGTGATAAAAATGATTAGGTCAGTCTCAACATCAACAAAAGGCTTTTAGGGGGGGCTTGGCCTGGATCAAGTCCCCCAAGGAAGACATGGCAGTGACGTTTTCTTACTTACGCTGTGGGGTTGGTGACGGGTCCCCATGCCACCACCCCCTGCGCCCACGGAAAACGGGCAGCGGGCCTCAGCCGCACGCCCCAAGGACAAGAGGTCGGAAGAGAGACAGTGCCTGACTTCGGACACCCCTCACAGAGGCACGAGGCGCCCCCCTCTGGGCGCCCCTGTGTCGCCCCCACGGCGCGCAAAGCCAGCTCCCTAGAGTGTGCGCTGTGCGGTAGGTGATGGGTCCCCGCGCCCACAGCCCCCGCGCCCACGGAAGACGGGCAGTGGGCCCCGGCCGCCTGCCGCAAGGATGGGTGGGCGGGGGAGAGAGAGTGTCCCACCCCGGGCACTCCTCACTGAGGCAGGAGGCGCCACCCCCGGGCGCCCTCGTGCCGCCCTCACAGCGCCCAAAGCCAGCTCGCAAGAGCATGCACTGTGGGGTCTGTGACAGGCCACCACGCCCGCACCCCCCGCCCCCGAGGAGAAAAAGGGTAGCAGGCCCGAGCCGCCTGCACCAAGGACGGAGGGTCGGAGGAGGGGGAGTGCCCATCCCCAGACATCGCTGAACGCCACTAGGGCCGCCCCGGCCACATGTGCCCACCACGGTGAGGGCGTACGACCCAGAGCCAGCCAGGGAGACGCGGGGACCGGGCCCCCCTCCCCCACACACACTAGACAGGCGGAGCACGGGACCTGGGCAGGAAACGCGGAGGGGCACGGATCGCCTGGAACGGCCCTACCGGCGCCCTGCACGGGAACCGCGCAAAGTGCAGGCGTTACGCCGACAAGGGGGGGGGGGGGCGCACACCGCGGGAGCGCGAGCGCGCCCACACAATCAACGGGCACACGGCGCGCACTGGAAGGGCAACCGGACCGAGCTCGCGGGACGCACAGACCGCGTGGAATGGCGTACCAGCAGGCAAGGGCAAGGGACACCCAGACAGGGCAATCCGCAACACGCACCAGAGGGGCGCGACGAAAGGGGGAAGCAGGGGGGGGGGGCGAGAACGGGCACCGGCCCCGCCCCCCCTGACCTGCCGCGAGCGCCGAGCAGACATGAGCAGGGCACTGTACCCGCCAAGGCAGTAGTGGTACACAAGGCCATCCACCAACCCTGCGGCTAGGTAACCTCCGCGCCAGCCCGTGGGGGTCCCACTGGCATGAAGCCAGTAGCAGGGGCCCGGCCCCGCCGGCAGCCCGGGCGACCATGCTTTAGGGGGGCGACGTAGTGGATAAGCGCCTGCAACCTAGTTGCCAAGTGACACACTGACTGGGGAGTGGTAAAATGGGGAAGCCGGGGAGGGACAGGGCTCCGAGCCCCGTGAACCCGGTTGACTCCGCAACCAGGCAGGAGGTGTGTAATGAAGAGCCCCCGACTAGGTCCCAGTGGGAAGATATCACCTGGCCCGACCAGGTGGCGTCCTGGGGCCGAAAGGCGTCTAGTACCTGAAACCTCAAACCTGAAACCACTTGTCCTTTCATGTGGAAAATATTCCAGGTGGCACTAGCCTTGATAGAAATACATGCATGCATTTTCAGCCTGGTTTGTTATCGTACTTTGATGAGGCCCTGTTTCGCCTCGCTTTGCCGTGCTAACCATTGTGGACATATACCATGGACCATTTTACATGAATGCATTGACCTCTCCCACATTGCTCACCTCTAAGCGCCGAATTCACCAAGGTCAACCCTTGGTTCCTCCCATGTTTGCTGATAAGCTCAATGAGTTTTTTTTGTGTGGTAACGTGCATTTGATCAACAGAAGTATATATCCTTGCAACGGTGGTGTGGAGACACTTCGATGATTTGGGTTCCCACATCAAAGAAGGTGCCACGTCTCCTATTTTGAATGTGGTGTGGGAGCACGCCGGTCGCATAACGAGGGGGAACTGTAGGTGCAATGGTTTTTAAAGAATGGCTTTTGTCATAGACGCACACCATTAGGACAATCGAAAGAATGACTTGATGACACCATGATCGTTGATCACGCATTGATACATTTGTATATGCATGCAAAGAGTAAGTAAAAGTGTATTTCCATGCCAAAAGATAAGCTTTGGTTGTCTTAGAGATGCAGACTGCATTTTTATCTTAGTATTGGCCTATCCAAAAAGGGGTGACAAAGCATTTTGACCTATAAAACCAAACACTAAACCTTGGATGTTGTGTGGAGCCCTGACCTCCCAACTGATTGGACATATTCACCATTACCTGGACTGACTGAGGGACTGACATTGACCCAGAGCCTCTACAATTTTCTATATTTTCTCATAAATGCTTAGCTATCCTATTGGTATGCACCCTAGGGGCCCAGGGCAACTCTTTTTGTGAGAGGTCCTGGTTTCCATTCCCAGTCAGCCTAGGTAAGTACGAAGATCCGATGTGACATGGCAGTGACCTCAGCGCCACAAGCCATGCCACCTCAGCACCTATGGGATCCAAAACAAAGAGTGCAAATCACCAGATGGCACTAGAAAAGAAAGAGTGCCCATGTGGGCAGTTGTCCTATGATTGTAGGACATTTTTAAACTATTATTTCCTAAATCTGTGTACCAAGGAGTCCCTTCGTGCCGAGAACTGCCCAGCCGCCCTACAGCCATGTGGAGAGCTCCACGCGAGCTGACGTGGATCAGTTGTGACTGACAGCCTTAAGGGCTATGATGAACGTGCAGCCCTATGGCTCCAGTGACTGGGGCGGGGATCCTTCGGATTATGAGCCGCCATCTCTAACGTCTACTTCACCCTCGGAGAACGATGACCCTGAGGACACCCAGAACCCGAGTGGCAGAAAGAAGAAGAAGAAGAAGAAGAGCTAGCGCCACGAGAGACGCAGATCCAAGGAGGCTAAGGCTATCCTCACCTCTGAGATTGTGGTGAACTTGCCTGAGTTCACTGAGGGGGACCTCAGCGAGTTTGCGGAGAGTTTTGGCCGGTTCCTGAGGATGACCGGCCAGACCCACACTAGTGGGTGGGTGAAGGGTGACCTGCTCTTGCAGTGATGCAAGACCAAGTACTTGGAGAAACAAGTCAAGCAGATCGTGACTAAGGTTTGGTTTCCCTTGAGAGGCAGTACCCCTCCTACGAGACCAATCTATCCATCCGGAACGAAATCCTGAATCTGGCCATGTTGCCCAACAACCCCAAGGCTGTGTGTATCTCTGAACTACTTGCCGACTTGGACAACTGGGTAGGGCGACTGACGCATGGATCGTACGGCAGCGATGAAATGCTTTTCTGGCTGGTGGCCAGGATCCCCCGAGACATGTGGGATGAGTCTTGGGCTACGGCGGAACGCAAGGCAAGGACCCTCACTTGGGAGGACTTGTCAGTCCTTCTATTGGAGCTGGCGCTGGAGAACGAGAGTGACCAGCATCTCAACGCCTACCGCCCCGGGGGAGGCCACTCTGGGAACCATGGTCGTGGGCATCAAGGACCTAGACCTGGACAAGGGACTACTCCTAAGAATGCTCGCTCAATGAGCTATGTGCAAGACCTCTTCTGGTGTGATGCCAGAGATGAGGTGGGAAGGCTAAGATGCCTGACCACTACAGCTGTACCATCACCTGTGCCTTCTGTGGCAGGCGCAAGAACTACGAGGATGAGTGCTACCACAAGCAGCGCTTGTCGGCCAAGCTGAAGAGCGAGGCCCAGAGTGGCGGTGGAAGTGCCGGAGGCAAGAGCCAAGGCGAGAAAGGAAAGGGTAAGTCTCAAGGGCGAGGCGAAGGTCAAGGTCAAGCGCAAGGCAAATGTGGAGGACGAGTAGGCCTCCACAGGAACAACCAGGACAAGAAAAAGGACAAGAACCAGGACCCCTTCCCAGACGCAAGCTCAACAAGAACAAGGGACTAAGCGTGCTAACAAAGATGGGGACGAGTCTAACGCCCGCAAACGTTCACGCTCCATGCGGATGGCGCAAACACTGCGCAAGAAGTGGTTCGACGTGACCTGTCCCGCTGAGTTCTGACAGGGTCGCTCTGGGGGATCTATAGATCTGGTGTTCTGGGCACGTATCCGTCTTGGGGGACAAGAATGCCTGGGGGTACTAGATACTGGGGCTACTATATCAATTGTGGCCAAGAAATCGTTACCTCGTGGGGACCTGAAGAACGCCATACCTACCGCATGGGGGATGGCCATGTGGTGCACAGTTGTGCGGACTGCGAGGTCCACATGCCTATGGGATCACGAAGCATTGCCCATCGGTTCTACGTGATGGAAACCGAAGCCTTCAACTTCGTACCGGGGACCGCCTTCTTTGTCGAGCACTCCCAGATTCTATCCTTCACGCTGCAAGCACCCTATGTCCTCCAAGTGGACCATGGTGACTGAGGGGAATCTGTACCACTGGTGCAGTCTGAGCACCCGTCAAGCTACCTGAGGGTGTGCAAGAAGGAGCCCTCTGCCATGATGGTTGCCTCCAAAACTGAGGACTATCAGCTCCTTGGGGATGTCTTGGACCAAGGTCCAAAGGACTTGGGATACTCCAGGGAAGCCCTGAAGCAGTACGTCCTGGACCTCTACTACAGCAAAGGGCAAACTTTCTGCTACAAATTTGATTGGTCGTCTTTCCGGATGGCCTACAGGAACCCCAGGTTCAGTGAACTGGGGAAGGTCTTGACTAAGGTGGCCTTGGAACGTGGAACTGGCGTACTCTATTGGAGAAGCTTAAACTCACCTCCACCCAGCTGCCTGACGACGCCATCTACGTGCCTCTGGGTCGCAAGAGGCCTCTTGGGAAACCAGGATGGGGAAGCATGCTAAGCGTGGTGGACACAGGTCTAGCCCCAGTACCCTGGGAATGTCTGGACCCTGTCATGGTCCAGGAAGTTCAACGTCAGAGCAGCGGCTACACCCGGGATGTCCTGAAACACCGACTCCGGCCTCGAGACCATGTAGAAACTACTCCTGGGGGAGACCAGTACGTCGTGTCTGACGCTGTTGCCCCCAACTCCCCCTGCCATGTACCTAATCCTGATGTAGTCCCAGAGTGTGGGCTATCCGAGCTATCCAGCTCTATACACTCTGATAACCAAACGGAGCATGACGCGTTCTTCCTGCAGACGTGCGTGGGGGAAGTGGACTAGGCCGAGTACGCTGCCCCACAGAAGCCCCTACTCTCCATGAGGGGAGGGGAGCCCTTGGACGAGGAGTTGGACCCTCAATCCAGGCTGAGAGAGTACGTGGACTCCAAGAGGAGATCGGTGGCGAAAACGCTATGGTACGCTAAGCCATGACCGTTGAAGCAAGGGTCTATGGGAGATATCTCCCAACTGAAGGAGGACCTTGAACAGAAGATTACCACCTGGCAACGAAAGGTGGATCTAAAGCTCATGAAGAGCGTATGGGGTGCCCATGTGAGGACCCATGAGGAAGATGAACTCTCAGAGGAATGCGTATGCGAACACCCTCGAGTGTGCCTATGCTGTCACCGTGCACCTGACACCGTGGAGCGGGACCTTCCATACGCCTACCAAGGGCTGAAGGATACTAACAAGGACGCAGAGCCGGTTGAGGACCACCTCCCTGCTTCTATTCATCAAGGGGCAAGCAATCTACACTCTGTCGGGGACCTGGAGGACACGATCAAGCTCCTTGACCCTAGAGTACAGATGCTGATCAGGACCTGCCTGGAGGTATTCGGTGAACTACCCCCACCAGCTTCCTGTGACATGCTGGTACAGATGGACCTCAAGCTGCAGCCCGAGGTCGTGGGTCACAAGATACGAGAGAGACCCTACCGGGCTCCTATGGAGCAGGCCGATGAGATTGAGCGACAGATACAAGAGTGTATGGACGCTGGCCTAGTCCTGAAGTACAAGGATGGCGACTACCCCCAACACTGCAGCCCCTGTTTCCTGGTGGCTAAACCTTGGTCAACAGTTAAACGGCTGGTGGTGGACTATGGAGAGCTGAACAAGAAAACGCTGAACCACTCGGGGTCTACCCCTAACATGGAGTCAACCCCAGAGAAAATAGCCTCCTGCCGGTACAAAACGAAGATGGACAAGCGGAGCAGTTTCTGGCAAGTGGACCTGACACCCGACACTCAAGAGCTCCTGGCGTTCATGAAGTGGAAGGTCATGCCCTTTGGCGTGGCCCACGCACCTGCTCTTTTTCAAGAGCTGATGAACAAGATCCTGTCCTTCCTACGTCGGAGACCTGTGGTGCAAGAACTCATATCCCGACGCGCCCAGATGGATGCACACTTCGACAATGTATGCCGGGGAAGGAATACTCAGGGGACCACCTAATCCTATTCAGTGAGTTCTTTGCGGTCTGCCAGGAGAAGCACACCAGACTCAAGCTGGAGAAGTCCGACTTCGTGCAGGAGACTATGCAGTACCTGGGGTTTGACATTGGCTATGGGTGGTGGACCCCTGGGGCCTCTAAGGCCAAACCCCGGATGGATGCTAAAGTAAGACACAAAGACCCCAAGAAAGGACTCCATGATGTAGGCAGCTTTATTGGGGCTTGTAATTTCTACTGCCGCCACATCAAGAATTTCACCTACACCAGCGCCATCCTGACGGACCTCATCAAGAAGAGTACTACCTGGCGCTGGAAGCCTCAAGAGCAACCAGCGTTTGACGAGCTCAAGGACAAAGTGGCTAACGCTAAGTGCTTGGGCGTTGCCCAGGGTACAAGGAGAAATTATCCTCGTGACCGACGCCAGCAATGGGGGCGGAGGTGGAACGTTGTTCCAGTGACAAGCGCTAGAGAACCAGGAGTTCGACTAGGCCATTTCCCAATGGGGGACTGATGGACTGAACCGAGATCGTACTCTGAAGCACAGCTACCCTGGTTCCCCTGGGCCATTGGCGATTGGAACTGGAAATGGAACCAGGCCAGGAGTAAATACTCTACCTATGAGCAGGAACGGCTCGCGGGTATGCTGGTGCTATCCTCTCAGCCCCGACTGCTGGGGAGCAACCCTGTGGTTTGGCTATATGACCAACAACCGGTCCGTACCTTCCGAAAGGGGCCCCCACCTGAAAAGGGTAAGCTCAGATGCTGTTGGACCTACCTGAGCCAACTACGGCTCTCAGTACATCACATCCAGGGCGTCAAGAACGAGTGTGCGGACTACATCAGCCGCAACAACTTTGACGAAATGATTGGTGCCACGTTTGAGGAGCTAGTCAAGGAGGCGTTCAGCCGCATGGAAGTACACCTGGACCTCATAATGACCATGATCAGACCTCTGGATGGACTCCAATAAGTCAAGTACCTGAAGGAGTCTGAGGATATCTACAAACGCCTGGAGAAGTGTCTGGCACCCGTCCTGGTCAACCAGGAGCAGCAGAAGCGGGACAAGACCTACCTCTGGCATGAGGACCGGAAGGTCGTGCCTAGCGACAGTATCCCGGCACTCCTCAAGTGGACCCATGAGTCCAGTGGTCATGTCAGTGCTGACCGTACCTTGAAGCTATTCAAGAACTGGTTCCACTCTACATGGAGTGACGATCAGCTGCGAAAAGCCCTCCAGCCCATCGTGGACAAGTGCCCGTGTCGGTCCTGTAAACCTGGGGATATCAGGGACAGAGGTCTCTATTCGACCCTTCGTATCCCACACTGTGCCAACAGTGTACTCGATGCAGACTACAAGGAGATGCCTAGGTTGGGGGGTTATGACTTCGCCCTAGTGGTAACCTGTGGGTTGACCAGGTTTACCAGAGTGTTCCCATGCACTAAACAGATCACCGGTGAGGAGACCATCAAGATACTCCTGGAGGAGTGGTTCTGTGTCAATAGGGCACCCAAAGAAATTAACTCAGACGAGGACGAGCGAGTACGCTCCGACACTGGCTGGTACAAGAGAGTCCTGAGGTCCCTCAATGTCCAGGTGTCAGCGGGGATTACCTACACTCATACGAGCGACCCTCTACGTGAGCGACAGATTCAAGTTCGCAAAGAGAACGTGAGGATATGGTCCAAGACTGAGCGCAGCAAAGATTGGGTGAAACTACTCCCCGTCATATCCCTGATGATGAACTCCCGAGAGAATTGCAGCAACTGGCTTTTCGCCCCATGAGCTGTTCATGGGACGCCCGGCGTGGTTTCTACACGGTCCCTATCCTAGGGATTTCTACTCCACAGTGGGCCAGTTGGTGAAGGAGCAGCAAGACAAGGTGGACAAGGCCAAGGCTATGCTCCAGAGAGAGAGGGAGCGACAGTGGAACAAGAAGAACAAACACCGAGTGCCCGCCTCCTATCAAGAAGGAGACTGGGTGCTGGTGCACCACAGTCTGCTACCCGTCTGGCCTCGCTCCACCAGCGATGACCCCTACTTTGGGCCCTACAACATCCTGTCTGTGGATGGTCATCGCATCACAGTGCGGTATTCTCCCCGACTAGGGGGGACCCTGGTGTGCGCTGCTCAACAGCTGAAGGGCTACTACGACGCAGAGGACCTGTCTGGTGAAGAATGGGAACTGAACGACAAGAACATCACCGCTCTGGACCTACAGGGCGCTGCCAGCCCTATGGAAGTTGAAAGAGAACTTCCTGACATGAATGCCGAGGAGATGGCTAAGGAAGACTTCTACCTGGGGAAGTCGGGTATCCGACACCGCTACTGCCAAGGGTGGCGTTTCCGTACCCTCTGGGAAGGGTTTGGCGTTGAAGAAGCTACCTGTGAACCCTTTTCTGCCTTCGTGCTTCCTGAGGGACGCCTAAATTCTGTTCTGGTAGACTAGTTGTCCAAGAACAACTTAGGAGAGTTGCTGAGGCTTGCTGAAACGCTTGACTCGCCGAAGAAGCCTAGGGACTGAACCCTTCCTATACCTGCCTATGTATGTGTGAGTGTGCTGAGCCTGAGGACCTATGAGCAAGCTGCAGAAATGGTGTCCTAATTATACCCAAGTCTGCACCCTTGCTAAACCCGGCGGATGTCTTTACACGGTGCCATGGGGTACGCCCTAGGTCTCTACGCCCCTAGGTGCCCAATTTCTTTGCTGGCGCCATCATCCTTGGGGGAATACCCAGCGCTAACGCCAAGATATTGGTTTTGCCTACCTACCTGCCTACTACAGGGGAGGGGTGGCCAAAAGCTACGGGGCATGAAAACGCCTGTTTGCTAGACGGCCAAAACCTGGACTGACACTTCCACTGCCCACCCAAAACCCTGACAAAATTTCAGGAAACAGGCAGGACAGTGACACACTCACTACAGGTCCTACACTCACTACTGTGGCACCAGCCTTCGAAGGGTGAGTGAACACGACTGTGCTCAAGTCCCCACCCAGCCCTACCACTCCTACACTCACACGCTACTTGGTGTTGTCCATGAACAGCTCACGGGCCCTAGTCGCCCTCCTGTGAGAAAACAAGAGAACACAGCGCTACGAAGCTGCTGTGGCCTAGCAGGCACGTCACAACACGTGTCCCTGCTAGGGCTTGGAGGGGAGGGGTGCTCTGTTTGCGTGTACAGCGTGTGAGCTCGTTGTCTTGGCGCCTTACAGAGCCTGGTGTTGGCAGAGAGAGAATTTTGTGGTGTGATCAGCGCCCATTTTAGCTTGGGCAGAAAACGATTCCTGCTGCACCAATCACGCTGACCTTTCCCAACCAAGGACAGAGGCAAATGCAGGCTTGATTTTAGCTGAGGAACCTAACCTGCGTCGCCGTATTATACGGGTCTCCAACAGGAAAATAATACACTGTCTAAAAGCAGCCGTATCAAGCAAGCAAGCTTAAGGAACTCCGCCCGTTCTCTTATAGAACGTAGGGCGGAGCTCCTGGGTAACCTGAACAAGGGTCATACCTTCCGCACCTCGCGTGGCCTACCCTTTGATGCGTCATATGCATGCACGAGTATGCACGAATTCGGCAGTTGCCTATTTTCAACAAATCAACCAAAACCAAATCATACCCAGCGTTTTTCACAATCACTGACTCAACCAGGGGGTGGCCCCTCCTGGGCTTACTCACCTTAGTAAGGTTCGGAATTGGTTTCATGCAAAAATAACCAATTGTTTTCAATTATTTCTATAAAAATAACCAATTATTCCGATTATATGACATAAAAATAATCGGTCATTTCGATTGTTGTCTCTACAAAATGCAATTATTGCCGAAAAGCCGTGAACCTTTACTCAACGGATAGTAAACAGGAAAATAGAGGTGAAAGACATGCTAAACCTCTGACATTTATCCCAAATTGCCTGTGATTTCGCAAAATCCTCTGGTTTTTGATAAGAAACATTTCACGGTGTATCAACAAAATATTTCTTTTTCATACATAACTTGTGCGATTAATTGGTTTATACCAGTTTGAAAAATAATCAGTTTAACGATTATTTGTCACATTAGACCCAATCAATCCAATTAATCCAATTATCCGATTAATTGGTAAAACCGATTCCGAACCTTATACCTTACCTACCGCTGGAGAGAGAGAGAGCGTGGGTGGTTAAAACGAAACACAAACGAGGCAGAGCGTGTTTTACCCTAATCTCACCTCTAATCATCGTGCAATCTTCTAATCAATCTGTCCATTCTATGTTTGCGCTGCTACACAATAGATATGTGCTTGACAGATTCAGATCCAAATGAAAACGACAGATTTTTGATTTTCATTTGAATGAAAAATTTGAAATTTTGGTTTTCAAAAAACTGACAGATTTTTGATTTTCACTTCAAATATTTCGAAATATGTATGAAGGAGTGCATGAACCTCAAAGCTAAACAGTACTATAAAGTATTATGAAGCACCGTCTCTACTGCAACTCAAGGCACATGAGGCGTGTGCATTGGTTTGCACTACATCTCCTGCATATTCTTTGTATTGTTGCTCATTGAGATACTCACATTCCTCATCATGCTCAACAGATACTCTGAACGCACCTACAGCTTTGCCCTTTGGCCACTTGTACGAGGGCTCCTAGGCCTCGACAGTGGCACTGAACAATTTCTTTTTGTCAGCAGCAGGGTGCCACTGCGGAACCTTCCTGGTATTTGGACAAAAAAAGCACGGTTTCTTTTTTTGGCAAGGATGCGGACGTTGATTTCAGCGGCGTTCGTGGTGCAGAGCAGGCCTGAAGTTACGATATACAGCAGCAAAAAAAATGATCAAATAATTATGGCCAACTTTTTTTGTGACGTAGATTTCTGCAGCAGCATTTTGAAAAGTACGGAAGTAGATTTGTGCTGAGTTGGCAATGGGTCATATCTGCACGCGCTGCAGCTCAGCTGGACACGCTGCACCTGGATATGAAATAATTTTTTCCTCCAAATTGAGCAACAAAAAGTCAGCAAATCGAAAGACAATTGAACACAAACATAGTTGTTCATTTTGTGTCACAATTTCAAGGCCATAATTGGCAGTTACAAAAAGTTAAACTGTGTACTTTTGGAGGTGGAAGCCAAATCTGTCCTACAGCAAACACCCATGGAAAAAGTAGAAGGATGATTGAGAATTTCATTCATTTTCGAAATATTGAGCATAATTTCGAAAATGAAAAAAATTCATTTTTGTTTCAATGAAAAACAAACTCGACTGTTTTTCGTGTCATGAATTTCGAAAAATTCTACTCTCATGCACACCTCTGCTACTCGGCTCGCCAACGGTAACACGAGACAAGCAATGTCTATGCTGCATGCGAAGCAATCACAACCTGTATGCTTATACCTTTTTCTTTGAACTCTTATTAAATTTTCATTCTTGACCTTTCCTATAAGCATGGGTGGACTCTCTACGTTTATGATCTAATGTGTGTTTCGTCGTTTCTTGATTATTGGGTGACATACTGTTTTCATCTTATTTTCTTTGGCTTTTCCGACCGGCAATTAAGACGCGCCCCTGCGCGCCTGTTTTCTCTGCTTATGAATCCAGGGATTTAAAATTCCTGTGATGAAATGAAAAGGCGTAAAAATGTGCATTTAATGCACATGGAGATTCTGGACAGGTGTGCACCCTTAGAAAAATTCTAGGCCGTCATTTGAACGATTTAGGTGTGTCATGGATCGTTGCGCCTAAATCAGGCCCTCATCCCTTGCATCTTTTTGTCTCAGATGTCCCTGTGAGGCGGAGCGAAGTAGGCCGTGTTCTGGCCAAACTGCAGCCCAAGGAAGACTGTCCAGAGTCCCAAGACCCCATTAAGGGGCAAGGGATTTTTAACGCCACCCCTTCGCCATAAGGACAGGCCATATACAGCCTGCAGGTACCAAAGAGACCCAGACTGCGTGCCCTGACCGTATCCTGCATTGGGTTTGGCGTTCTGCTACTTGGAGGGAGGGATGCATGATCACATGACTTTGCATGCCCATTCTAACCCCCTACCAAGCCACAGCCGCCCCAGCGACGCCTCTGAGCGCAATGGGGGCTGTAGGTGTCTGTTACGACAAGGCAAAAATTGGCGACTGCCCTGACGTAGCGCCCTCTTCAAGGTGTTAGGGAAGGTTTGAGGTTTGAGGTTTGATTTTGCGGGTACTAGACGCCTTTCGGCCCCGGGGGGCCACCTGGTCGGGCCAGGTGATATCCTCCCCACCGGGTCCTAGTGGGGGGCCCTCCAAGACGCACCTCCTGCCTGGTGGCGGAGTCCCCCGGGTTCACAGAGCTCGGAGCTCCGTCCTTCCCCGGCGTCCCCGTTTCGCCACTCCTCGGTCAGTGCATCAATTCGCAGCCGTGGCTGCGGGCGCTTACCCACTGCGTCGCCCCCCTAATGCGTGGTCGCCCGGGGCGCCGGCGCCGCCGGGCCCGTGCTACTGGCTTGTCGCCAGTGGGACCCCCTTGGGCTGGCGCGGAGGCTGCCTAGCCTAGGGGTTGGGGCGTGGCGCTGTGCGCCACTACTGCCTTGGCGGGTGCAGTGTCCCGTCTGTGTGTGCGCGGCGCTCGCGGCCGGTTCGGGGGGGGTTCGGGCCGGTACCTGGTGTTGTGTCTCTCCTGTTTCCCCCTTCCCGCCCCGCGTGTTCCGCGCTGCGTGTGGCGGGCCGTCCCCTCCGGGTGTCCCTTACCCTCGCTCGCTGGTACGCCATTCCATGCGGTCTGTGCGTTCCGCGCGCTCGGTCCGGTTGCCCTTCCGGTAGTCCCCGCGTGTCCTTTTCGTGTGTGTGCGCTCGCGCTCTCGCGGTGTCCGCTCCCCCCCCCGCTGGGTGGTGTGGCGCGCGCATCTCGCGTGGTCCCGGCACTGGGCGCTGGTAGGGCCGTTCCACTTGGTCCGTGCCCCTCCGCGTGTCCTGCCCCGGTCCCGTGCTCCGTCTGGCGTGCTTGGGGGGGGGCGGTCCGGTCCCGGTTCCCCCCTCCTTGGCTTGGGGTTGCGGGGGCGGCGGCCCCTGGCCGCCCGTCCTCTAGAGCGGGCAGCCAGGGTTCCGCGTCCCGCGTGTCCTGGGTGCGGTCGGTGCGGGCGTGGGATCTCCGCACCGGCCCCACAGCGTGAGCCCTCGCGGGCCGGTGTTGCTCGCTGTGGGGGTGGCGGAAGGGCGTCCCCGGGGGGGGTGCTTTCCACCTTTGTGAGGGGCGCCTGGTGTCAGGCGCTGTCCCTCCCCCGGCCGCCCGTCCTCTGGAGCGGGCTGCCAAGGTTCCGCGACCCGTGTGTCCCGGGTGCGGTCGATACGGGCGTGTGTACCCAGCACCGGCCCCCCAGCGTGCGCCCTTGCGGGCCGGCGTTGCTCGCTGTGGGGGTGGTGGAAGGGCGTCCCCGGGGGGGGTGCCATCCACCGTTGTGAGGGGCGCTTGTTGTCAGGCGCTGTCCCTCCCCCGGCCGCCCGTCCTCTGGAGCGGGCAGCCAGGGTTCCGCGACCCGTGTGTCCCGGGTGCGGTCGATGCGGGCGTGTGGACCCAGCACCGGCCCCACAGCGTGCGCCCTTGCGGGCCGGCGTTGCTCGCTGTGGGGGTGGCGGAAGGGCGTCCCCGGGTGGGGTGCCTTCCACCGTGTTGTGAGGGGCGCCTGGTGTCAGGCGCTGTCCCTCCCCCGACCGCCCGTCCTCTGGAGCGGGCGGCCGGGGTTCCGCGACCCGTGTGTCCCGGGTGCGGTCGATGCGGGCGTGTGAACCCAGCACCGGCCCCCCAGTGTGCGCCCTCGCGGGCCGGCGTTGCTCGCTGTGGGGGTGGCGGAAGGGCGTCCCCGGGGGGGGTGCCTTCCACCGTTGTGTGGGGCGCCTGGTGTCAGGCGCTGTCCTTCCCCCGACCGCCCGTCCTCTGGAGCGGGCTGCCAGGGTTCCGCAACCCGTGTGTCCCGGGTGCGGTCGATGTGGGCGTGTGGACCCAGCACCGGCCCCACTGCGTGCGCCCTTGCGGGCCGGCGTTGCTCGCTGTGGGGGTGGCGGAAGGGCGTCCCCGGGGGGGGTGCCTTCCACCGTTGTGAGGGGCGCCTGGTGTCAGGCGCTGTCCCTCCCCCGGCCGCCCGTCCTCTGGAGCGGGCAGCCAGGGTTCCGCAACCCGTGTGTCCCGGGTGCGGTCGATGCGGGCGTGTGGACCCTGCACCGGCCCCACAGCGTGCGCCCTTGCGGGCCGGCGTTGCTCGCTGTGGGGGTGGCGGAAGGGCGTCCCCGGGGGGAGTGCCTTCCACCGTTGTGAGGGGCGCCTGGTGTCAGGCGCTGTCCCTCCCCCGGCCGCCCGTCCTCTGGAGCGGGCAGCCAGGGTTCCGCAACCCGTGTGTCCCGGGTGCGGTCGATGCGGGCGTGTGGACCCTGCACCGGCCCCACAGCGTGCGCCCTTGCGGGCCGGCGTTACTCGCTGTGGGGGTGGCGGAAGGGCGTCCCCGGGGGGGGTGCCTTCCACCGTTGTGAGAGGCGCCTGGTGTCAGGCGCTGTCCCTCCCCCGGCCGCCCGTCCTCTGGAGCGGGCAGCCAGGGTTCCGCGACCCGTGTGTCCCGGTGCGGTCGATGCGGGCGTGTGGACCCTGCACCGGCCCCACAGCGTGCGCCCTTGCGGGCCGGCGTTGCTCGCTGTGGGGGTGGCGGAAGGGCGTCCCCGGGGGGGGGTCTCTTCCGCCGTTGTGAGGGGCGCCTGGTGTCAGGCGCTGTCCCCCCCCCGGCCGCCCGTCCTCTGGAGCGGGCAGCCTGGGTTCCGCTACCCGTGTGTCCCGGGTGCGGTCGGTGCGGGCGTGTGGACCCTGCACCGGCCCCACAGCGTGCGCCCTTGCGGGCCGGCGTTGCTCGCTGTGGGGGTGGCGGAAGGGCGTCCCCGGGGGGGGTTCCTTCCACCGTTGTGAGGGGCGCCTGGTGTCAGGCGCTATCCCTCCCCCGGCCGCCCGTCCTCTGGAGCGGGCAGCCAGGGTTCCGCGACCCGTGTGTCCCGGGTGCGGTCGATGCGGGCGTGTGGACCCTGCACCAGCCCCACAGCGTGCGCCCTTGCGGGCCGGCGTTGCTCGCTGTGGGGGTGGCGGAAGGGCGTCCCCGGGGGGGGTGCCTTCCGCCGTTGTGAGGGGCGCCTGGTGTCAGGCGCTGTCCCTCCCCCGGCCGCCCGTCCTCTGGAGCGGGCAGCCCGGGTTCCGGTGTGCGTGTGTGTTCGTGTGCGTGCTCTGCTTGGCCGGGTCGGGCGGGCCGGCCTCCCGGGCGCGTTCTGGTGCGCCTCACCTTTTCCTTTGGCCGCTTTGTCTTTCTGCTTTGCTTGGCCCCCTCCGGGCTGGGCTTGCCCCCCTCTCTCTCGCTGCTGCTGCCTTTCCTCGTTGCCCTGGCGCTTGGTTTTTTTTTTTTTTTTTTTTTTTTTTTTTTCCTTTTTTTTTTTTTCTTTTTTCCTCTCCCCTCCCGCTGCCTGGTTGCTTGGTGTCTCCCGCTTGGCCGTTGGCTGCTCGTTGGTGGTTGCTCCCACGCCCCCCTCCCCTTGTGTGTCCCGCGGTTTTTGTCGCTCCCGCTTGGTGGCTGGGTGTTGTTTTTTTTTTTTTTTTTTTTTTTTTTTTTTTTTTTTTTGTTTTTTCTTCCCGTTCTTCTTTCTCTCTGCGCCTCCGTTGTTTCCGGCTTTCTCTGGTTTCCGGCCCCGGTTGCCTTGGGCCTCGGCGCTTGCGTTGTTTGCTTTGTTGGCCTGCCGCTTCTCGGCTCTCCGTGCGCTTGTTCCTCTTTCGTGCTTTCCGCCTGGCTGTTGGCTGCTCCCTCGTGGTTGCTGCCCCCCCCCCCCCCTTTTGTTTCTCACGGTTTCCGTCGCCGCCGCTCGGTGCTGCGTGCCGTGTTGTGCCGTGCGTTGCTGGGTGCTGCGCTGCGCCGCGCTGCTGCGCGTTGTGTCGCCCGGTGGTGTGCTGTCCTGTGCTGTGTTGCGCTCGTTTGGTGCCGCTGCTTGTTGCGCCGTGCCCTCTGGCGCTGCCCGTCGCCCTTGGGCCCTGTGCTCTGCGGCGCTGTGTTTTGCGGTGTTCCCCCGCGCTGTGTGCTCTGTGCTGTGTGTGTTTTGTCGTGGCGCGGTGGTGCGTGCTGTTGTTCGCCGCTCTGCTTTGTGCTGTGTGTGTCCCGGGGTGCTGTGCTGTGCGTTCCCTGTGCTCTCCGCTCTGCGCGGTGCTGTGCTTCGCTGTGCTGGTGCGCTCGCGTTGTGCTGTTCGTGTGGTGCGTGCCGTTGCTGGCGCCTGGCGCTGTGGTGCGCTGCTGTGTGTTGTGCTGTTTCCTGTGGTGTGCCGTGGTGCGGTGCTGGGTCTGTTGGCCCGTGGTTGTTTGCTGGTGGCGTGTTTCGGTGTCGGTGTCCCTGTCTGGCCGCGTGGTCTGCTTCCCTGTGGTTGGTGTGGTTTGCTGTGGTGCCCTGCTTTCCTGTGTCGTGTTCTGTGGTGCTGTGCTGTCGCGTGGTGCTGTGCTGTTGCTCTCTGCTGTCGTTTTGCGGTGCTGTTGGGGCTTGCTTTGCCCTTCTGTGGGCTGTCGCGCTGTGCTGTGTTGTGCTGTTGGTTGGCTGTGCTGTTTTTTGCCCGGTGGTGGTGTCTGCGCGCTGTGGTGCTCTTTCCCTCGTGCCCTGGTGCCGTGCTGCCGCGTGGTGCCGTGGTGTCCTGTCCTGTCGCCTTGTTGGGTTCGTTTCTTGCGGTGTGGTTGTACCTACTAGGTGTTAGGGAAGTTATAGGTAAATTTAAAAAGATGCTAAAACCATGGGGAGGTCAAGGGAAAAACCCTTTTTGTCCCCTCAAAATGCGACTGTGGTGGCCACCACAGCACAAGGGGGGAGTAAGAAAAAAAGTTTTCCATGCTAAAAGGTAAGCTTTAGCTGTCTTAGAGATGCCTAGAGGCATACTGCATTTTTATCTTAGTATCGGCCTATCCAAAAGGGGGTGACAAAGCATTTTTACCTATAAAACCAGACACTAAACTTTGGATATTGTGTGGACCCCTGATCCCCCAAACTGATTGGACATAATCACCATTACCTGGACTGAGTGAGGCGCTGACATTGATTCAGAGCCTCTACATCTTTCTATGTTTTCTCATGAATGCTTTTTTTTTTAATTGTACAGCCACTTTAATGTCCGGACAGGGACACAGCCCTCAATCAGAGTGATGTGTATAAACAATTGTGCTTGGCTCTCCCTAGCACTATGTGAGGGTTGTAGCCATGGACGAACCTTGGAACTCGCCCTGTCATGGATTGGTAGGGTTGTAGAGAACTAGGTTGCCTTGGCACGCGCCCGTGTGGGTGCCTGGTTCGTTGCAAATAGAACTGGCGGCTTGACAGAATGAGATCAGGATCGAGGGGAGGGATGGAGGCGTTGCGGTGTGAGACGTGGTGAAACGTGAGACGTGGACGAAATCAGCCGAGGCTTACTCAAGTGTTGGAACAAATCGGAAGTACTAAGAAGTGTGCAGGCAGGGGGGGGGAAGGGGAGGGGATCTGGATATGGCTCTGAGAATCAAGTGATGCCTGTGGTGGCCTTACCGTAGTAATGGAGCGGTTGCCGCTTCCAAAATTGACCTCTCAGGTTAAGGGACTCACAGGCCAACTTCAGCGATGTAGGGGACTGGAACGGGGATCTCAGGGTACTTTATCAATCTGTCGGCATGCAGCGTCAGGGCAAACGCCATTTGTGAGCGGGCTCGGAGCACTGAAGTGCTGCGTTCTGTTAGTCCAGGTACCACAGGATTTCCGGGGACGGCTCGCGGGGTTCCGGTATCCAGAACCAGCAATAGTAGTATCCAAAACCTTCAGGTTCATACCACCAGTGAATGCCGAGGTACCACATGACAGCAATGGATGGGGAAAAAGGCTGTGAATTGGGTGATTGACTGGAAGGGGCAGGCCTCGTTATTTCGGACGGGGTTCACTCTGTGGTTGGCCGAGAATAAGCCGAATGACGTCCCAACTGATTGGACATACTCACCATTACCTGGACTGACTGAGGCGCTGACATGGACCCAGAGCCTCTATATTTTGCTATATTTTCTCATGAATGCTTAGCTATCCTAGTGGTCTGCACCTTAGGGGCCTGGGGTACCTCTTTTTGAGAGGTCCTGGGTTCAATTCCCAGTCAGCCTAGTTAAGTACGAAGATCCCATGTAACATGGCAGTGACCTCAGCGCCACAAGCCATGCAACCTCAGCACCAATGGGACCCAAAACAAAGAGTGCACATCACTAGATGGCACTATAAAAGAGAGACTGCCCATGTGGGCAGTTTTCCCATGATTGTAGAATATTTTCTAATTATCTTTTCCTAAATCTGTAATTATTGTGAGTTTTCTTTGTAGATACATTATCTCCTTTGCTTGCGGCCCTTCATGTTGTGGATTTAATCATGTATTTCCTCTTCTTGCACTGTGGGTACTTAGGAGTTTTGGTTTATTTCAACAAAACATTGGTATTTGGAAAACCTGAGCCACAGCAAGAAGCAGCAGAAGCAAGCAGAGGCACAAACAAAACAATATCATCAAAGCATCAACCAAGGAAGCCTGTTTTAACTTTTTCAAAGTGGCGTTGTGGAATTTTGCAATAGCTCAATCAATGGTTGACATTTCATTTTTGCCGTAGCTAAATTGATATTGTCGCATCATGTTACGTTCATGTGAGAGGTATTCTACGTGTCACTAGCTGTAATAGCAATAGATTCATGCACTTTGCGCTTGGTTTGTGATGTTACGTTGATAAGGCTCCGTGTTGCCTCGCTTTGCTGTGCTAACCGTTGAGGACATATATAATGGAAAATTTCCAATGGATGCATTCAGCCCTCACACACTGCACACCACTACGCGCCGAATTCCCCAACGTCATCCTTTGGTTCCTGCCATGTTTGTTGAGAGGCTCAATGGGTCATTTTTTTGTGGTAGCGTGCATTGGATCAACAGAAGTATATATCCTTGGAACAGTGGTGTGGAGACAATTCGATGATTTGGCTTCCCACATGAAAGATAGTGCGCCGTATCCTATTTTGAATGTGACGTGGAACCCTGCTGGTTGCATAACGAGAAGGAATCGCAAGTGGAGTGGTTTTTAGAGGGTGGCTTTTATCATTGACGCACAAAATTGAGAACAATCGAGGGAATCACTTGATTACGCCACGAAATAAAAATGAACCCTCATCATTCATTAATACATTTGCATATGCATGCAAAGTGGCATTGCGGAAGTTTGCAATAGCTTACTCAATGTTTGACATTGCATTTTTGCCATAGCTCAATTGATATTGTCGCATCATGTTGAGTTAATGTGGACGGTATTCCAGGTGTACCTAGCCTTGCTAGCATTGTGGACCTATACCATGGACCCTTTTACATGGATGCATTGAACCCTCACATATTGCGCACCACTAAGCGCCGAATTCACCTAGGTCATCTCTTGGTTGTTCTTTGTTGTTGATAAGCTCAATAGCTTGTTTTTGTGTACTGACGTGCATTTCATCCACACAAGTATATATCCTTGAAACGTTGATGTGGATGTCAAAGAAGGTGCCCTATCTTGTATTTTGAGTGTGGTGTGGATCCATGCCGGTTGCATAACGAGAAAGAACCGTAAATGCAATGGTTTTCTGTAAGGTAAAGAAGCTAGTTGTTGTACCAGGCACTAGTTCTTGTACCACTACATGAAAGTTGGAAAGAAGGAAGTTTTTTCCATACAAACTTAGGATACGTGTGTTCAAAGTAAGATAAAGTGCTTTTCCAATGCTTTAGGGTATACTTTAGTTGTATTAGAGGTGCTCTAAGCACACAGGCATTTCTATCTTAGTATTGGCCCAATCAAAAGTGGTGATAACACATTTTGACCTATGGAACCAAACACTAAATCAGGATGTGGTGTGGACCCCTTTATCCCGAAGCTATAGGCACTAAAACATCTTTTCCTGGGTGGCTGAGTCACTGATATACTGAAGGCAGAGCCTATGAATTTATCTATGATTTCTCATGAATTCTTAGCTATCCTAGTGGTATGCACCCTAGGGGGCTGGGGCACCTCTTTTTGAGAGGTCCGGGGTTCCATACGCAGTCAGCCTAGCTAAGTAGGAATATCCCATGTGACATGGCAGTGACCCCATCGCCACATGCATGCCACCTCAGCACCTATGGGACCCAAAAACAGAGAGTGCACATCTCAAGATGGCACTGAGGATGAGAGTGACCCCTTGGGGCAGTTTTCCAATCAGTTTTTCTCAAACATGTAAAACATTTCATCCTGAGTTGCAATGTATGCTAATTGCTGTGGTCTATTGTTCATAGTTTTCTTTGTCTAACTCTTTGTGACTGCAGCCCTTCATGCTTTGATCCTGATTTTCTTCTACTTGCTTATCTCTGGCTTGGGTTATCCTGGATTGGTTGTATTTCAGCAAATAAAACATTTTGCTCATCAAAAACAAGCAGCAGGAAACCCTACACCAGCAGCAAGCAGCAGGAGAGGCACAACAAACACACAGTGTTGAAATCACTATAAAACCTTCTGGTAACAAGAGGCAGACTGTCTCGGCGTACTGGCAGCAACCCCGTGCCGTACATCCAGTGCGCCGAGATCAGTCATATATGAGCAAGAAGGGGAACGATTATGGACACCAAGAAAGAGGACACCAACGTGAAGACGGCGCCTGAGGCACCAGCAATGCCAGCACCTGGTGAACCTGGACCTGGACCTAGCGCTGTACCTTCGGAGCCCTTTTTTTTTTTAATGTTCTTAACCGCATCAACTTGTTCAGGGGCTGACGTCCCCCTAAGGAAGACGTCCAGAAATTTACAGACGATAGTTGTAGCTGTGAAATGGACACAGGTCAGAGAAGTAAAGGGTTGAGGACCCCGGAGCAGAATTCAGGGTCAGAGACCCAAAGTGGAACTCGCCTGGATGTCGTGTGGTCTGCTGTGTGCACTGGTGTGTGTGTGGTGTTGGTTTTGTGTGTACTTGCTCTGTACGTGGGAATTCAGTGAAGAAGTGTGCTGGTGTGTGTTGTCCGTTGTGTTGGTGGTGTAGCATGTGGTCTGTCGATGAAGTGAAAGGAGTGAGGACCTGTGGAAAATTAAAAGGACTTTACAAAAATAGATAGACGTAGGCACAGAGTCTCTGCACCAAAGGTGGGTTGGTTTTCCTGCCCACTCTGCAGTTTGCAAAAAGCCTTGCTTTCACCCCTAGGGGAAAAGGACACAGGCAGATTGCAGCACGGTAGACTAGAGCAAGATAAGACATCAAGGCACATGTGCAGAGAAGCTGAGAAATACCAGCAGAGTAGCACCAAGTAGCAGAAAGTCGAGTGGTTTCCGAAACCTTGCGCTGGCAAAAGAGATGAATCACGAAGAGGAGAGCATGGTCGAACGTTTGTCTCCCTGCCGGTCATGCCAACGAGGGCAGCAGATAGCGCTGCGCTCAATTCCTTGCACACGGCGCCAAAGAAAGTTGCAGTCGCACTTTGGATAGCTGCAGGTAGTTTGATAGCCGTGCCCCTTCACAATGGTGTCGTTACATAAGTGGCGGTGGGCAGAAAAACAGGCATCATCAAGCCAGTCCAAGTCCTCCAACACCGATAATTCACATGATTGCTCAAAAAATGAATAGCCATTAGCCGACCCCCCCTTAGCGAGGGAGTGAGCGCTGCTCATGGATGAGGCCAAAGAATCGGTATCCCAGAAACGGCCATGTACTCCTGAGCTCGTTTCAGAATTGTTGTCGGAAAGAGGAGGTGTATCGCCGGATTCTGCCGAATGAGGGCACCGCGTAGGTTCAAGCGTACTGTCGTCAGGGAGAAGCGTGGAGGCTTGTCCCCATACGTCTCGATTCGGCGGAGGGACCGTGCCATACACCGTTACGCGTACACGTTGAGCTCGCACTTTCTTCGCAGCGCAAAAGTGCCGCCGATGAAACCGGGCGTGTGTAGGAACATCTCTAGGAATTTGAGTGCCGAAGTGTTCCCTCGTACACGTGGGCGTGAACCGTCTGCAACGCTTAGTCCGCGCTGGGTACCAATGTCCCTGAGCGGTTGTATCGCCGTCGAACGTCGCCCCACAGGTTACGGGTGCAGGAAGGGACTCACGGTCAATCTCGTGCTCGGTTTCACCAGCTTCAGAGACGGTCGTATCTTGTCGAGCTGTAACAAGGGCGTTTGTAGCGTCCAGCGACGACCAGTAATTTGCAGACGCAAAGGCTGATCCAAAGATAGATTCGGTCTCAGACTCTTTGTCCTGGGAACAGCACTTGGGTAATTGGGTGGCAGCGGCGGCACTGGTACTGAGTTGCTGATGGCCAGCGTCCGGGGCAATTGTGACACCGCCGCACACAGATGAGCCCGGCGGGGGCTCACAGGTAGAGACGGCCGGCGTATTGTGGGTCTCGGCAATAGAAGCTGGGTGCACCCGAATCTTTACGGGAGAGTTATCGTAGTCAAAATGTTGCTCCGCGGAGTCACCGTGGGCCACTGCAGAGCCCGGCGCGTAGGGATTGTGGCACCATGGTAATGTCAAGGCAGACTCACCGGTAGGGCTCTCCTGCTCGTTTACCGGTCCTTGTAGTGGTAGTTCATGCCCTATAGCTGCATCAGAACTTGCTGCAGGAGCATAGGCATGCGATTGGTCCGTCCCGTCCGTAGTCCAATCGTTGGTAGCGGGCATATACACATGTGGGAAGTATTCGAACCCTTGGCTCACGTAGGCAGTCTGGCACAGGCCTTCGTACCCGTACGTTGCGAGTTGAATGTCTTCGTCCCATCGCGGGATGAACCAGTGTCCGCTAGGTGCTGTAGCATCATGGCGTGATGCCCAAGACTCCTGTGGAGGACGAGGAAAAAGGGAAATACGCCGAGCTAGCGCGGACGTGTAAATAGAGGACAGCTCCCAAGTAAGCAGCGCGTTGATTTGTGCAGACTGCAGCGCCACAGTCTGCATAATAACTCCAGAAATTGTCCCTGCGTCGCTGCAGCCGCGCGTAGGCGCGCCATAATTGTACCAGAGATAATTAGTCGTTCAGGGCGATTTCACGTGGGTAAAACCCGGAAAACCCCAGTGAAGGACGATGTGGAGTATTGTTTGCGATGTTGCAGGCGCTGCGCGCGCGATCCGCCCGCGGGTTTTAGCCGATACCTTCGGAGCCCTTACATGGGCCAGTGGACGTGGCGGAGGATTCCATGGAACGACTTCAGTCGGCCTTCCGGGCCCTCTCAGTCGAGGAGGTGGAGGCCCATCCTGTGAAGAGAGGGAGAGAGAGCGAGAAGGATGCTGGGGAAAGCATAGCAGACAAAGGAGCAGACCAAGGGCACGACCCGACGAATGATCCTATCTTCGAGGGCGCACCAAGCGCTTCTGGCCTCCATGCATCACCCTCTCCTATAACCACCACACTCCCAACTCCAGACCCAGCCGCTGCAACATCCACACCCATAACCAACCCGCCTATGGCTGAGGACATAGGCTTTACTGGTATGCCTACCTACCCTGCCGATGGTGTGAACCCACCTCCCACTGCGTTTCCAGAGGCAACTACTACCAGTGAGCCGGTGACCTCCAGTTCTGCGCCGCGATGGTATGCGGCTGACTATCACCATCCTCTACCCGCTACGGGAGCCTATGTGGATGTTCCTGGGTATGCAACCCTGAGTGGGTTGAGGAGAGGACCTGAGTCATGCAGGAGCAGGCGTAGAGGATCGGGGAGATCCTCCAACAGGTCTCTGACGCGGTCGGAGATCAACGAGGTGCTCCGAGGAGCCACCTATAAAATTGTTGGCGACCTCACTCAAGAGATTCGAGATAAACTGGAGCCCCTGATACCGCCCCAAGCGTCACCTACCACGGTGGGAATGTCACCCCATCGAGTACAGGCCAACCACCTGGTGGCAGGGCTGACAAACATCCTGGGGAGCCTCAGGAGCCGACCGATGCCGACCCCTGCTGTGATACCTAGAAGCCCTTTTGTGCCGAGGACGGCCCAGCCACCCTACAGTAACGTGAAGAATTCTACGAGAGCCGAGCTGGACCGGCTGGGGCTGACAGCCCTGAGGGCAATGGTGGATGTGGAGCCCTACGGCTCCAGTGACCTAGGCGGAGATCCCTCCGATGATGAACTGCCGTCGATGACTGCTGCTTCGCCCTCGGAGGACGACGACCTGGAGGACCCCGAGAACCCAAGTGGGAAGAAGAAGAAGAAAAAGAAGAAGACCCGACGCCCTGGGGGACGCAGGTCTCAGGAGGCTAAGGCTATTGCCACCTCCAAGATCGTGGTGAAACTGCCTGAGTTCACGGGCAAGGACCTCAGCAAGTTCGCTGAGAATTTTGGCCGGTTTCTCCGATTGACCAGCCAAACCGACGCTAGTGGACGGGTCAAGTGCGATCTGCTCCTGCAGTGTTGCAAGACCAAGTACCTGGAGAAGCAGGTCAAACAGATCGTGACTAAGTCCGCCACCTTTGCCGATGTGTTGGTTGCCTTGGAGAGGCAGTACCCGACCTAGGAAACCGACCTATCTAATAGGGCCGAGATCCAGAACCTGCCCATGCTGCCCAACAACCCCAAACCTGGCAGAGTCTCTGAGCTATTGGCTGACCTGGATCATTGGGCTGGACGATTGACGCCCGGTTCCTACAGCTGCGAGGACCTTCTTTTCAGGTTGGTTGCTAAGCACCCTCGGGAGCTGTGGGACGAGTGCCGTTTAACGGCAGAGCGCATGGCTAGAGCCCTCCACTACGAGGATCTATGTGTACTACTCCTGGAGCTGGTGCTGGAGAAAGAAAGCGACCAGCACCTGAACAACTACCGTCCTGGAGGTGGAGGCTCTGGAAGCCATGGCAAAGGGTACCAAGGATCCCGACCTGGGCAGGGGACTACCCCCAAACATGCCCGTATCATGGATTACGTTCAGGAGCTCTTCTGGTGTAATGCCAGAGACGAGCAGGGCCACCTGCAGCACGCCCCTGACTGCGAGCAGCGAGACTGCTTCGTAGTCCAAGGGAAGCAGCAGGAGAAAAACACCGGCTCCAAGGCGAAGCTGCCGGATCACTACAGGTGTACTATCACCTGTGCCTTCTGTGGGAAGAGGAAGCACTACGAGGATGAGTGCTACCACAAGCAGCGCCTGTCGGCGAAGCTTAAGGGTGAGGATCCTGGCAAAGGCTCTGGCAAACGTGGAGGCAAAGGCAAAGGCAACGACTCCGGCAAGGGCAAGTCGAAAGGACGTGGACAAGGGCAAGACAAAAATCAAGGAGAGCGAGGAGGAGGCGCTAACCGCCGGCCAGACAAGGACAACAAGAACACGGACAAGAACGGAGGCAACCCCAACCCTAATCCAGGGGAGAACTCCGAGCCCTCTGGAGGGCAGTCAGGTCCTACCACACGCTCACAAGCGCAGGCCCAGCGAGAACAAGGGGCCAAGCGGGAGCACAAAGGTGGTGATAACGGCAACGCTAAGAAGAGAAGCCGTTTCATGAGGATGGCCCGCAAATTGCGGAACAAGGGGTTCGAGGTGACCTGTCCCGCGGAGTTCTGACGGGGACGCTCCGGTGGCGCCCAGGACCTGGTGTTTTGGGTACGTATCCGACTAGGGGGACGTGAATACCTGGGGGTATTGGATACTGGCGCCACCATATCTATAGTGGCCAAGAAAGCTTTACCTTGTGGGAGCCTGAAGAACACCATGACCACCGCGGCTATACGAATGGGGGATGGACATGTGGTGCACAGCTGCGGGGACTGTGAAGTGGAGGTACCTATGGGCTCCCGGACTATCGCCCATCGGTTCTATGTGATGGACACTGAGGCCTTCGACTTTGTATTGGGGACTGACTTCTTCGTGCAGCACTCCCAGATACAATCCCTGACGCTGCAAGCGCCCTACCTCCTCTACGTGGACCACGGCAGTGGCAGAGAGTCTGTGCCACTGGAGCAGTCGGAACATACCTCGAGCTGCCTGAGGATATCAAAGGAGGAGCCCTCCAACATGATGGCGGCCTCCAAAACTGAGGACTACCAACTATTGGGGGAAGTCCTAGACCAAGGTCTGAAAGAGTTGTGTTACTCTAGAGAAGACCTGAGGGTGGAGTTGTTCGCCAGCGACAGGCAGCATGTACTGGACCTTTACTGCAGCAACCAGAAGAACTGCAGCTACAAATTGTACTGGCCCTCTTTCGGGATGGCCTACGGGAACCCCAGGTTCAGTGAACTGGGGAAGGTCCTGACCAAGGTGGCCTTCGAACGTTCCCGTATGGTCCTATGTTCCCCCGATTGGGGAGCCGATGGGGGCAACGAGTACTGGCGAAACCTCCTGGACAGGCTGACTATCAGCTCTGTTCGGTTACCTCATGAGGCCATCTACGTGCCTCTGGGCCGTAAGACGCCTATTGGGAAACCCGGAAGGGGGAGTATGCTCAGCGTGGTGGACGGAGGTCTTGCCTCCATCCCCTGGGAGGATCTGGACTCGACTCTGGTCCAGGCTATCCAACGAGAAAGCGATGGACTCGCCTTGGGTGACTTGAAGGATCGACTACGACCTCAAGATGCTATTGAGACAATACCCGGAGGAGATGAATACGTCGTGACTAACACCAACGCCCCCAACTCTCCCTGCCATGTACCTGTTCCTGATGGAGTCTCTGAGTGTGGACTATCCGAGCTACCTAGCTCTATCCACTCAGATGACGAAACTGACCATGACGCCTTCTTCGTGCAGACCTGTGTGGAGGAAGTGGAGAACGCCGAGTACGTCGCCCCACCGAAACCCCTACTCTCCATGAGGGTGGAAGACCCCGTGGACGAAGAGCTGGACCCTCGATCCAGGCTAAGGGAGTATGTGGACTCCAAGAGGAAGTTGGTGGCGAAAAAGCTATGCTACGCTAAGCCTACCCGCAGCTCATGGCCACTGAAGCAAGGACGTATCGGAGATCTATCCCAATTGAAGGAGGACCTCGAACAGAAGATCACCACCTGGCAAAGGGAGGTAGATCTTAAGCTCATGAAGAGCGTGTGGGGCGCCCATGTGAGGACCCCAGAGGAGGACGAACTCTCGGAGGAATGTGTATGTGAACCCCCTCGAGCGTGCCTATGTTGCCATCGTCCATCGGTGATTGGTTGAACAAGACCTACTATATGCCTACCAAGGGTTGAAGGACACTACCAAGGGCGAAGAGTCGGTGGAGGATCACCTCCCGACGTCTATTACTCAGGGGGCAAGCAACTTACACTCTGACGAGGACATGGAGAACAAGATCAAGCTATTGGACCCGCGGGTGCAGAAGCTTATAAGGACCTATCTGGAGGTGTTCGGAGAACTACCCCCTCCAGCTTCATGTGACAAGCTGGTACAGATGGACCTCAAGCTGAAACCGAAATTCGTGGGTCACAAGATCCGGAGGAGACCCTATCCAGCTCCTAAAGAGCAGGCCGACGAGATTAAGCGACAGATACAAGAATGTATCGACGCTGGCCTAGTCCTGGAGTACAAGGACGGGGACAAAGCCCCAACACTGCAGCCCATGTTTCCTGATGGCTAAACCTGGGTCTACAGCCAAACGGCTGGTAGTGGACTACGGAGAGCTGAACAAGAAAACGTTGAACCACTCAGGGTCCATTCCTAATATGGAGTCTACCCTTGAGAAGATAGCCTCCTGTCGCTAGAAGACCAAGATGGACAAGAGGAGCGGATTCTGGCAAATGGACCTGACGCCCAACGCTCAGGAGCTACTAGCCTTCATCACCCCTCAGGGGAGGGTGTTCAAGTGGAAGGTCATGCCATTTGGCGTGGCCAACGCACCTGCTCTATTCCAAGAGCGGATGTACAAGATCTTGTCCATCCTACGAAGGAGACCTAAGGTGCAGGAACTTATATCCCGTGGGGCCCAGATGGAAGCACACATCGACGATATATGCCTCCGAACCAATACCCAGGAGGACCACCTAATCCTCTTGGGTGAGTTCTTTGCGGTCTGCCAGGAGAACCACACACGACTCAAGCTGGAGAAGTGTGAGTTCATGCAGGAGACCATGCAGTACCTGGGGTTTGACGTTGGCTATGGGTGGTGGACCCCAGCGGCCTCTAAGGCCAAACCCCTGATGGACGCTAAGGTACGACACAAAGACCCCAAGAAAGGACTTCGTGATGTATGCAGTTTCATTCGGGCGTGCAACTTCTATCGCCGCCACATCAAAAAATTCACCTACACCAGCGCCATTCTAACAGACTTGATCAAGAAAAGTACTACTTGGCGCTGTGGCCCACAAGAGCAACAAGCGTTTGACGAGCTCAAAGACAAGATGGCCAACGCTAAGTGCTTGGGCGTGCCTAAGGCACAAGGGGAGATTATCCTGGTGACCGACGCCAGCAATGTGGGCGGTGGTGGAACGTTGTTCCAATGGCAAGCACTAGAGAAGGAGGAGTTCGACTCGGCCATTTCCCAATGGGGGACGGAAGGTCTCAACCAAGATGGAACCCTCAAGCACACCTACCCTGACGACAAGTGGGTCCTAGTCCCTCTGGGGCACTGGAACTGGAAGTGGAAACAGGCCAGGGGGAACTACTCCACCTATGAGCAAGAATTCCTCGCGGGTATGCTAGTGCTATCCTCACAATCACAACTGTTGGGGAGTAACCCTGTGGTC
This sequence comes from Eutreptiella sp. 'Long Island Sound 2002', assembly GCA_964036045.1. Lineage (NCBI taxonomy): Eukaryota > Euglenozoa > Euglenophyceae > Eutreptiales > Eutreptiaceae > Eutreptiella > Eutreptiella sp. 'Long Island Sound 2002'. The sequence continues at coordinate 27,683,375 of OZ038384.1, forward strand.
TGGCTGTGTGACCAAGAGCCGGGTCGCACTTTCCAGAAGGGCCCCCCACCTGAGAAGGCCAAGCTACGGCGCTGGTGGACCTACCTCAGTCAACTACGGCTGACGGTACACCATATCCAGGGAGTGAAGAACGAGTGTGCCGACTACATCAGCCGCAACAACTTCGACGCCCTGATTGGTGCCCGGTCTGAAGCGCTGGCTAAGGAGGCGTTCAGCCGTATGGACGTACATCTGGACCTGAACATGACCATGATACGCCCCCTGGATGGACTCCAACAATCAGAGTACCTGAAGGAGTTTGGGGATATCTACAAGCGGCTGGAGAAACGCCTTGAACCCCTCCTGGTCGACCAAGATCAGTGGAAGAGGGACAAGAGCTACCTCTGGCACGAGGACCCCATCGTGGTACCTAGTGACAGAGTCCCAGCGTTGCTGAAGCGGACCCATGAGTCCAGCGGTCATGTGGGTGCTGACCGTACCCTGAGGCTATTCAAGCAGTGGTTCCGAACTACGTGGACTGACGACCAACTGCGGAAAGCCCTCCAGCCTATCCTGGACAAGTGCCCGTGCAGGTCCTGCAAACCAGGGGATATCAGGGACAGAGGTCTCTACTTGACCCTGCCCATCCCTCACTGTGCTAACAGTGTTCTATATGTGGACTACACGGAGATGCCAAAGTTCGGGGGCTATGACTTCGCCCTCGTTGTAACCTGTGGGTTGACCAGGTTTACCAGGGTGTTCCCATGTACCAAGCACATTACCGGGGAGGGGACTATCAAGATACTCCTGGAGGAGGTAGGTAGGTAGGTCGACTCGGGACTGGGGTTGCCCCGCAGGGGGGACTTAGAAAGGGGCTTTTGCTCACCCACCCACGGCCCTACTGCACGTGCCCCCACAAAGCGGCTCCCCCACATGGGGGAAGGGCGCGGTCGCCGCGAGCAGTACCCTACAGCGGGTTCTGCCCAGAGAGGTAACCCATGTTCGACTGAAGTCTCACATTTCTCTCCTTCGGGCGGATGATACGTGGGGGAGGGTCCCACCGCACATCCTCATCAACCTCCGGATTCTGGGGCCCAGGGGCCGGGAGCCAGGCCAAAGGCCCTGTCCTGCAGGCGACCCCACCTGGGTTGGTTTTCAGTAGGTGTGAGGCGACTTGAAGAAGCACGTGCTACGGGACTCGCATGCCGTGGCGCACACTCACACCTCCTGACTCGGTCGAGCTTGCGCTCTCCCGGGGGGCCGGGGGTTCGAAGTAGGTCGTTGTGGCCGGTTGGTCGGTCGTATGGTACGGTTGCGGTGTAGTTTGTTAATGTAGGTTGGTCGGTTGCGTGATGGTAGAGCCAAGTTTTGTTCGTGGGCATGGTCGTCGGCGGGCGCGTCGCACCACGGTGTCACCAACCCTTTGGACGCCGTTCCCGTTTCGACCCGTGCACGCCTGGCTGGTTTGGTGTTGGCCCGCTTGCGTGTGGTCTGTTTACGGTCAAGTGGCGGCTGCAGCTGCGGTGTTGTTGGTTCGCGGTCGTCTTGGCCGCCTCATGGTCGGCTTGGTTTGCGTGGGTTCCATTGCGCTGCTGCCGGTGGTCGTTCCGCCCAATGTTGTTTATGCAGCCGGCACGTCCGTGTCGGTACTGGTCAGTGGCGTCGTGGTTTGTCCAAGTGTAGTGTTGTGTAGTTTGTTACCGTTGGTTGGTCGCGTTTGTATTGGCAGCATTGCGGTGTTCTGCTGTGTTCGTAGGTACGGTCGTCGGTGGGCATGGCGCACCAGGGTGTTGCCAACCCGTTGGGCGCCGTTTCCGTTTAGACCCGTGCACGCCTGGCTGGTTCGGCGTTGGCCCGCTTGCGTGTGGTCTGTTTACGGTCAAGTGGTGGCTGCAGCTGTGGTGTGGTCGGTGCGCGGTTGTCGTGGCCGCCTCATGGTTCGCTGGGTTCGTGTGGGTTCCGTTGCGCTGCTGCCGGTGGTCTTATCGTCAAATCCTGCCCCTTTAGCCAGCACGTTTCCGTCTGCGTCTGTTTGTTGCGTCTTGGTTTGTACAAGTGTCGTGTAGTGTAGTTTGGGAACGTTCGTGGGCCGCATCCGCAGCGCTAGAGTCACAGTGTTCCTCTGTGTTTGTGGCCATGGTGGTCGGGGGGCGCGGCTCGCCACGGTGTCGCTAGCTCGTTGGATGTCGCTCTCGCAGCGGCCCATGCACACCCGGCCAGCTTGGCGCTGGTCGGTCTGCGCGCGGTCTGTTCACCGTCACGTTGCGTCCGCTGTAGTGGTTCTGGCCCCGTGTGGTTGTGTTAGTCGCCTCTTGGTTGGTTTGTTCGGCGTACGTTCCTTGTCGTCGCAGCGGGCGCTCGCGCAGTCGGATTCGTTGTGTGCAGGTGTTCCGCTTGTTGCGATGTTGGTCGGTGCCAGGTGTGTTGGGCCGGCACGGTACGTTTGTACTGTGCGCCGCCCGCCCGCCGCGGGGCAGAAAAGCCATGACAAGTCGTCGGACCGCAGTAAAAAGATTTTTCCCCTGTCGGTGCCCTGTTCCCTGCCCCGCCCTGGCAGTGTTGCATGCACAATCCTTTATCCGGTATTTTGTGGTGCTCCGTAGCCGTACTTCCAGTTTCGCTTGTGCCACTCATATGTACACCCCCCGTCGGTGGCAAGGCCCCGCCGGTCCCCCTCGGTGTGTCCCTGTGCTCCCCATGGGAGCCCCAGGGTGTTGTTCCAGCTCGTTGGAGCTGTGCTCGAGCTCGTGCCTGTCTGTCTGCCGTGCGCCTTCTCGTGCCGTGCGTTGCGGGTCATTCAAGTGGCGTGTCTGTGTCACGGTGCTGGGTGTGGTGGCTACGATGGTTAGGGTGGTTCGGCCTGTGCTGTGGTGTCGGGACGCTCCGTCCGACGTGGCGGGTTGGGCTCGGCGTAACACACCAGTGCCTGTTGACAGGGGGGTCGGCGCGGCCCCGTGTGGTGAGCTTGTGGCCCCCCGCATGCCCCGGGTAGGGTTGTGGAGGACAGGAGTACCGGGCAGTGTTGCAGCCCCCCTCCCTCTCATGGACGCTGTCAACTGTCTGCGAGGAGTGTGCCCCCCGTACCATTCGCATAGGTTATACGTGTCGTAACTTTGCGCGTCCCAGGCGCTCAACTCCCCGGGGGAGGTGCGCGCTGGTCCCCGCGGTGCACTTATCTCCGAATGCTCGCCCTGGACGGTAATACTCTGGCCGGTGGTTCGTTGGCATTCTTGTGGTTATCGGCCCGGCAAGGGGTTCCCCGCATTTGGCCGGGCCCTTTGCCCCGCCCCTTGTGGATCCGGCTCGCGGGAGAGGAGGGTGAGGCGGGAGGACGGGTCCGGGCGTGGCGCCGCCCCGTTCCCTGCTGCAGGTGGGTCGCGGGGTCCGAGAAGCGTGGCCCTCGCCCGGGGGGTTGTAGGAAGAAGTCGTGGGGTTTCCTTGCGTGCTTGACACCACGGGTTGCAAAGGCCGGCCTCCACTCTCCGGGCATCTGTTGCATGTGTCAGGCGGGTTGACGTCCGTCTCGTCAGTTTGTCGGACCGTCAGGTGTTGCTGGGGTGTGTTGCGCGGCTGTGTGCCACTGGGTCGTCGCAGTAGGACCTGTTGCCAGGCGCGGCTCAGGGTCCTTGGGGGGCGTCCCATGCGTCGCACCGGGGCGCCGTGGAGGTTACTGAAGTTTGCGTGCACAAGGGCTCGGCGTGCCGCCCGGGTCTCCGCCTCAGTGCGGACGGCGGGTTGCCGTCAATTGCCCAGCGCCAGTGCCCGGATCCGGTGGCTTGCGCTGTTCGACAGCACCCCCGTGGTCATCGGTTCGGCCGCGGGCTCTGCGTGTTTGGCTGGCCCCTTTGCCCGGCCCCTCGCGGACCCGTTACGTGGGAGAGGAGGGTCAGGTGGGATGGCGGCCCCGGGTGTGGCGCTGCCCCCTTTCCTTGTTGCAGGCGGGTCGCTGGGGTCCGGGAAGTGCGGCCCCCGTCCGGGGGATGTGGGAAGAGCTCGCTGGGGTCGTATTTGTGTCCGACACCGTGGGCTGCTAAGGCTAGCCTCCACTCCTTGGGTGTCCGTCTTGCGTGCCAGGCAGGTGGACGCCGTCCCCGCTGGTGTGTTCGGTCGACAGGTGGTGCCGTAGCATGTTGCGCGGCCGCGCGTTGCTCGGTTGTACGAGGGGTCTTGTTGGGCAAGGTCTGCCCGGCCAGGGTCGTTGTGGTTCGTGGCCGACCCAGCTGCCGCTGGCGTGACGGTCATCTTCCGGTCCTCTGGCGGGAGGAGGCGGTCCCGGGTCCGCCGCGCGATCTCTTCCCTGCGCGTGGCCGGTGTGGGACTCGTGCCATGCGCGTGCGGCCGTGCGTCGTCGCTGCAGGTCCTGTGGTCGGCCGCGGGTCAGGGCCCTTGGGGGTTACCCACACATCGTACAAGGGCGCTGCAGAGGGCACTGAAGATTTCGTGCACCAGGGCCGCGTGCGCCGCCCGGGCCTCCGTCTCAGTGCGGATGGCGGGCTGCAGCTGCCCCCCCAGCGCCAGTGCCCGGATCTGGTGGATCGCGAAGACGGGGCACAGGTTGGGCTCAGTGGGGGTTTCCGCCGTCGGTTCCGGGATGGCCTCCATCTGCTGCCGGCCGTCGAGGTAGAATCTCCACGCTGCTGACCACGCCCTGGTGTGCGGCCAGCGGCGCCGCGCCCACCGCCAGAGGCAGTAGAGGGCGTGGCCTGGGTGCCAGGTGCCTGCCGTTCCCGACACAATGGCCGTCAGGGGGTCCGGGGGTTGGTCTGGGAGCAGGGGGGTAGGTTTGTCCGGCAGGTCCGTGGTTGCCCGGAGCATGGAGTCGACGGCCTGCAGGCTCCAATGGTTGTCCTGCGGGTGTGGGATGATCCGTACCTGGTAGTAGTGGCCATTCTCCAACACGATCATGGCGATGGTACCAGGGTCACATTCGCGCGGCGTGGGCGCTGCGCGCACCGTCTCTGGGTAGTGCGCCGTCAGGCAGTCCCGCTTTCCCATGCCTCCAGGCCCTCGTGCCGTGGGATACGGAGGTTGTCGGGTCTCGGTGATGGGGCGGCCCGCTCCCGGCCTCCGGTGGTGGGTGCGGGCCTGGGGTCCGTCGGCGGCGCTATGAGCGTGTGTACCCAGCCAAGGTGTGGGACCCACACGCCCCCTTGGGCCGGTTGATGGGTGTTGAACCACCAGATCCACGCTTCAATGAGGTCATCAGAGACCTGTGTCCCGGGGGTGACGAGCGCCTGGAGCTGTCGCACAAAGATTTGGGTTGTCGGGGCATGTGGCAGGGGGACTACGGCGAAAAGCCTGATCGGGTCGACGTTACGGAGGTGTTCCCAGAGGGTGGCCACCAGCTCGCTCGAGGGCGTGGAAGCGTGGATGTCGTAGAGCGCCCTCAGTTCCGCTTCGTCGAAGGGACCTGTGCCCCGTTGCTGTGGCGGTCGGATGGGCGGGGGGGACATGGCCACCCGGTCTTGGTCCAGTGCCGCGTCAGCCGGGGAGGGGTGCCGTGAGGTGGCGCCCGGGTGTCCCCCAGGCACGTACTCCGTGGGGGGTTCCCGTTGCCGGGGCATCGAGCAGGGCGTGGCGGTGGGCAGTGGGCCAGCGGGCTCCTGGGGGCTGGAGGTCCCTGTCATCTCTGTGTCCGCCCTTGGTCCGCTCGCGTCGTGTCCCGGCTGCGGTGATGTGCCCTCCGTGGCCTGGCGGCCTCTGGACTGCGGGGAGGGCTGCCCCCCCGCCCCTTGCGTAGGGCTGGGGTCGGGCGCGGGCTCCCTTGGTCGCGTGTCCGTGGCATGTGGTCCTCTCGGTAGCGGATCGGCCGCTGACCCCGGGAGGGAGGCGGCGGATGAGCTGGACGTTTCGCCCGCCGTCTGGCGAGGGTCCGCTTGAAGCGTTGCTTGCCGCTCGCGCTCGGCCGGCGTGAGAATGGTGGGGATGTGTGTCCGCTCGGTGCGGGGCCTCTTGGACTGGCGTCTGGGGTCGGAGGTCGATGATGTTCGCCGAGCGTGGGGGTCGCGGGGGCCCCTGTGGTCCCTGTCCATATCCTCATTGAAGACGACTCGTCGCGCTGCGGGGGGCGGCGTGCGGATGCGGCAACGGGATCGGCCAGGGTGCCTCGTGTCTTGGCGCTGCTCCGGCGTGTCGCCTTGCGCCCTCGAGGCGTGGGGACTGCTCGGGCTCCTCCGTGGGGCGAACGGCCGCAGGGGGCTGCTGTATGTGCCAGAGGGGGAACCCCTACCGGGTGGTGGACCCCGTGGGTGTTCCGGTGAGTTTCGGCGCGCCGCCTGCCTGGGGGGCTCCGGGACATCTTGGGACCGCGGCCGCCGGTCGCCTGAGGCGTGTCCCTGGTAGCCCGGTGATCCAGGGATGTCCCAGATATTATGGTCCTGCATGGCCGTACGGATGCTCAGGGCGGCGCGCTGGTGCCACCGCCAGTGCAGTCCGTTCATTTCATCTGGGCTGTAGGCTCCCATATGCGCCATGAGCCGGGTGGTCACATAGCGCCATTGGCCGGGGTGGTCCATGGTGGCGGGGGGCGTGTGCCCTGTCCGATGACCAAACGTGACGTCTGCCATGGTGCCCGTTCCCTCCGCGAGGTGGCGGGACCGCAAAGAAAGTACCCATCGTATGCGGACCGCCAGTTTGAGCTGCTCCCCTGTGACAAGCCTGGGGATCCAGAAGCCTAGGTCTTGGGTCGCTTCTTGCTCCGCTTGTTCCCTGCGGTGGCTGGCGTCACCCTCCAAGCGTGCATAGTCCAGGTGTCCCCGCCCCCAGGGCCGGACGGCCCCCGGCGTTGGGGCGACAGGCTCACTCGCGGTGTTGGTGGCCGCTTCCACGCGCGTGCCCTCACCTGGGGCGTTGCGCTCGTCCGTAGTCCGGTCCGCTGCGCCGCTCGCGGTCGCCTGCCCCTCGCCCGTAGTGGCAATCTGCCCCAGGCTGGTGTATTCGCGCTGGAGGTGCGCTTGTTGTGGCACCGTGGGGGGCGTATTGTCCGCCTGGTCGCGTTGCGGCTCCGGGTGGACGTGTGGCGTCTCCGGTGCTGGGACCGCCTGGGGGTCATCCCTGCAGGAGTCCATGAAGGCATCGAAGGAGTCGTCGTCACGATTGTGCCCGCTGGGTGGCGTTCCTCCTTCGTCCGCGCGCTGGGGCGGGTCGGGCGTGGTTTTCCACGCCTCTGACCCCGCGCTGGTTTCCGGTGGATCTCGTTGCAGCGCCTCCTGTGGCGTGCTCGCGCCTGCGCGGGTTGCGGGGTTCGCCCGGGGGGCGGCGCCCGCGTGATCCGTCGCCGAGGGCCAGTGGGGCCGTCTGCACACCCGGTGTCCGGAGCTGGCCCCTCGGGTTCCGCGTCAGGCTGGCCATCTGCCAATGCCTCGTCGCCTTCGTGTGCCGTTTTGTTTGTCAGGTCGGCACTCCGCACTGATGGCTGGTCCGTTCCCCCGCCAGGTTCCTCCATCGGTGCTGGTGTCAGCGTTCATTGCGGGGGTCTCTGCAGTCCTTCCGCGCCCACCGCGGGCGCGTCGCGCTGCGGTTGGGTCGGCGGTGTAGGCGGTTCGGCGCCATCGTCCGCCGGTGGCGGTGCCCCCCGGGCGTGGCCTCCCGCCACGGGTGGCTGCTCGGGTAGGCTCCCCGGGTCCGCGGGCTTCGGGGCGTCCGCCGGGGCGGCGGTGCGTGGCGGATCCGGGCCAGGGGCCAGGGCCGGAAGCCGGGCGGCCGGGAGATGACGGTTCTGCCGGCCGTGCCGGCGGTCCGGTTGGTGGGGCGTGGTGCCGCTGGGGCACCGGCCCGCCGTGCGTTGTGACGGTCAGGTCCTCCGTGCCGGACGTTGCCGAAGCCTGGGGGGTTAGGCCCCCGGTGGGGCCGTGGGTGTGGGGGTGCCCGGCGTCATAGGGTCGGGCGGCGGTGGCGTCGGTCGGGGTAGCGGTGTGTGTCCGTGTGGGGAGGTTGTCGGTCGGCGTGTACGTTGGGTCCGCTGCCGGCCGGTCAGGTGTGCCATGGTGCGGGCGGGGTTCCGGGTCGGCCTGTGTTGTTGCCGCTTGGCTGGCTGCCGGCCGTGGGCCGTGCGCAGGCGCTACGGGTGGTGTTAGGGGTTGCGGGCTCCCTGTGGGGCTCGGGGCCGGTACCCTGTGCGGGTGTGCCGTGCCGGGGGGCTGCCCGGGCTGGGTACCCACTGCCCCCGTATTCGTGGGGCCGGGTAGGGCTCCGCTCCTGGCGGGTGATGCTCGGTGTCCCCGGCTCCTTGTGGCCGCGTGGTGTTGTGTTGGTTGTCGTTGCGCCGCCCATTTGGACGCAGGCTCTTGTCGGGGGCTCTGTGGTGTGCCGGCCCTAGATGGTGCCGGATCGCCTGTAGTCCGCGTGGCGTCGGCGGCGTGTTGTTGGTGTGGTTCGGCGGCGGGTGTGGGGGGGGCGGAGGTGGGTGGGTTGGGGGATGTGGAGGACGTCGCGGCCGACGTTCGGGCCCGTACGTCCGTGGCCCTAGTCGCTGTCGTGGCGCGGGATCGGGGCGGGGGGGTGGTGATGGTTGCGGTGTTTCTCCGGGGGGGTGTAGGATGAGCCGTCGAGCTGGCTACCTCCAGCCATCATCCTGGCCACCGCTGCATTGCCGTATGTGCCCGGTTGTGGTGGCGGGACGTGCGGCTGCAGGGTGCGCTGTATCAGCGATTCAAGGCTGCGTGGAGGGGGGATGCCCCTCCACGTGAGGTAGGCCGCCATCAGCCTCTCGGTCGCCCCCGGGGTCATGGCCCCGCCGCGGTGGGGAAAGTCCCCCCACTCGGCGCCATGGGCGCCGCGGGCGATGCCCATCGCCCATTCCGCGTCCCCCATCAGCCAGCCGAAGGCGATCGGGAGGCGGGTGGTGAGGGTGACGACGATGTTGCGGTAGTTTTTTTGGTTCGTGGGGCTGACGTAGCCCCACCTGTCAGGCAGGTTGCCAATGGGGGGCAGACTGCCCCGTGGCGCGTCGTTGTAGTCTTCGTGGTCGGGGACGTAAACCCTGGGGTCCGCGTCCGGGTCTGGCAGCGCCCAGGTTGGTGCGCGCCAGGGGGGGCGGGGGGAGGGTGTTGCTGGGTCCTCGTCGGTGAGGACGTCCAACCACTCGACGTCGGGGCTGTCCTCCCTCGCGCCGTCGTTCCAGACGTTTTGCCGGATCAGAGTCCGCAGCGTCTGGAGTGTGAGGTCTTTGCCTTGCATTTCGCGCGGCGGCAGGGCACTGCAGAGTCGGTGCGGTCGCCAGCAGAGTGGGCACGACCACAAGTTCGCGATGCACGGGCTGCAGACCCAGTGCAGCTGCTCGGTGCCGCCGCAGCCGAGGTCATGCCCGCAAAGGGGGTTGCCGTCGTCGTCGTTCACCTCCATGCGGACCCCGCATGGGTTCCCCGGCCATGGATGCGGGGCTTCACCTTCGGGCATCCTGAGGAGAGGTGTCGTTCGCAGGACGATCGGGCCACTACAGGGGAGGGGGCGCGTGCGCTCCGGGCGGTGCTACGGTAGGTGCCTGGCTGTTGCCGCGGGCCCGTGCGTGTGGCTAGTCGCTAGGTTGCGCATGTTGGTAGTGGATGAGGAGATTATAGTACGTGCGGCGTTCGTGGGATGTTTGTTGTGCTTCCTGAGTGTATACTTGGACGCGGTGCTGTAGCTGTGCGTCCGCCCTTTTGGCGGCGGTGAGCTGCATGTGACGTATTGTGGCCCTGGGTTCTGGGGCGTGGTCGGCGACGACCCTGTAAAGCTGGAGTGGCACCGCTCCTCTCAGCACTGCCTCCTTGATTTCCGGCTGCCGCATCAGGCGTCGAACCTCATTTGCCGGTGGCGTGGCAGGGCCCCATCTGCCGTGTTGCGTGATGGTGTTCTCCGGTGCCCACGTGGCCAGGTGGTTGTCCCCTTGGGCTAATGGGCAGCGTTTGAAGTGTTCCCATGTTTCTGGCTGTTTGAGATGGCAGGGGCATATGGTGTATTCCGGGGGTATGTCTATTCCTCGCCGGGCATACCCGCGTGCCACCCTGTCTAGAAGGGGTAGCTGCTCGAGCAAGAGCTGGGCACGTCGTGTCTGCAGGTGCACCGGTATTAGGGATGGGTCAAGAGCCGAGAAGTACAATGCGGTGGGCATTTCGTGTTGGAGACGGCTCAAAAGGGTGCGGTCGGCTTGACTGCCCGGAATGTGCGCCATGGTGCGGATGGGTCGTGGGTAGTGGTATGCCCCCCCCGTGTCGTTATAGATGCCATCGTCTGGCACCCAGGCTGGTGGTTCCCCAGGGCGTGGGATGGGTGGCAGGTGCTGGAGGTGTGTGTGCATGTGGTCTCGTAGCGGTGGGTCCTCGCCGTCCGGCATGTGCTCGGCAAGCTGGTTGTGGGCGTGCAGGTCTATGTGTCCGTTGCCAAGGCTATACCGATGAGATTCTTGTTTGACGAGATGCAGGACGACGTGTTTGGGGAGGCGCCTCAGGGCTGTCCAGAGGTGTAGGGCCTGGGTGCCCAGGCTAGAGTCAGTCGCCTTGTGCAGGGGTTGCCGCGCCAGCCTGCGTACGATTTGGAAGTCCACCGCTGCGTCCACTACTACCCACACATGGTGCGTCTGGTCACGCGGCGCTTGGTGGGTGTCATTGACGGCGTCCACGATGATCGCCAGCGTCTTTAGTTCTCCGTGAGAGGAGGAACCGAAGATGGTAGCCCCCGTGGGGTGGCGTTGGTGCAGTCCGTTTGTCGTGTCCACTTCCAACTCTAAAGCCGCCCCCCCGGCCGCTGGGGTGAGGCTTGTAGTGCCGGAGGCATCCGCGAAGATGATAGTGTTGTGGTTTTTCGGGTGCGGTAGGCGGCACGGCATCGTTGGTTGGTAGGCATGGATGTGTGCCCCCCGTTCCGTGGTGGCCCACGGCGTGTTGGTGTCCCGTTGGAGTCTCCGGGTAGCATACACCCCCTTCCCCTGGCGGATGATCTCGGTTGCCACCGGGTTCATGCGGACATAGTCGTTGTTCCTTTCATGGCCCTGTGTCAGGTAGCCGTACACGTACTGGAGTAGGTATGCTGTCTGCGGGTGGAATGTGGTCCACTCGACCGTCTGCCAGTCCTGTACTTGGGAGCATCGGTGTTTGACCGGGTAGGCTGGGGCCTCCTGCGTGGCGCTGCGGTGTTTGGCTCTCACCGGGAAGGTGATGGCTTGGTGCTGGGTGTTCCAGGTGCCCCTGTGGAATCTCCATTCCGCCATGACGCTGGGGTCCCACGCCACTGTGGCCGTGTCACCCTCTGCGGCCTGTTCGAAGTGCGTGCGTAGCCACCGGTGCTGTTCCGGGGTAGCGTGGGCCGTTGGCATGGGATGGTAGCGCGCCAGTAACTGGAGGAGGGGCCATGGGGTGGCCAGCGCGTGGCGCCCACATCGCCAGCAAGTGGTGGGGGTGCCCGGCAGCTTGTCTTGCGATAGTGGCGGCGGACAGAAGGGGCGCGGCGTGGGTGGCGGTAGCATCCACAGGTTGCCCCCCGCTTTGCCCGGCCGCAACGTGGTCTTTAGCCCGTTGGGTGCTAGGAGGAGTACCGCTGGTACCGTGGCGCCGGGTACATATTCCACTTGCTCCGGTGGCCGGTGGTGGGCCTGGTTCCCTTGCGGTGGGCTCGGTGGCAGTGGTCGTTTGTGCGTGTTCCAAAACAGGTTGTACGCCTCACGTACTTCCCCATCTGTTGGCTCGGGGTGCCCGGTTTGGGTGGCCGCACTGCGCATGTGGTTCTCCAGGAGTGATTTGTTGGGCCACTCCGGGTGTTGTAGGAAAGGGACTTGGTGTGTGCCCACTCGTTGGAGGGCTTTTATCTGGTTCGGGGTGACCCGTACGAGGTGGAGGGTGGTGCCCACCAGGCCCAGAGTGGTGGTGCTACCCGTTGGTCCCCCCCCCACATCGGTGTGAAGGACCGCCAGAGGGCCGGTTTCCCTGCACCGATGGTTCGTTTGGATGACGTGGTTGTGGTGGGGCAGTAGGAGTTGTAGGTGGTTCCATATGCGGGTCCCCACCTTGGTGGGGAGACCCCGCTGGTGAAGTATGTATTGGGGGCAGGTGTTGCGGTGGTACTGGGCCTCCCGCAGCGTCAGCGTGAAGACTTCCCGTACCTCCGGCTCGTGATTGTGCATGAGACGATGCAGGTGGGCCGCAGTGTGAGCTGTGTACGCGTTGTGGACGAGGTGGTTGGTGTTGTCTCCGTAGTACGGTGGCGATGCCGCACGCACCGTTGCAGGCAGTGACGTGGGCCGGTGGCCGTGGATGGTCCACGCTCGTAGTACTGTGGTGGTGGCCGCTTGTAGCATGCGTTGGGGGTGCGTTAGGTGCAAGGCTTGGAATCCTATAGCTGTGTTGAGCACGGCTTGTAGGAAGTATGCCAGGGTCTGGGTGGAGAGTGCTGTGATGCTTGCTATAACCAGTGTCCTTGTCAGCTGCCGTAACAGTTTTGGCGGTAGGGTGACCCCGCCTGCGGTGGCCGCTTGCTGGACTCCCAGGTAGGTGGCCGTGTTTACTGGGTCCATGGGCAGGTCTCCCGGGCGGAGGGGCGGCGGCGGTGCATTGTGTACCATGGTGGCAGATTTGACGTTGTGTACCAGCAGCTGATTGCCCTCCAGATAGGTGGTGACGACGTGGAGGACTCTGGTGGCTCTGGCGGGGTCCGGGGTGGTCGGCAGGGGTTGACGCGCGGTGGCGGTCACCACCGCCATGTCGTCCGCAAACGCTACGAGCGTGGTCCGTAGGGGATATGGTGCCACGTCCGGGTACGTGCGTCGGATGTAAAACGCCAGCGGGAGGGTGACGAGTAGGAAGAGGAATGGGCCTTCCGCACCCCCTTGTGGGACCCCACTGGCGGGGTGGATCCATGGGGTGGTGCCCATGTCCGTTTTTTATGGCGTACATGCGGGTGGCGAGGTACGCTTGTAGGAAGCCCTGGAAGGGGAGTCCCATGTGTTCCCAGACGGCCCGTAGGAGGCGGTGCGGGGTGTTGGGGAAGGCCCCCTTGACATCCAGGGATGTGATGATGAGGCTGATCGGGTCCATGTCCACCACGGCGTCTTGCATAAATATGGCCTCCAACGGTGATCTACCCGGTATGGCCCCCCACATGGTGGGCGGTACAGCCCGGTACACTGCCGGGGCCACCCGTTTGAGGATGAGCATCCATATGAGTTTGGCCTCCGTAGTGTCGCAAACGATGGGTCTCCAATTGTCGGGGTTCGCCCAGTCGCCTTTCTTATACAGCGGGTGTACTAGGTTCGCCCAGTCGGGTGGCACGTCCGTTTTCCCGATGGCGATATCCCACAGGCCGCGGCTAAGTGTCTCTTCAGGTTCAGTGGTAGTCTACGGTAGAGCTCCGCCGGGAGTCCGTCCACTCCCGGAGTTTTCCCCGGTTGTAGTTTGTACAACACCTCATCGAGCTCCCGAATGGTGAACGGGGTTCGGTGCATGTCTCGTCGCTGTGTCCGGTTGTAGAGTTTCGGCAAGTGGGATATCAGTTCCTCTGTGTATGCTGACAGTTCGCCATCCTCAGTGTTGTGCTGGCGCAGGAAGCTGTTGAGGACTTCTTCCAGGACCACCTTGGGATCGTTGGTCACTGTGCCGTCCTGTAGGCGTACCGCCTTGATGCCTCGGTGGCCCGTCTCCCCCAGGACCTTGTCCACGTGTTTCAGTGATTTGTAGGGTTGGCGGTTTCGGAAGTAGCGTTGTTGTTCTTGTGCCAGCTCCTTCGCCCGGCGGACGTGCCATTCTCTGAGTTGCCGGCGTGCGGTTTCCAGTCGTGCTGCGATTTCCTGGGCGTCATGTTGGGCTTGCAGGTCATGTGAGTGCATTGCCGTGTGCAGTGCTCGCTTGTCGTGCCATATGGTTGTGACCAGGGATCGTAGGTCTTGATGCGGGGTGGCGTCGTCCTGTGTTCTGTGTTGCCAGCTGAGGCCGCATGCCGTGGCCGCCTGTCGCATGGCGAGGTTGAGGTTCGTTTTGTCTTGCTGGCCTAGGATGCGTTGTACCGTGCGGTAGTATGCTACCCATCTGTGGGTGTCGTGCTCTCCTGGCGGTTGGATGGGTGGTTGTTCTTCGTGGTCCATGCCATCCCTGGAGGCCGGGGGTACCTGAAGCACCTTGATTTGTACCTCCAGGGGTCAGTGTCCGGTGATCTTGGATGGCAGGTCATGGTATTGCACCCGCGTCACCTCGACGTGTGCCGAATCCGCGTAGCAGAGGTCGATGCGGGAATCTGCCGCACCAGGTTGTGGTGGTCTGTGTGAGGGCGGGCCTCGTAGAGAGGCTGTGAGGTCCTGCAGGCCTAGATGTTGCATGGCCACTTGTACTGCTGCGTCCTCGGGCGTCGGTCGTCCTCCGCGATCGTCCGCTGATGGGGCTGCATTGAAGTCTCCTATGATGACAGTCGGGCCCATCATGGCAAGTTGTCGGTAGGCCTCCATGAGCTGTTCGAGGAACGTCTCCGTGGCGTCTCCAAAGGGGACGTGTACCCTGATGACATTCAGTTGCCACGTTGGGCCTACCAGTTCGTATGCCGCTAGGCGGCCTTCCACCCCCAGGTGGTGGTGGATGTGTACTTGGACTTCACTTTTGTGGGACATGGGAACCCCCTTGACCCATGTGGTGCGGTATTGGTGTCCCGTCCTGGTGAGGATGGGGGTTAAGCTTGGGTGGGCTGTCTGGGTTTTGAGGGCCTGCTCCTGCCACACCATGGCATCCAGGTCGCATTTCGCCATGATGGGCACGTCTTGTAGGTCCGGAGCTTTGGTCGCGTCGTACAGGGCGCCCGGTTCGTTGAGGGACATGAGAGTGACGAGCGCAGTTGTGACCTCCTGGGCGCGCGTTTTGGTGGCCCCTGGGGGGTCCCTGGCGCGGCGTGGTAGTAGTCATTGTCCCAGTCGCAGTTTGTGGTTGATCGCTGCGGCTATCCTCTCTTCCTCCGGTATACCCGGTTCCTCCAGCCATGTCTGCGGCACGTCACCCGTCCAGACGGTGCCCGGTGGTACCTGGTTGGCGGGTGTGCGGAGCTGCACCGGGCACTCCGGGAATTGTCTGTCGTCCCAGAGTTCGAGGTTTGGGGTCTCCACTTTTTCGCCCTATTCTGGGAGTGCGTGCCACTTGATTTTCAATTGTAGGTTGCCGTGTTGGCCTGGTGTGGTCAGTCTGCCCTGTATCTTGCCCCGGAACCATACAAATTGTTTCGGTTGTCCTCTAAGCGTGGCTCCATATACTCCTTGTACTTCTGCGCCGTCTGGCCTTTCGGGGTGCATGGCGGCACGTTCCGCCGGTGGGCTTCGGTTGTGGATCGGGTGGCGGCGGCGCTGGGGCCACTTTGGGCTCCGGTCTGGGCCGTTTGGCCCTGCGGGCTGAGGCGTCCCCTCCCCCCGGGCGGGGCCTCGGTTTGGGTTGGGGCTGCTCTGGCGCCGGTTTGGGGGCTGGCTTCGGTGCGTCGCGGCGGAATATGCTGTACGCCGGTCCCTGTCCCTCCTGCGGCCTGTGCATACCCCGAAGTTTATTCGTGTGTTCTTGTAGGCTGGTGGTGCGTAGTTTGAGAGTTCGTTCCGTGTCCGTGGGCCAGGACATCCAGCGCTGCGCCTGTGCTGTCCCGTACTTCCGCACATAGGCCGCCAGGTTGCGCGTGAGTGTAAGCCATGTCTCGGGTAGCGTGGTGTCCGTGGCTGGGGCATCCACTGTCCAATGCATCGCCGTTTTGAGGGCTAGCCAGTGCGCCCTGGGGTGGTTGGTGTGGTGGGTGGAGTGGCTAAAACGGTCCCCCAGTGCCAGTGGGGTTGCCGGCTTTGCTGCCGGTGTGAATGTGTGGACCCTGTCCGTTGTGCCCGTGGCGTTCCACCGTGCCACCCACCATGTGTGTTGGTGGCACGTCAGTGTCACCGTGGGGGTATCCGGGGGCTTGTCATTAAAGGCCGCCCAGTCAGTGACCTTCGGACCCTCGATTTTCCGGTCGTGTTGTTCTGGTGGACTGGTCAGGGTCACCAGTTGGTTCATAAGGTCCGGCGTCAGGGTGTCTTCTGTGCCCTGTACCCTGTCCTTACGCGCCGTGGGGTGGCACACGGCGACGTCCCACGCGTCCGTGGTGGCCGCCAGGGTGATGGCTGCCAGGGTGATGACATTGTCCGTCAGTCCCTCCACGATGAAGTACTTTTCTCCCGCCAGGGTGGTCGGGAGTTGGGCCGTGTGTTTCATGGTGAGGTGTAGTAGCGCCCTGTCGGAACCTGGGGCGTTTGGGTCCACTGGTCTGGGTTCGCGTGCGCCGCGTCCCCCTAGCGGGTTCCGCGGTTTGTCGGCGTTGGGTAGTCGTGGCCCCAGGGCCATGTGGTGTACCTGATCGAGAGGGACGGCTTGGCCCGTGGTGTCGCCCGTCGTGAGGTATACTCCTTTGGTGCCTGTTATCGTGTTTAGGTATATACCTGGGAGTGGGGCGGGCTGTGGGGGCAATGGTTGGAACAGTGCGTGGGGGCAGGGGTGGCCGCAGGGGGGGTCCCCGGGTCGCAGTCCCGGGCAGGGGCCAACCATGCCGTGTGGTACTGGATATAGTATGTAGGGCCCCGCCACCCTGCGTAGTTTGTTGGGGCTTAGGGTGTTCAACCACCCTCCCACCCTGCTGGTGACAGAGCCCTGATCGATCCAGGTGGCTTGGTCGCGGTCGATGTCGTGGTGTAGGGTCCTTCTGTTGGTGCCCCACGTTCGGCGGTGGGTGGTGTCATCTGGGGTAGGGCACCCCGTGTCTATGAGAGGCATTCTGGCGTTTGCGAGGGCGGAGTTTATGATGTTCAGGGGAGGGTAGGGTTGTCGTGGGTGCCGGCGGCGGTGTTCCCCGCTGGCTTGACACTCTGGCGTGGTACTCGTCTCCCGTGGAGGAGTTGGTGCCAGGACGGGTCCGGGTGCCAGATGGGGGCCGGTAGGTCCCCGTACCTTGCCCAAGTGTACACTGTGTATGCCGTGCCCTCGGTGTCGGCCTGCAATCTGTACGTGGACTTCCGTGCCTCGCCGTAGGTGACTAGTGCATTTGAGGTGGGGACGGTGTAGTTGAGGTGTGTGTGTGCCAGGGCGTGAGTGATTTGTACTTCCATGCCCTTTCGTTTGTCCCCATGGTCTTCCAGTATGAAGTGTACCATACATGGGCTGCGGGGTTGGAGGTTACCGTCTTTGTCGTGCAATGGCGGGTGTATTTGGCGTCCAGCCTGCTGTGCTTTGTTGGAGTTCTGGTGGGCGCGTTGTTCGACAAGGACGTTCGGTGTCCAGTCCTGTGGGGCACCTTCCCTGTGCGCCATGGCTTGAGCCGCCTTGGCGAGTGCCGTGACGGTAGGGGGCAGTGGGGGCTCAGCGACCTGGGGCACCATGCCGGTGTCTGTTGGGAAGTTCCAGTATATCGTGAACTTCCCCGGCTGGTGGGCGTTGTGGGTGTCAGGGAGGGTCACAGAGAGCGTCTCTTTGATCTGGGTTACCGCCTCTGGGTGTATGGTAGTGGGGTAGTGCCAGAGGGTGTGCTTGGTGGGGTCCCGGTCTGTCTAGGCGGTACGTCCCGCGGGTTCCATTGTCTGCGGCGTGAGGGTGTCGTCAAGGGCGACCTCGTGGAGGCGGTTGGCTTCTGCGGCCCACCTTGTCTGCCATTCCGTCAGCGTGGGGTCGTCCTTGGTGCAGTCCAGGGTGCAGTGGATAGCCATCCACTCCGGGTCGGGGTCGACGGTAATGTCGGTACCCGTTGTCGCGTTTATCCATATCGCTTGTGTGGGTCTCGCCTGGGGCGTCTGGTCGTCGTCGTCCAGGGCCGTGCCTTCCATGGTCGCCGTGCCCTGGGTGGTTAGAAAGAGGTGCGTGGCCTGCGTTAGGTGTACTTGGTGTGGCGTAAGGAGGTGCATGGATGCCATTGTTGCTATCCGTGGGAGGACTTTCTTCCGATCGATGGTGCCTGTCGGTAGTTGCCATGTCGTTGCCGTGCTCCTTGTGTGGTTCCCCCCTCGGGGTAGTTGGTAGTTGTCTGGGACGTGACGCAAGGTTAGAGGCTTGTCGAGTTGTTGGACGGTCGTGGTGGCGTTGGGGGGTTCGGCCTTTTCGTGGGCTGCTGGGCTGTGTCCTTGCTGGGGGGGCCTGAGTTCGTGTCGCGTGGGCGTTTGGGGTTTCGTAGGACTGGGGGGTATGTGTGGCTCCGGTATCGGTTGTGGCATTGTGGGTCGAAGGCTGGTGATGTTGTGTGCTCCGGTGGCCGCATCTTCGTGCAGGTAGAACTCCAGCGCTGGTGGCCCAATAGGGTGCCACTCGCGTGGGTCATCGTGCGGGGTATGGAGGTGGATGCTTTGCTGAGTGGACCAGCTGTGGTAGGCCAGGATGGCATTCGTGATGGCGGGGTTTCTGTTGTCTCCAAACGGGTGGTCGAGTCTGAAGCCGTCTCCGAACGTGGCTCGAACGGTCGTAGCCAGCGCTCCGATGTCTCCGTCCGGTACTATGTCGCCCCACGTTGTGCGGGACGTGGCGCCCGGGAGGCCCGTGTGTCCCTCCAGGACCTCTGTTTCGTACTTGGTCCAGTCTTGTAGCATGCGTTCCACCTATGCAGCCTCCGTGTACGGCCGGATACTGTGCTCCGCTAGGGTGCGGGCATGGGCCAGCTGCCGGTACAGGGTCCAGTGTCGGGGGGTTGGTCTTGGTGGGGGGGTCGCGGCGGGCTCGGGCGTAGGCTCCTTCTCTTCCCTATGTCCGTGCCGGGTGGCGTGCACTAGGGTGTACTCGTCATCTTCTCGCTCGGGCTTCCATTCCAGGTGGGCTTCTCCCGTGGCCGCAATGCTCGGTCGGCATGTCGCGGTGCGTGCCTAGGGGGGCCCTGTCTTGTCATGCAGGACGATGGTGTGGCCCCGTGTCCAACTGTGTAGGGTGAGGATGAGAGCCTCCGCTGTTTCCTCGAGGGTTGCTGGCGGCGGGGCGTCGGATTCCTGGATGAAATCCAGGGCTTCCTCCGCGTGTGGGGCCCGCGTGAGGTTTGTCCGCGCTCCAGTTTTGGTCTCTCGTCCTTGTACCACCACTCCTTCCGGTGATTGTTGCTGGGCGTTGTGTATGTCCCTCCGTAGCTCCTGGATGTATGCCCCTGGGTCTCGGTTGCTTCCTGTGCTTGTTATCCGTTGATCTGCTTCGTTGAGTGCCCGGTATAGGCTCCATGTGGGTTGTTGGTGCGCGTCGGCTGCCACTTGCAGCACGCGTTGGATGCTGTCCTGCAGTGGGTCGTTGTCCAGGTCCATGGGGTCGTGGTTCGTGGAGATGTCGAGGCCACTGGGCAGTGACTCCAGGGGTGGGTCATTAGCCTCAGGAGGGGTGGGTAGTTGGGAGTGGATGTCCATCGCGGTGCCGGAGGTGCCACTGGACACGGATAGCGGTGCTTCGTGTGTGTGGTCCTCCGGTGGGCTTGGTTGTGTTATCTCCGCGGCCATCGTCTCCGTTTGTGGCCCTGGTTCCGGGGAATCGTCCCGGTTGTCGCAGTGCGGCGACTCCCGCTGAGGCGTGCCGCAATGGTCCGTGTCTTGGGCGCTGTACTCCGTGTGGTTGGGGCTCGGTGTACGCCTGCACGGTGCAGCGTTTGTGGATTGATTCGTGGTTCGGTCGCTGTAGTCCGTGTGTTGTGACGGGGCCGGGTCTTGTTTCGGGTCGTAGGCGTCTCCCCGTGTTATGTGGCTGTAGTATGTGTTTTGGCTATACTCCGTGCAGTCCTGGCTCGGGGTACGCTGGCGTGTCACGGTACTTGCGGTCCGGCTTGTGGCACTGTAGTCGGTATCTTGTGATAGGGTTTGGTCTGGTTCCGGTTCTAGTTGGCGTCGTTTCGTTCCCCCCCCGTGTTGTCTCCCCCCCCCGGGGCTCGGGTGTGTCGGCGGTGCCGGGGTCATAGTTCGTGTGGTCGTGGGTCGTTGGATCCTGGCGTTCGGCGTGTACTGCGTGGGTGGGATGTGGGGGTGGCGTGCCTGGTGCGTGCTTCCGGCTTCCGGGGTCGCGGAGATCGTCAGGGTCGGCCGGGCGTTGTGTCCCCCCTTGGCTGGTTGTTGATGGCGTGCTCCGCGTTGCGGGTTTCCCCCGGGCGTCGTCGTCCTGGTGCTCCTGCTCCATCGTGTCCTGTGTTTGCATTGCGTGTGTGGTCTTCTTGCGTGCCACCTATGTGGGTCCGGAGGCTTCGCCTGTACGTGCACCTCCCATTTTTCCGCCGCGTGTTGTCGCATGCGTGTGTGCACCTTACAGGATTGGTAGGCGGCATACCTCTTGCCCTTGGTGTCGGCGTCTCCGGGATCTTGTTTGCCTGCTGTATTGCACGGCACAAATGGCGCTCTTTATCGTCGGTCAGCAGCAGCCATGTGGAGGTGCTGCGGCACATAAGATGTGGAGTCAGGTCACGTTGGGTCGCGGCCTTTTTTATTGTGGTTTGTGGCGCGGCGTTGCTTATTCGTGTTGCCTTGTCGCGCCGTGTTGGCTGGGGTTGGGTTGTGCGGCGTAGTGTGGTCGTGGCGTTGCGTCTTGTGGCAGTGTGTGCTGTGCTGTTTCGTTGTGTCGCGTTAGGTGGTGTCCTGCGGTGCCGGGCGCTGGCTGTGCCATGCGGCGGTTTATGTTGTTTTTGTTGTTGGTCGTATTGTGTAGCATTGCGCTGTGTTGTGTGGTGTAGTGTAGCTGCCGTTGGGTTGTGGTGTCGCGTGTTGTGTGCCGTTGTTGGGTAACGCCGGTGTTTGTCGAGTGCCGTCTTGTGGTACGGTACCGCGTGTTGCCGTGGTATTGTGTGGCGCGTCACAGTGTGTTGCGCTGTGCCGGGTCATGTCGTGGTGGTGGTATATGGTTGCGTCTGGTTGTTGTTGGTGCTGGTGTTGACGTTGTGTGTAGTAGTGTGCGGTTGTAGTGCGTGGTGGCGCGTCGTGTTTTGTGTTGGTTCCAGGTGGGTTCCCCGTGTTGCGCCCACCTGTGCGTTGCTCTGTTGTGCCGTGTGTCGTTGCGTGCGCGTATTGGGTTGTGTGTTTCGTGGTGTCCGTTTTTGCGTGTCCCCTTGGGGTTGTTTTGGTGTTGGGTTTCGTCTTGTTGCGTTATGTGTCTTGGCGTGCGTTGCGTTGTGGTGTGCTGTGTTGTCGCGTTGTGTTTTGGTGCGTTGGGTTGGACGTTGGTGTGTGGCGTCAGGTACCATTGTTCGGTGTTGTGTGTTGTTGTTTGTCGGTTGGTTGCGTTGTATGACACGTTGTGTTGCGCACCGTTGTTTTGCCGTCGGTTGTGGTGTTGTGTTCCGTGTTGTCGGGTTTGTTGTCGTGTGTTGTGTCTCGGCGTTGCGTGGTGTTGTGGTTTTGTCTTGTTGGTTGCGCTACGTAGCTCCATTGTGGTGCCATGTAGCTCCGCTGGGTGATGTTGTGTGGCGTGGTTTGTCGTGGTTCTCCCGCGTTTTTGTGGTGGCGTGTTTGTTGTGGTGTTTTGTTGTGCCGCGTTGTGTTGTTGTGATCGGTGTTGTGTGGTGTTTGGGTATGTGTTTCCTCTCGGTACATGGTGTTGTTCCGTTGTTGTGTGGCGTTGTACGGTTGTGTGAGCCGTGTATGTGTGTTCGTGACACACAGCGTCATGTCTTGTTGCCGTGTGTTGGCTCACGACGTGTTGTGCCATTGGTTCTCCGCCATGTTCGGCGTGTGCTCCATTCCGTGATCCCGTTCACTTCGGTTGGCTCCGCGGGGCGTGCCATACCACTTGGTTTGTTCGCCATGGATATGGGATTGAGAGGTTGCACCGGTAGTTAATGTGTCACACTTTACACTTGGCGTTTTCACTCTTTGATTGTTGGCGGCAGCCCCGTGCATGCGCTTTCATGTGTGGTTGTTTGGTGTTTGTTTGCCTTGTGCCTCCTTGCCGGTGTCGTAGCGTGGCCTTGTACTTGTCCTCTAGTCGTTTTCCGCGGTGTTCTCGTGTTTCTTTGGTGTTGTGTCGTTGCCGCGTGTTGTTTAGCGGCGTGTTGTTTCGTCGGTTCTTCGTCATGTCCGGTGTTTGCTCCGCTCCGTGGTGTTGGTCATGTCGGTTGGCTCCGTGTTCAAGGTAGGCACCATGTGGGATAAATAGACAAGGAGAGAGGAGGGGCTACTTCGGTGATTAGCGTGCTATGCTTTATATTCGGTGACTCCACTCATTGGTTTTGGCGACGCCCAAGAGCAAGCGCATTTACTTGTGTTTGTTTGGCGTTTACTTTGTTTGTCCTTGCGGCACCCTAGTCTAGTCTAGTCTTGAGTTCGTATTTTCATTTGGTGACTCCACTCTTTGGTTTCGGCGGCGCCCAAGAGTAAGCGCTTTTACTTGTGTTTGTTTACCATGTTTATCCGTGCCGTACCCGTAGTTGAGTCATGAGGTCTTCACTTTGTCTTTCTCCGCGTTGTCCTCGTGCTGCTTTGGTTTGGTAGTTGTTTGGGGCGCGGCCTTCTTTCGGCGGCTCCATACCTCGCCGCGTCGGAACATACCTTTTGTCCTCTTCGTCGTTGCTCTTGGTGTCCACGCTCCATTGGACTAGTCCTACGACACGCACTTTGCTAGGTGTTTTGGGGCACGCACGGGTTGCACTGTCTTGTCTGTTTCTCCCCTCTGTTCTCGTTGTTGTCTGGTTGTCTGGATTTCTCTGCTGACCTCGCCAAACAGCGGCGCAAAAATTCATGGGGGGGATTGGAGGTCAGTAAAAACGATTTCTGTGTCTTTTGGTGCGTCGTTTTCTTCGTTCCAATTTATTCTTTCCACGCTGTCCAGCGACACGCGCGACACTCGACCGATAACTCCTGGAGGAGTGGTTTTGTGTCTATGGGGCGCCCAAGGAGATCAACTCCGATGAGGACGTACGAGTACGCTCAGATACCGGCTGGTACAAGAGGGTCCTGAGATCCCTCAATGTCCAGGTGTCTACGGGGATCCCCTACTCGCACACGAGCAACCCCCTATGTGAGCGACAGATCCGTGTCCTCAAGGAGAATGTAAGGATATGGTGCAAAACTGAACGCACCAGAGACTGGGTGAGACTACTCCCCGTCATATCCTTGATGATGAACTCCCAAGAGAGTTCAGTTACTGGCTACTCGCCCCATGAGCTATTCCTAGGGCGCCCGGCGTGGTTCCTACATGCCCCCTATCCAGAGGACACCCATTCTTCTGTGTGTGAATGGGTCCAAGAGCAACAAGCGAAGGTGGACAAGGCCAAGGCTATGCTCCAGAGAGTGAGGGAGCATCAGTGGAACAAGAAGAACAAGCACCGAGTACCGGCCACCTACCAAGAGGGGGACTGCGTGCTGGTGCATCACAGCCGACTACCCGCCTGGCCACGCTCTACCAGCGACGACCCATACTTCGGGCCCTACAAGATTCTATCTGTGGATGGACACCGTATCACCGTGCGGTGTTCTCCCCGTCTAGGGGGGACCCTGGTGTGCGCTGCTCAACATCTGAAGCGCTACTATGACCCTGAAGACCTTCGTGGGGAAGAGTGGGAGCTTAACGACGAGGAGATCGCCGCCCTAGACTTACAAGGGGCTGCCAGCCCTATGGAAGTTGAAGGGGAACTCCCCGACATGAACGCCGAGGAGATGGCTAAGGAGGGCTTCTACCTGGTGAAGTCTGTCCTACGCCACCGCTAGCGCCAGGGTTGGCGCTTCCTCACCCTCTGGGAAGGGTTTGGAGTCGAAGAGGCCACCTGGGAGCCCTTCTCTGCGTCTGTTCTACCTGAGGGGCGCCTAAACTAGTTTCTGTTTGACTACTTGTCCCAGAACAACCTCGGTGAGTTGCTGAGGCTCGCTGAGACGCTAGCCTCCAAGACTAAAGCTAGGGACTGAACCTTACCCTTACCTGCCTAAGCGTATGTGTGAGTGTGCTATTCCTAAGGTCCTGAGAGCAAGCCGCAGAAATGGTGTCCTAATTATACCCAAGTCTGCTCGCTTGCTAAACCTGGAGGGTTGTCTTATTGATGCCACTGGGTACGCCCCGGGTCTCCCCTCCCCTAAGCGCCCAATTTCTGTGCTGCCGCAAAACCTTGGGCGAATACCCAGCGTACTAATCCAGGTATTATTTTCCCTTCGTATCTGTCTACTACAGGGAGGGGTGGCCAAAAGCTATGAAGGCATGAAAACGCCATTTTGCTAAGTGGCCAAAACGCTGACCTAACCACTGCCACAGCCCACCAACCCTGCTAAAATTGCAGGAAACGGGTGGGACAGTGACACACGCACTACAGGTCCTACACACCCTACAGTGGCACCATCCTGGTGGGCGAGTGCTACTGCAACTGGCTCAAGCCCCCACTCAGGATTACCACTCCTACACTCACGCTCTACTGGGTGGTGTTGAAGATAAAGTCGTGGGTCCTAATGACCCTCCTGTGAAGAAGACAAGAGAACACAGCGCTGCTAAGCAACTGTGGCCTAACAGGGACGTCACAACACGTTTCCCTGCTAGGTCTTGGAGGGGAGAGGCGCACAGGTGGCGTGCACAGCGTGGATGTCGATGGAGTCAAACTGCCCTCGCCACTCCTGGCTGAGGCGCAGTTAATTGATTGTGGGATCAGTGCCCTTGTTTAGCAGGGCAAGAAAAAAAGGGACGCTGCTGCACCAATCACCCTACCTGCCCACCTGTAAAGCAAAGGCCTATGAAGGGGTGTTTGCGGCTGAGGAACCAAGCCACACTCCACGTAGTATACGCTTCTCAGTGTGACCTATAATACGCTGTCCTCAAACACCCCTGTCAAGCAAGCAAGCGTTAAGAGACTCCTCAGGTTGTCTTAAAGAACGTACCGAGGAGCCCCTGGGTAACCTAAACAAGGTTTACCGTGCGCATTTCGCGTGGCCTACCCTTTAATGCGTGTGTGAATGCACGAGCATGCACGAGTTTTCCAACCTGTCAGTCTGGATCAATCTCTCTCCTAATCTTACCCACAATCACGAACTCCACCAGGGGGTGGCCCCACCTGGGCTTACCTACCTTACCTACCGCTGGAGAGTGAAGCAAGGTGAGGGAGAAAGCGAAGCACAAGCGAGACACGACGCTATGCATAAGTGTGTATGTTCTAATCAGTGCAACAAAAAGGCTGGTTGTGCTGTAAGAGCAGTTGTCACGGTTGCTCCGCATTGCACCGCGGGGCAGGACCGTTAGCCCCCCGTGACAACCACTCCCTGGCCTAAGGCCATCTGCTTTTTCCCTAATCTCACCTCTAATCATCTGCAATCTTCTGATCTATCCCTCTATCGTGTTCTGTCGTGCTACCAGGCTTGAAAACGACGACACATGGCGAGCACTGTGCGTCGGGCAAACAGAACGAGCACACCTGCAGTTTATACCTGATTCATTGAAGTCATATTCTTATTTTTCGAGTTCTTGATTTTTGGTTTATTCTGGCAATGTGGGTGGAATCTTTAATCACATCTATTTATGTGTGTCTCGTCATTTTCCTGTCTACGTGAGACATACGTTTATAATCTCATTATTTCTTTATTTTCCGGCGCTTCGCTAGGAGCCGCTCCTGCGCGCCGCCTTTTTCTGCGTAGGAATTTCTTGATTTAAAAGATCAAGAGATGACTACAAATTTTTTAAAAATGAGCATCTGATGCACAATTGGATTCTGTCCAGGTGTGTGCTTTCAGAAAAATTGTAGGCCGTCATTTGACGGATTTTGGTGTTGTCGCTTCGCGCTTGCGTGGATTCGTCCCTCATTTTCCCATTCCTCTGTTGTACAGACCTCCTCGCAAAGCCTCGTTGAGTAAGCCGCTGTTCTGGCCGAAAAGCAGCAGCAGGAGACTGAACCAGAATCAAGACCCCACCAAGGGGCAATTCTAATTAAATCAGCTCACCCTCGCCCCAGTACCAGGACAGGTGTCTCCAATAGGTTCCATGAGACTTGGGTCGAGCGTCCTATGAGAGTCTGGCGTTGGGTTGTGTTACGCTGCAGCTTGGAGGGAGGGATGCACATGCATATGGTCTTGGCATGCCCTACTCTAACCCCACCAAGCCACCGGAACCCCGGCAGCGCCAAGAGCGTTGAGTTTTCTGTTGGAGTTTATCATCAACGATGCAGCAAGAGTCGCTGGCCATGGTAAAGCGCTCTTTTCAAGTGTTAGGGAAGCTATAGGTATTTTAAAGTAGATGTTGAAACCAAGGAAGGGCCAAGAAAAATCCCTTTTTCCTGAAAGTGCGACAGTGGTGGCCACCACAGCACAAGGAGGAAGTAAGAAAAAGTGCTTTTCCAATGCTTTAGGGTATACTTTAGTTGTATTAGAGGTGCTCTAAGCACACAGGCATTTCCATCTTAGTATGGGCCCAACCAAAAGTGGTGAAAACACATTTTGACCAATGGAACCAAACACTAAATCAGGATGTGGTGTGGACCCCTTTATCCCCAAGCTATAGGCACTAAAACATCTTTTCTTGGGTGGCTGAGTCACTGATATACTGAAGGCAGAGCCTATAGATTTATCTATGTTTTCTCATGAACCCTTAGCTATCCTAGTGGTATGCACCCTAGGGGGCTGGGGCACCTCTTTTTGAGAGGTCCGGGGTTCCATACGCAGTCAGCCTAGCTAAGTAGGAATATCCCATGTGACATGGCAGTGACCCCATCGCCACATGCTATGCCACCTCAGCACCTATGGGACCCAAAAAACAAAGAGTGCACATCTCAAGATGGCACTGAGGATGAGAGTGACCCCTTGGGGCAGTTTTCCAATCAGTTTTTCTCAAACATGTAAAATATTTCATCCTGAGTTGCAATGTATGCTAATTGCTGTGGTTTATTGTTGATAGTTTTCTTTATCTAACTCTTTGTGACTGCAGCCCTTCATGCTTTGATCCTGATTTTCTTCTACTTGCTTATCTCTGGCTTGGGCTGTCCTGGATTGGTTGTATTTCAGCAAATAAAACATTTTCCTCATCAAAAACAAGCAGGAGGAAACCGTACACCAGCAGCAAGCAGCAGGAGAGGCACAACAAACACACAGTGTTGAAATCACTATAAAACTTTCTTTCAATAGTTGACAATAGATTGTCTGAGGCTCTCTTTGTCTTCATATGTCATAGTTACCCATAGTACCCTTGTTAAGCCCCCGGTGGGAGTGAAAATAGGGGAGACCAAGTTTGTTGTCCACTCCGGGGGGACAGATCGAGTGGCTTTGAGTACATATTGGCATTTAGATAATCAAAAAATATAAAATTAGGTATGCTAAATCACTATTTTGTTGAAATTAAAATGTTCTGTCGTTAAAAATCATCGTGCGCTAGTTCCGGAGGGAGTCAGTGCTTCCGTTAACTCCCTACGGAACCTGTGCCAAGCCGATTTTAGCTGAACGGCTCCATGTTTCAAGGATTTGACTGTTCACACCTATCAGGAACGATGTAAATCAACCCCCTAGCCATCCAAAATCTTTCCGTTAGCAGGGAAATTGTCCGATTTCTGGCGATTTCTTGCGCGCAAAGGCGCCGCTCCCTCCGGCGCCAAAGATTCAAGGTTTTCTCAGCTGGCGGAATGGATTTAAATAATTCAACGGTCAATTTTAATGTTAAGCTATACCTTTCAAAGTGTGAAATACCACTATGTTCATCAGTGCAACAAAACGTTGATACACTAAGGTGGTACACAAAGTAGTCCACCCCCAAATGGCACCGCCTACATGACATCCCTTTATTTGTGAATTTCTCAGCTCTAAGGAAATATTTCCCAACAAGTAAGAGTTTATTTCAAACTTCAACTTTTCTACTTCCCAATGCAAACTTACTACCAAAAAACTCAAATGCTAGCTAATTGTTTAAAAGCATCCAAAATGGTACACCTATTGGCTCCTTTACCTTAGAATGGCTTTTGTCATTGACACACGTAACTAAGAACAATCGAAGGAATGACTTGATTACACCATGAAATAAAAATGAACCGTCACCGTGGAAGCATGCATTCACCATGGTCATCCTCTGGTTGCATCCAATTTTCCTTGATAGGCTCAATGTTTTACTTTTGTGTGCTAACCTGCATTGATGGACGGAAATGTATATCCTTGGAACGGTGGTGTAGATACAATTGCATGATTTGGCTTCCTACATCGAAGAAGGTGCCCTCTCTCTTGTTATCAATGTGGTGTGGATCCATGCTGGTTGCATGATGAGACGGAACCGCAAGTGCAACGGTTTTTAGAGAATGGCTTTTATCATTGACGCACACAACTAAGAACAATCCAAGGAATGACTTGATTACCGTCACCGTGGGAGCATGCATTCACCATGGTCATCCTCTAGTTGCTCCTCATTTTTCTTGATAGGCTCAATGTGTTACTTTTGTGTGCTACTTAACGGGTGTTGATGGACCGAAATATATATCCTTGGAACGGTGGTGTGGATACAATTCCATGATTTAGCTTCCCAGATCAAAGAAGGTGCCCTCTCATCAAAGAGCGTACGCTCTCTTTTGTTATGAGTGTGGTGTGGATCCATGCTGGTTGCATGATGAGACGGAACCGCAAATGAAACGGTTTTTGGAGAATGGCCTTTATCATTGACGCACACAACTAAGAACAATTGAAGAAATGACTTGATTAAACCATGAAAACAAATATGAATCTTCCTCATAGAAGCATCCATTCACCATGGTCATCCCTTGGTTCCTCTCATGTTGGTTGATAGAATCAATGAGTCATTTTTGTGTGCCAACTTGTATTTGATCGATGGAAGTATATATCCTTGGAACGGTGGTGTGGATACTACAACTGCAATGGTTTTGGGAAAATGGCTGAATAACTTGCGCACATTTAGATCCATCGATGGAATGACGTGATTACACCATGATGTACACATGAACCTTCACCATAGAAGCATGCACCTCATTCTACCATTTGATTATGATGATGAATGTGAAGTTCCACGCATTGCCTACCGCCATGGGTTGCACCTCAATTTGGTGATTGTAGATCTCTTTTCGGTTTCAACAAGCAATGGTATTTAAGAATGTATCCTTGGATTGCCGGGCGTGTAATTTGATATTTTGGTCTCTCATGGAGCGACACTGGCAAGCATGTAAACATATATCCTTGGATTGGTGCTCTTGTACTTACCTGCAAGTCTTGCGAAACCTCCTGTTTGTCACTATTTTTTTCCCCTATCTTTGGCAGGTAGGGTCCATCCTCCTGAGATGTCGGATGCCACAGTTAAGTTGGTCTTCATTCGTTGACTGGCTCAGCATGGAGGGCCATTCCGGGCTGGTGCCACGGGCGTTGGGTGCTGGTCAAATCCTTGCCGAACATGGCGACATGGGGACTTACACCAGTGGGGCCAGGGAGCTCAAGATAGGCTTGGAGGGCCTGGGAGAGTCCCTGGTACCAATTCACCTTGCTCTCTCGATGGAGCTTCACCATGGTCTCATCCGCCAAATACGGCTCTCAATCCTTACGCAGCAACCACATGCTTAGTCACCTTTGGAAAGAGACCATGGGATCGGCGGTAGTTTCGCCAAAGATTTGTTGTACACAGTCACTAAGCTGTCACTAAGCTGTCCCCAGGTTCCCACTTGTCATCGACGCCGAAACGCCCCAATGTACCCTGCTGGCGTTGGCGGTTCCCCATAGGCCCGTCCCCTTTGACAGTGCTTGCGCACCAGTCTTATTGCACCTTATACCGTGCAACCGCCTGGCCCTCAATCACACGAAAGCCGAAAAATCAAGTCGCACACCCTGCTTTGGGTATCACATCCAAAGAGGTAGGGGTATCAGATCTAAAGAGGTAGAGGGGCTCAAACAACGGGTAGCTTGCACGCAGATGGGAATGGCGAGTGTGTGTCCAACATCAGTGGAAACACAGCAAAAAAGGTGCAAAAAAGGTACAGCATTTGTGGCCCTCATGGCTTCCCTCCCAAAAGTATCGAAATAAATTCATACCAAACGAATGCGGGCCCTCAAAGTAGTTAGGCTTAGACAAAGGATAGCGTAGCCATGATCCGACGATGGCTGTCACCCCCGGTATCCCACCGGCAGGAAAACACTGTCCGCAATGACCGTAAACGCGGCGAGGCCGTGGTCATGATTTGTCCAAACGCGGCGAAGCTGCGACCACCGTTCCAGCAAAGGCAGCGCAGCCACCATCACGTGTGCATGGACTTCCTGTGCAGCTGCCCCTCCTCCCTAGTGGTTCGGGTCAAAGCCCCTTTAGGCGCCCAGGAGTCTTGAAAGGATGGCTTAGACATGGTGGTGCAGAGGAGAAATACCGTCCAGTAAGGGTAAGAAACTTCGGGCACACACCCCAGCTACAACATAGTCACCACCACCAGACTGCTTACAACCACTCATCATTTCACACATGCAACGCGTGATGGTATTTTCAAGGCCCTGACACAACCGTCTGTACTGTTCCCATTGACGAAATATCTTGGTGGCTGCACGGTCTTGCTGGACACAATTGCCAGGACATAATCAGTACAAATGGGTGCGCCCTTCGCATGCGGTGCCCTGGCCCTGAAATCTATGGTCCCGTTCAGTCGGGGGCATTTGGTTTTGAATGGCGATGCACTTGGAAGTGAAGGCACAGAGTTGTGCAGAGGGGAGAGAAAGAGAGAGGGGCACAGAGACACAACATTTGGAAGTCGAGAGGGACGGGCTGCCCTCAGGGTGGAATCCAACCGCACCCTGCTTTTGGACTATTTTACCGGAGACGGCCCCATTTTGCCCATCCATGCAAATAGCCCAACGAGCAGACACACCATCCCTCTGCTCATAGCACAGCGCCCCTCACTAGTCGTAGGTGCTGATTCAAGTCCTCTTGGGTTGCAGACACCAAAAAGGGTTTCCCACAGGTCCCAAGGGTAACACACATAACGGATGCATGCAAAGCTCAAAAGCCTTGAAACCCATGGCTGCCTCTGGTCTGCCGCACTTCAAAGTTCTGCACTGCGCGCGCACCGCGACCAATGCCCCCTCAATTGCAAGAGGGATGATGAATGGCTGCAAGAGGACTCGAAGATCTGAATATGATCATGCAACCACAACAACCAAACGTCCCAAAAAACAATGACCACCCAACAACAGTGGGTCCACCCCTCAAATCCCCCTTGCGCGAGTGTGGCCGAAGTCAGGGGAATTAATTGTCAGACGGGGTCACATGCTCAAGACGCTTGCAATTCTTCTTCCAATGCACCCCTGCCCCTTTCCCCCCTTTGAAGCGGCCCAGGTCAGGGAAGAAGGGCGTGCTTATGCATAACACACAGGTGTTTGGTGACAGGTTTCAAGCAGTGCACATTCTGCTGCAACGGAACAGATCCAGGGCCCGGCGCATAGTGTTGATATTAGGCGTGGCTGATATCCGCATAAATGTTTGTGCAGAGACCAAGTTTGTAGGAGGGCACGACTCCATGTGTTCAATGTCTGTTGGGTGTGGGGAGTGTGGACACGTGCCATGCGGCACCCACGTGACTGCCTCGTGTGGAGTGCGAAGCGCCTTGTGGTCCCAGCAACAGCGCCCATGGCCCCGCGGCCCCCTGCCATTCCCATGTGTCGTCCCCTTGAAACACCTGCAGACAATCACATATAGGGGATGCTGCAGCACTGTCTGGTGTGGTGCGTAGTGTACGTGTACTGCAGTCTTTGGCGTGTGGCACAAGTGCACGGCTCGGTGTGTAGTGTACGGTGTGGCGCGTAGTGTACTGTACTTGTACTGTACTCTACTTTGTACTTGGAAACCCGAGAGATAGGGTCCGACAAATGGCTGGAACATTATTTCTAAAATGCAAAAAGTGGTTTTGGCTGGAGGATTTTGTCAGACCCCCAGAGGTGGTTGGACGCGGGTGGGAGGGGGGATATCCCTCCTGAGAAATCCTTCATTCCAAAGCACCACTGCCTGCATTCACATTGGAATATTGGGGCTTGCCGCATTCTACACACATCATCCGTTCATATGGATGGCAGCAATAAGGGGTCTACAGTGGTCGGTGTGTGGCCCTGTGTGGCTGGCCTGCGCTTCCCACGGAACGCAGTGTGACGCTGCCCCGATCACTTTGGGGAATACATGAAATGGGGATGAAGGTGTTGGGCAGACTTGGGATTCATGCCCAACGCGAAACACCATTCACCTGGCCCCCATTTGGACGTCCATTCATGTTGGGCAACAGGAAAAATGGCCGGCAGATTTTTGGAAATGCTCCAGACCTAATTTGCCCCCTGGAACAAGTGTGGATAGGCCCGCAGCTGTTGTGATCATCATGCACTACCGCTTCTGCCCCAGGGGGTCCTGCACTGTTGGTCAGGCATGGCTGTCACCCCGGAAGCAATGCAGCCCCCTCCCTTATGGAAGCACGGCTGGAGTCACGGAAAAGGAAAGAATGGTCAGATGGGGTCCTGTGCTGAGACAAGGTCCTGCTTGTGCACGACCCACAGGCACGCGGTTTATGGGGATTGGGCCCCATTACAGCGAAATTGGCGGGGAAGCACATCCAAACACATTGAAGTGGGGCACAGCCTCAAGCAAAATAACATTGCGGGCACAAACACATCTTTGCGACGGGCCCTCTTTCCTACTACAACAGGCTCACAAACATGTCATTGTGCCTCCTTGACCACAACAACTGCGGTCAGATAAACAATGGTCAGACAACAAAAAAGGGGACGTGTACCATCAACGATGATTCAGTTTGCCGGTTGTACTTGTGGCACAACGCAAACAACAAAAAGGGGGTGGGGAGATCGCCCCCAAAAAACAGGAGCAATTGTGTGCAGCGGCCTGCCTGCTGCTGCTGCTGCCCTGGCGAGGGGGGGGGGGGGGGCTCAATGGGCCGCCCTCGTCAAAAACCCAAGGAAATCACGTTTCAAAACACTGCCCTCATGCAGGGTTGTCCTGAAGGGCAACAACTGTGGTGTTCGGCGGGCCCTGTGTGGGCAGGGGGTGTGATACGGTCTTACCTGCCCACCCTCAAAGTATCTGGCGAACACTTGGGGGGGGGGGGGGGCTACTTGAAATGGGTCTCCCGGACACCTGGGGGGAGACAGCCCAGCAACAACAACAACAACAGACCAAGACCAAGGGTCCGGTCACAAATCAAAGGGCATTGCTGAATGTAGGTGTGGCCTGTGCATATGGTGTTGCTCGTCCGCCCTATCCTACCAGTTATCGGGGGCATTGGGGGGTTGGGATGTGCTCAGGGGAAGGAAGTTAGGGACAAAGGGCTTCTCAAGGACAACCCTGCCTGAACTGGTCCCACTGTGAGACGAAATCTCTAGACCAAATGGGGAATCAGATCATGGCAGAGAAATGGGACGATGATCTTCCAAAGGTTGTGCAGCCAAATGAGGTCCAATGCAGTGACAAGGCCATCTCATGCTCCGAGGTACAATCCCCGAGGGTATCCACCAGCATGCCCTGGTCAAAACCCCTGTGCAGCCCTTTTCGCAGTGCCCTGCTGTTGCCAAAAAACTTGTGCTCCCATTGGGCACCGCGGCTGTCCTTGACCCTGCATTTTGCCGCAGCCTACAAACCAGCGTCAGTCAGCATCGGCCTCCACGGATTGTGCCCAAAGTACTGTCAACCATCCTTTAACCGCCATCAGCCGTGCTTCAACACTGTATTAAATCAAGATGAAGCCTGACCATAATTGGCACAATGAGCAGCATCAAATTGAACCTGAAATGCCCCCCTCCCCCTGGAGAAACTCCAAGTGTTTTGCCAGACACATACTGTGCCTCCGTTGCTCCCGTGCTGGCGTCGTCCACATTGTATTTGCTGTCGGGCCTCCACTCAGGGCATTTGGTAAAACTTAGTACCCCACAAGGTACAACTTAGTAAAATGTGGTAAAACTTAGTAGAAACAAGGCAAAACTTAGTTAAAAAATTTCCAAAATTTTTTACTGATTTTCTTTACTATGTAAAAAGAGAAAAAAATCATTAAGTTTCACCATACCCCCCCCCCACTTTTTACTCAGGAATTCTCACTTTGATGGTAGGTGGTACTTTTGTTTAAGAGCACAAAGCCCCCAAGTCGGTCCCGGGCCACTTGGGTTAGTGGCGCCCCACCCGGGCCAAACCATCATGCACACCAATTAGTTGGCACTTGGCCAATATGACATAATATAAATGGGATTGGGCAGTAGAACAAAATCAGGCTCAAGAAAAGAGTCCTAATTGGACCATGGCCAACATTGGTGCGGCGGCACTGGGAACAAAACCGGGTGTAATAAAAGGAGAGAACCCGGCAGGGCCACAACCAACTCTAGTGCTAACTACTTACAAGCAGCCACAAAAGACACGCTTGAAGATCAAGCCGGCCTTAGTATCTGTATGTCTCGGTTTGCCCGCCTCTATGGGATTCATTGTGCACATCCCAAAGATCGTTTTCCCCAATTCTCCTTGCAGCTCGGTGCAAAAATTCTTGGTTGACCATCAGCATTTTGGGGGTGTCAAGGAGGCACCGCATGCCACTTGCGATAGATCCACACACCGGGATGGGTGTTATCGGTGGCATCATGAGCAGCAACAAAGCGGAAAAGCAACGGCAACAAGGGTGGCTGCAAACAATTGGTGCAGTCCTCCACGTATCTTTAACGGACACAAGATAGAGGCATGGAAAGTACAATGAAGGACCTTACCTTCGTAGCACATTATGTGAGGTGTGCCATCACCAAAAAGCATGTGCTAGAAGGGTCCGCGGATTTGGGTGCAGGGTGCGGTCCGAGCTACCTCCCAATGCACAGTTGGGGTCCCAGGCGGGGAGGCCAACTTGGGATGATTGTAGTGCAAAACAACGTGAGCCACACATGTCGCTGAGACGCACAACATAGAAGGTAAAAATTGGATGGAAAATGCTACTCATATTGCTTAGGATTTTTGAAAATGCCACCCATGTATGCTCACCAAATCCGACTCATGTCGCAGGGTAGATTTTGAAAATTGCAAGCAACATAGCATGGAAAATTTCTTCCGAGCGCCCCTAAGCATCTTGGCCGGGAAGTCCCAGGATATCGCTATCGATATTGCTTGCGTTTTTGAGGCCGCTCTCGCGACCAAAACTGCCGAGCGTTTTCCCTAGCCGTTTTGACAACTTCCAGGCGTGTTTCCAACATCTTTGCGCACCATAGCAGATGCCATTGTACCTAGGCAATGCAAAGACACATGCAAAAGAAAGGCAAGCATAACTTAACTTGAAGTGTGAACGTTGTACTCTCCTTCACTTAGCATACGTACATTACTGGACATGGCATCCACATCCACTACATCCTTTCCAATATGTACAGCCACACGGCGATACTTCTTATTTTGCGATGGGATTTCTGTGTTGCTGCCTGATGACGTGGACCAATTAGAATCGGTGGTGCTTACAGTAGAGCCACCGGATACGTCTTGCCCACCATTATCTGAGTCGGCACCAGAGGGGCCTTCACTACTACTGTCACTGCTGCTGCTACTACTGCTGCTGCTGTTGCTGCTGCTGCTGCTGCTACTGCTGCTGCTGCTGCTACTGCTACTATTGCTACTACTGCTACCACGTGCCACTAGTTGGTGCTCAATGTCACTATCAACAATGGGGATACGCATCAGCTTAGCTTTTCGTGCGGGCTGACCATGTTGCTCCGTAGTAAGTACATCAGGGCCCCCAAATGAGGCTGCACTATCCTCCCCCTCAGATGGAGGTACAATGCCAATAAAGGCCGTATTTGGGTTAGGGTTAGGGGCTGGTTCGGCAGCACGTTTTCCCTTGCCTGTTTTCAGAGCCTTTCGGCGTGATGATTTAAACTGGGCACGACTTTTCAAACTCAATGTGGGCCAAGCTTGGATAGTTTCCAACTCGGCCGACACCCACCTCCGCATGCCACATTTTGCGCCACAACTCCCACACACGCAAAACACATCCATTTCCTCTTTGGCACCTACGAAGGTGCACTTCACAGAGCGGGTGTCTGTGTGCATTAATATAGTACAGCCACCTGCTTCTTGCAATTCAAAGAGATGGTGTAACAAGCGTACAAAGATTATGCGCCACAACACATTGGCAGCCACCATGCAGGCCTCCAGTACAACATTTCGATGGACAGGGGCCCAAATTTTGGCAGAGGGAACGTTTTGAGTCTTACGCACAAACTTTTGGTAGAGGTTGTGTTTCAAAGTTTCAGAAATACTGGCATCCTGTTGTGTACTAGCAACAGGCGCATGCCTTTTTTGCAACCCTTAAGTCCCTCTTCCCTGCCTCATCCGAGAACAACATGGGGGTGCGAGGGTTGAACCATGTGTGGCTCCACCCGTGCATATACAGAGTTGCAGTGCAACCCTCTTCGGCGAATTCAGGGATGATGTGCACAATGTATGTGCACACCAAGCCCATAGCACGCCATGAACAAGTGGACAACTCTGTGCAACCATAACAGAGGTGCACCATGCGGCAATACGCTAAAACTAGTGAGTGAAAGGGCAGAGGCAGAACCATGCCACCTGCCCGTCTGCCCATTACTGTCTGAGCCTCAAGGCCTGTTAGGCTCATCCCAGCCAGGAAACGACGCCTCACCGAACACCGGTGTTCCCGGCTATCAGGTGTTAGGGATCCAGGTCGTACCTTCTTGCCACATGGGCTATAACTTGCAGCCACTCACGTTGCGCCTCAGGCAGGAGTGTGTGCCCAATGACACCAAGCAACCGGGATGCACTGCCCTTGGTGTTGTGCAACACAGGCTGTATGATATATACATTTTCTAAGTTTGAAACACCCTGAAACTTATGGGGCCCCCGAACCTGATTCTTACACCCCCCGCTTGTGCAAAAAGAGGTCCTTCACCCCGTGCTTATTCAGCCATGGACAAGCCACACAACCTTTTTGCTTACATTCACCCCACAAATGGTGGTGGTTTGCAGTGATGCAACCAAGCTGTACCCTGAGCGCAGTGGTGTATTTAACACCTTAGTATCTCATGCGTTGCTTAAATGTACATGAGGGCAAGGCATATCGGGCCTTTGCCCGCTTAGCTACCCATTCTGCATCCACAGTTTTGGGCAACTCGAACCATGATATCATATCTGTGCAACGAGGCACAGAGCCCACAAGAGGGAACCATAGTCCCTGAAAATCAATTAGACTTATCTTGGTGCTGATATTGGGGCGGTTGCGGGGTTGGTAACGGTCAGCACAAAGGCACAGGGTTAAGGTGGTGTGCTGTGGTGGAGGTGCCTGCCGACCTTGTGCAGCCACTAGCCCAGATTTTTGGGGAAGTAGATGGCATAGTTGTGGCAAAAGCTTGCTGTTGGTGAGGCAGCAGTCTAGTCAAGGAAGATGCAGGTCTTCCTGTTGCCTAAGTGCCACCATAGACCAACCTGCCCCTGGTTGGAGGCGGTCCGGGGTTTGCAGGACTGCTGCTGGTGCAAAATGCTCATGCCGGAGGTAGAGTGCATGAGCATGGCTCTAGGGTGGTTGGGCAGGGGCAGCTTGTCTAGCTCCTTGGAGTCCAAACGGGTAGCTCCTGGGAAGTTCATGACAAAGGCCGACAACGTAAAATGGTCGGCACGGACGGGACATATGCTTGCAAAGGCCTCCAGCTTAGAGACATCACCCCTAACCCATGGAGTATAGTTGTCCACAATGAACTCACGGTGAAACATTGTGCTTCAAGAGTACCCCTAAGGAGAGTAGAATATTGCAGAGCAAAAAGGGCCCACTATTTCAGTTTCCAGCAGACAAAGCATTTTTGGAAAGCCCCGACCAGTGGCTCTCACCGAAAGTTTATTTCACGTCATTTGCTTACACCCACACAGGCTCCAAATGTGCTCGACTATCCGCCCCCTTGGAGAGCTATCGGCCCCGTTCCAGGGGCCC
Source organism: Eutreptiella sp. 'Long Island Sound 2002' (assembly GCA_964036045.1). Classification (NCBI taxonomy): domain Eukaryota; phylum Euglenozoa; class Euglenophyceae; order Eutreptiales; family Eutreptiaceae; genus Eutreptiella; species Eutreptiella sp. 'Long Island Sound 2002'. The sequence goes on from OZ038384.1 coordinate 27,721,094, forward strand.
ACTGTTTCATTTTCCTGCGAGTAAGGCATTTTTGGAAGGCCCCAACCAGTGGGTCTCACCTGAACTTTATTTTCAGTCATTTGGTCACACGAGACCTGAATTCTGGAGGCTCCAAATGTGCTCGACTATCCGCCCCCTTCCGGGGGCCCTCTATTTCAGTTTCCTGCAAGTAAAAAAAAAAGAAAGCCCCGACCAGTGGCTCTCACTAGAACTTTATTGTAGGTCATTTGCTCACACCCACACAGAGGTCTAGAGCTCCAAATTTGCTCGACTATCCGCCCCCTTGCAGGAGAGCACTGTTTCAGCTTCCTGCAAGTAAGGCATTTTTGGAAAGCCCCGACCCGTGGGTCTCACGAGATTTTTATTTTAGGTCATTTGCTCACACCCATACAGAAGTCTGCAGGCTCCAAATGTGCTTGACTATCCACCCCCTTCCAGGGACCCACTGTTTCAGTTTCTTGCAAGTAAGGCATTTTTGGAAAGCCCCGACTTGTAGCTCTCACCACAACTTTATTTTAGGTCATTTGCTCCCCCAAACCTAAGATTCGGAGGCTCGAAATGTGCTCGACCATCCGCCCCGTTCCAGAGGCCCACTCTTTCAGTTTCCTGCAAACAAGGCATTTTCGCAAAGCCCCAACCAGTGGCTCTCACCGGAACTTTATTTTCAGTCATTTGCTCACACCAGGCCTCAGATCCGGAAGCTCCGAATGTGCTCGACTATCCGCCCCCTTCCAGGGGCCCACTATTTTAGTTTCATGCAAGTGAGGCTTTTTTGGAAAGCCCCGACTAGTGGGTGTCACCAAAACTTTATTTTAGGTCATTTGCGCACACCCACACTGAGATCTAGTGGCTCCAAATGTGCCGCACTATCCGCCCCCTTCCAGGGGCCCACCGTTTCAGTTTCCTGCAAGTAACACATTTTTTTGAGGGCCCCGACCAGTGGCTCTCCCCATGACTTTATTTTCGGTCACTTGCTCACACCATGCCTGAGATCTAGAGGCTCCAAATGTGCTCCAATATCCGCCCCCTTCCAGGAGCCCATTGCTTCAATCTCCTGCAAGTAAAGCATTTTTGCAAACCCCCGACCAGTGGCTCTCACGAGAACTTTATTTTAGGTCATTTGCTCACACCCACAGAGAGATCTGGAGGCTACAAATGTGCTCGACTATCCGCCCCCTTTTAGGGGCCCACTCTTTCAGTTTCCTGCAAGTAAGGCATTTTTGGAGAGCCTTGACTAGTGGCTCTCACCTGAACTTTATTGTGGGTAATTTGCTCACTCACACCCACACAGACATCGGGAGGCTCCAAATGTGCTCGACTATCCGCCCCCTGCCAGGGGCCCTCTGTTTCAGTTTGCTGCAACCAAGGCATTTTTGGAAAGCCCGGACCAGTGGCTCTCACCAAAACTTTATTGTAGGCCATTTGCTTGCACCCACACGGAGATCTGGAGGTTCAAAATGTGCTCGACTATCCACCCCCTTCCGGGGGCCCACTATTTCAGCTTCCTGCAAGTAAGGCATTTTTGGAAAGCCCCGACCAGTGGCTCTCACTACTGCACTAGAACTTTATTGTAGGTCATTTGCTCACACCCACACAGAGGTCTGGAGGCTCCAAATTTGCTCGACTATCCGGCCCCTCCCCGTGGCCCACTGTTTCGGTTTCCTACAAGTAAGGCATTTTTGGAAAGCCCCGACCTGTAGCTCTCAAGAAAACTTTATTTTCGGTCATTTGGTCACACCCACAAAGAGAGTTGGTGGCTCCAAATATGCTCGACTATTTGCCCCCGCTCATAGGTACAAACAAGGCACATGGAATGAATTCGGCAAATGGAATTTTCGTTAATTACTGTTCAGCTTCCACTCGCTTTATTTTCATGAGGGACAATCAAAAGAATCAGTTCCCCCTTCCCACATGGAGTCCCATCCAGCAAAGGGAAGGGCACCATCCACCGGGGGCACCATGATCCCTGCAAGGGCGGCACAAGGGACTAGCCCTTTGACCCCCACAGGTGGCAACTCCTTTGCCACCTTGCGAACTCCTTCAGTCTAGCGGGGGCCCAGCCCGTGCGCTGAAGGTTAAGGTTCCCTGGTATTGTCACCTAGGATGCTGGGTGATCAAACATGGCCCTATACTCCCTCCCTCGCGTTGCAAAATTTTTCAAGGGGGGAGGGTGGCTTATCCCACTCCCTCGTGGGGTGTTGCAAGTGCCACATCAACACCCGCACAGCAATATACAAACAATTGCTTTGATTGCAGTGCGGAGGGCTGGTGTGCAGGGCAACTGCAACCCCCCCTACGCGCAACTTCGCGCAGGTTGACTTGGAGGCATTAGTGCCTGCCAAGTCATAAACTTCCACCCCCCTTTCATGCAGGGCAACGACAATGCCGTGCAGCATTTCTCCCCCCCCCCCCCCCGCCGCCCCCCAGTAACCTCCCATACCCCAAATGCCGGGAGGGTGGTGGGTGGCATTTTGGGGAGGGGCGCCTTAATGAGCTAGCGCTTTTTGGCCTCCCCCCATGGAGCACGCATGTGCTCTAGCAGCCCCTGTGCCTTTTTGATGTGCGCACTAGCAGCATCCCGGAGCCTGTGCTCCTTCTCCCTGAGGCCAGCACCCCCCTGCCTCTTCCTCCCACACACCTCCCGCACCCGCTACTCTGCCCCCTGAAGAATTTCAACCTCGTTCTCAAATTTGCCCCTCAGCAGCTTAACTTGGCCAGCTGGCGCCCTAAACTCCTTGTACAGCCACTCCCAAACCTTGCCACTCACCCCCAAAAAAGAACACACCCCAACAGTCTTTTCCCTAACAGCCAGCTGCAGCAGAGCCATGGGGAAGGCGGGGGGGGGGGACCCCAAAATTTTCAACCCTCCCCAAGGTCCTCCGGCTGGTTACCCCAGCCTTGGTATGCCAAGCCACCCCAGCCCTAATCTTCTTGGTGCAAAGGTGCAGGTAGTACCGCACTTGCACCGCTGGCACGGCCGCCCCCAAGGCTGCGGCCACAAGCGCCACAAGGGGGGCCGGGCGGTCTTCGACTTCTTCTGCTCCTTCTCCTTCGTCGGCTGCTGTTACGTCTGCTGCTGCTTCTCTTGGTGCTCCTTCTTCTGCTGCTGCTGGGGGGGCTTTGAGGATCTTCAAGGGTGGCCCATAGGGGGAATGTTGATGGGGATGCTCCTGCTCTTGCTGCCGGTGCTGACGCCGCTGCCGATGCGGCCAGAAGATGGCCGGAGGAAATTGAAGGGCCGGCAGCAACGGCGGCCCGACCAGAAAGCGCGGAAGCAATGGAAGAAGACGACATTACAACAAAGAGCTCGTGCAACAGGAAGTGCATCCTCTGCGAACCACCCAACCACACATATCTGCGCGTCATTATAAATGATGCCTTCTGTGAGCCCCCCCGGGCAACAATCCACGGTGCCACGCGGGCTACTCTTGCAGCAGCCCACGTCACTGAGGTCATGGGGGAGGAAGCAAGGTGGAGGGTTTGGGATGAGGCCCCCTCTAGTATTGGCAAAAGACAATTCTGCCACCAGAAGGGGAGGTTTTTCGAACGAACTGCTTGCCCACTTACCACCCCCATGGTCCTTTGTGGGGTATTCAGTTTCTTTTGGCCCCTGACCCCAGGCCTTCAGAACAAGCCCCGAAGCGTGCCCGTATGAGTGTGATGGCCTCTTGGTTGCAGGCCGCAGGTCTCCGCAAGGACTGTGAGCAGGCCGATGCTAAGAAATAAGCTAACCTGGAAGGGGACATGGATGTAAGAAAGGGGGGCGGGGGGGAATGGATGTTGGCCGTTATAATTGTTTTGAACGTTTCTTCACGTCCACCTCCGTAAACCATGCCTGGATGTCTGCCTTTGTCCACTTTAGGTCCCTAATTAGGGGGTCCGGGTGCGTGGACAAAATGGATTTCAAAAATTGAAAATATGACCGCGGCCGTTCATATGAGTCATCAGTGAACGTGCGGTTAGTATCATACTTCCATCCATCTAGGCCAGTGATGCACAAAAACCTGTATTAAACCCCATACGAGGTTTCATGCTTGCTGGACGTTGTCTTGCCTACAGCCTCGCGTGTGGTCAACACAGGAATTGTGTTCTTGGGGGGTTGGGCGAGCTTTTTGTGCATTAAGGTTGCCAATAGTGTGTCCTTGGCATAGATAGTATATGTTTTTGGGACGACCTTATCAAGAAATACCCGCAACATGCGGGTTCAATTGTATCTGATGGGCTGTGGTGCAGGCACGGTGCACCAAGTGCATGTTGGAGCTTAGATTGGACGTCACTGGGTTCCAGCAGTTCCACATTTGCTGAATCGGCATCTATAAGGTCCCCCTCAAAGGTAAGATCTCAAGCGAGGCGGAGGGAGAGGGGGGGGGGGGGGCAGAGGATGCACTTCCCTGGCTACTACTGGACATTTTCCAATCTGTTGAAAGGGGAAAGGCAATGGGGAAAAAGACATCCGAGGGAGTGACACATGTTTCAAGCACGTCCTTTTGGAGGTTCTGCACATCAATATACCTGATGCCTTTGCCGAACGCAGTGAGCACAAAGAAAGGCACAAACACAATGATATACCCAATGTCCTTACACAAGCTTGAGTAATTCATGTTACACTTTTCTTCCACCCTCCTAGTTTGCATGAAAAACAAGCACCAAGATTGCAGACAACATTCCTGTACTTTATGTGTCCAAGATTGCGACCAAAATTTCTTCCGAGCGCCCCTAGGCATCTTGGCCGGGAAGTCCCCAAGATATCGCTACCGATGTTGGTTGCGTTTTTCAGGCCGCTCTCGCGACCAAAACTTCTGAGCGTTTTTCCAGGCGTCCCGCGGTACCCATTTCAAAAACCCGGTACCAACCCTACCAGACCATATCGCACGCCCATCACTAGGTATATCCAAAAAGTGCCCCCGGTGAGGAGAGGATATCGTGATGGACTCCCACACGCTTTGTGTGGCCCCTCAAGTTGGGGTGATGGACTCGCACAAGCCACTACATGTCACGGTTCCAGGTTCATCGCCGCAACAATATGAGTTTGAGGCACATAATTTCAGGGACCTCACCTCCGAGAGCTATGTCACAGACTGTGCTACGATTGTGGTGTATTACTAGTGGCCAGCCCAAACCGCTCTGAGTGCGGTTTGGGACACAATGGGTGTGGCACGAGTTGGCCGTGACTGGTTGTGGAATGCTTCATGTGCTAGTCCATAACATCGGCAGCAGTTGGTTGAATCTTGGGTAGATTGCACTTTGGAAGCGTCGTCCATTGGTATGTCTTTTGCACCACCCATGATTGTGGTGCAAGTATATAATATGGGCAATTTGTATTTGGTGCTCCGCTTGTTGTTGATGGCCCCGACCCGCGAATACCTCTGCTAAGTTTGACTGTCTATGTGGCCGGCCACAAATTGTTGGGGCAAACCTAGAGGAGTTGGTTGTTGTGGATTTGATTGCTGAGCGAGAAGGCATTCAACCACAACAGCGGAATAAGTGGGCACAATTTTTGGATGCCTTTGGATGCTTCGGTGCCCTTGCATTTGCAATTGCACCCCTGCATTCCACCTTCATCCAGCAGGATGATGCTGTTAGTTGCCATCAGGCATGTCTCTTCACATTGCATTGTGCCTTGTCGCGACTCATTGTCACCGGCATATTGCAAGTGCTCCAAGATAGATAGATAGATAAATAGATTGTGGTTGTTGCGTGACATCACATGTGGCACATGTGCATAGCATAGAACATAGGAACTCGAGGGGCCATACAAAGGGTGTAAGAGTGCATCATCCCCACTTTGTAAAAAAAAAATTTCTCAGGTTTTTACTTAGTGAAAATTTTTTACTAAATAATTACTTGGTAGAAAAACCCACCCACAGAGGAAAAAATTAGTAGATTCAACTTTTTTACTTTAAGTTTTTTAGTAAAAAAAAGTTCACTAAGTTTTACCACAAACCCCTTCAATCTCCTTGCAATTGTTGTCATTTTCTTTGAGTGGGGCACAGACTAGTGTAACTCTAGTGCTTGCCTAGGTGTTGTACAAACACCTGCGGTTTGAGGAGATTTATCCGGTGCAGCCCCGGCACAAGCCTTGATTCGCGAGCTTCTGCTGTGGTGGGGTGGTTCACAATAAGGCTGTGCATCGAACACAGTGCCTTCCTGCCGAGCTCCCAGCGAACCTGCACCCGCACGTGCGAAGCCTCCCACTGAAACAGTTCCGAGCAAAATTCACATGCATCTTGAATTGTGTGGGGGGCAAGCATCGGCCCCAGGGGCTGTGCTGTCCTCGGGGGTGGGGGGTGGGGGGCGACTGGATCGTTGTGAGTACAGTCCTGCCAGCGACCGATCCAACCTGCATTCTTTAGCACGTAAACCCCTGAACAACAGTGTGTCACAGAGCAGTGGAGATGGGGGGGGGGGCTTCTTGAAGCAGATTTGCACTCCCCACTAAACTCTGAGCATTGTGCCCACACATCAGGGGGGCAACAAACTGTTGGCCACGCACCTTAAATGATACGGGAGGGAGGGTGCCTGGTCACTTGAGGCCCTGCCACAAAAAAGCTCTATTGCCTTCTGCAATTCCACCTCGCAGAGAATTGGTCGTAACACGACACCACAAAGTGGGCCAATGGGATGAGTTGTTGCTGAAAATTGCTCCAGCAGATTCTGCCCCAGACCCTTGTCTCCCCGAGGAACCCAGCGGCAAATGGGGTGACATACACATACAGAGGGCCTAAAACATGCGTCACATGTGACATTGGACCAGTTGTGTGTTGGATCAATTGGGAGTGGCCCTGGGCTATGGTTTGCGAACGGGCCCCAAAAGGGGGGGGGGGGGCGGGGGGTATGTGGCCTTTCCCATGTATGCAGGCGTGCCTCCGTGTACTCTAACACCCTCTGTGAGGGGATTTCTCTGCGCCACCCGGCTCCGTAGACCACCCGGCTTCTTGGTCCATTCAGAACCCTGCATTGATGCAACCCCCCGCCGCCTTTCTCTGTGGGCAGGCAGGTCCTTTTAGCTGAACAGCCAGACTGCCAGGGCCACCAGCAGCACGGCGAACATGAGCACAAAGAAAAGGATCTCGCGGCTCCGCCACCAGGCTCTGCGGCGGAGGGATTGAGTGCTGCGCCGGAAGCCCTCGGCTGAGGCCTCCAACTCCTCGGTGCGCTCCACAATCGTCTCGATCTTCTCCCCCCGTTCCACAACGCGGTCCAAGTTCTCAACCATCACATCTCGTACCTGCAGTGTGAGGGGCCTATGGTCTGGCCTGCAACCTGTTGGATGGCTCGTCCTATCCCTGGGGCAACGCATATGCTGTGCGCACTCATCCTTCTGGCTCGTGCACTTCACCTCATCCCTCACCACCCATACTTCATCACATGACCCCTGACCAACAGGCACAGGCTGGATGAGGCCAGCAACAAGAAAGAAAAGCTGTCCTAGGGGCTCAGCCGTCAGCAACTCGGCAAAAGCCTGGTGATGCGTGACGGGTAGGCGCTACATAAGAGTTGGGCATGAGATGAGTGGATGGGGCGAGAGTATGGGGTGACAGAGTCAGGGGACGGGGTGGGGGACAGGGTGGATGAAGGGACGGAGGTGGTGAGGGATGACGCAAGGGACAAAATGAGGGGTTGAAGGGATGGGGTCAGACAAGGAGATGGAGTGGATCGCAGCGAGGGGTGAAGCAATAAGGTAAATGAAGTTGAACAAAGGGTGGATCAGCGGGAATGAGGCTGATGAGAGCCCCAGCAGCCTCCAGGCGCCAGAGTCATATCATTCAGTCACTCATCCCCTCACCTGCCTCAGCCCTTCCCCTCACAAAAGTAGAGACCTTGTCAATTTCGTTCTGAATAGCCGTAATTTTGTTTTTGGACACGCTGCCGTCTGGCTCCAACTTCTCTTCAAGGACAGCAGCGAACTCTGCACAAGTTTGCTGACTGAGGGTGGGCAGGGGCTCGGGGTACATGGACGTGAACGTGGTCTTAATGTCTTCAAGCAGACCAAAAGCCGTTCTTCGGGGGGTCTCTTCGTCAGCCACCAACAGAAACACAAGTCCCTGGTCAGCAATGTAGTGGTAGAACTTGCCCTCGTGCGCATATGACATGCGGAGCACCTGAAGCAAAACCAGAGCGGTGAAGCAGGATGGAGCCAAGTGGGCAACACAACAGGCAGTCAGGTACTGTCGGTGGATAGAGCCTCTGTATCCATCACAGGTTCACCTGCCTCTTCCTGTGAGCACTCAGATTTTGCATGATTTTTTTTACAAAAGTCAGGGAGAATAGAGGGAGGTGACACCTGTTTTTGGAAAAAAAAAAAAACCAGCCTTCATTCCGCCACTGCCAATAAGTTCGCCATCAGATACATACAGTTCGCCATGGGGACCCCCGCCGATGGCAGGGGTTATGTAGCCAATCTGCCCACTTGTCCGCCACTTCTGATTTTGTCCCCCGCTTTGAAGCGTTGGGGATGCCCCAGACGGCAGGGGTTATGTAGCCAATCCGCCACTTGAAAATAAAGTTCCGTTTCCGCGGCAACTTTGAAGCCCCAAACATCCAGTTCATGCCAAGTGGCCATGTATACTTCAGGGCCACCTCTGATTTTCTCCCCCTCTGTGAAGCGTTGGGGACCCCCAGTCCACAAGGGTTATGTAGCCAACCTGCCCACTTGTGGGCCACTTCTGATTTTGTCCCCCGCTCTGAAGCGTTGGGGACCCCCTAGACCAAGGTGCTGTTAGGCGCTGTCACACATTGTATTAGATGTCCGGAAGGGCGCTGCAAGTGCCCCCACCGCTTGGGTTTCAGGCCAGAGCCGAGCCTTTGGGATCCGTCAGAATCACTTTTGATACGTTCCCTGCGCCTCTTCTTCCTGTATTGCTAACATCTGTGCTAAGGGGGGAACTCTCGCGCGCGCGTGCTACTTTTAGACTAGATTCCCCTATGAAGAACCCCCATACCGACCCCTTCCAAACACCCTCAAAATTAGGCCACCTTAGCTACCCAAATGCCCCTAAATTTCAGTCACTCAAAGTACTCTAGCTCAAGACAAATGCAAGCTACCTTCCCTTTATATAAGACATCATGCAAAATGCGGAAAGCCACACACATATCCTCTTTTTTGTTCAATTGAAAGCTCACTCACTCTACCAGCTAGTCCCAAAGCCGCGTATGTGTCCACCTCATCCTCAACTGGACCGGGGGGCAAAGTCTCTTGCCGAAGGGAATCCAACTTCTGTCAACTTCTGTTTTCAACTTGTGGTACAACCACGCTTCCTCATCAGCAGGGATGCAGCCTCGCATAGGGCATTCAACTGTGGTCAGGCAAAAACCGGGCAGTCCATCACGTCAACTCGAGGGGCCACGCCAAAGCGTGAGAGTCCATCCCCCCAACTCAAGGGCCCACACCAAAGTGTGGGAGTCCATGGTGAAGATGAGCAAAAAAAATGTGTAAAGGGGTGGAAATGGGTGAAAGTGGGTGAAAATCCAAAAATGCCGTATCCCCCATGTGGAAGAAGCATCAAACCTATGCTAGGGGCAACAATGATGCCCCTAGTGTCACAAAGTATGGGTATCCAGTATGGCTAGACGCCCAAATAGTTGCACTGCGCCCGCATTGCGCGCACACTGCGCTAAGGGCGCCCCCAAGGGGCGCAATCATTAAACTGCACCAGTTCGAGAGTCGGCCGTGCTCCGCATGGACATGAAGGGTACGGCAACATGAGCCATGGACCCCAATCACATCACAACCGACCAAACAACCCGCACTCCAAAGCACAACGCTGTCATGGGTAGAGAAGACTCCCACACGCGTACCCCAGCCCCTCATTCCTCATCTTCCCACAGTCGACTTTACCTTTGGACCACAAAAATGGCGGTCCCAAAGCGAAGCACAGTCGTCGTGCTTAGGGGGAATGTTTGCCCGGCGCGCGCCCTGCGCGCGCCCGGCGCGCTACTTTTAGACGATGTTCCCCCCGAAGAGCCCCCAAGCACACCCCTTGGAAACGCCCTTAGAATTAGGTGACCCAACCTGCCCCAGTTCAAGAAAGTTGCAAACCGGGGTACACAGTACCACTCTCGCTCCTTTAAGGGCGATCTTGGTCAACACCTTAGCAAGTTGGGAGAATGGGGGGTTAGGATAGCACAACCGCATCGATCTCCAGTAGAAGCGATAGGCGTTATTGAGGTATCGCGAACAGTAGAGGTGCATCATAACATTGGTCCCACAAATGTGGGTGTCAATACATTCAGTACAATAGTGCTCCTTAACTCATCACAAACTGCGACGGTGGAGCGCTTCTGGCAACACAACACACACACTTCTGCCTCATCCTCTGCCTCATCTTGCGTGCCACAACCGAGCAAACAGCTGCTCAATGCGTGCCCTATACCACCCGTGCACGTCATTGTAACATTGTTGGTGGGCTGTCAAAGTGCCATTCTTTCTTCCAATGAATGGCACAATGACATGAATCCGCCCCTTATAAGCACCATCATGGCCCCCAACTTCGAAATCAAAGAAATCACCTCGGGTATGAGAAGGTCCATACCCATCCCAAATCAAAACATCTGCTGATGTCCCGGGGGCCAAGGGGCAAATCCATATAATGTTGCCCAACATATCAACGGCAACAGTCCACCGGTAGGGCACGGGTCACAAAAGATGCCCGGCGCGCGCCCGGCGCGCTAACGTTCCCCCTTAGACAATGCCGTCTGCGCAAAGGGCGTGGGGGAGGGGGGGCTATATCATTGAGGGAGAACAAAATTCCCGTCCGCACCGCTTTGCGGCCCATTTTTATGCCACCGCCGGTTACGAGAGACCCGGTCCCGGACACGCCCCCCTCTTTCGGGTACCAATGCCGCCCGCCCCCCGCATCACTTCCTCATCAACTGCAATCGGTCTGGCAGACAGTCAGCCAACGCTGAAGGGCTCCCCTCTGTGCAAATGCAAACGGGGTGCCCCCCAGACTGCCCTGTGGGGGCACAGCACGCCGCAAGGACTGACCTTGGGGTTGATCTTCGCCACCAGCTTCCCGATCATGGAATCGTAATTGCCCGGTGTCTTGCGGGGAGTGCTGAGTCGCAGGCTGTCCTCCGCTCGCACAACGCAGGCATAGTACATGGGCATGGCGAGCTACACAGTACGGGGCGCGTTGATGCAACACAGGACGGCACAACGAAGTGGGCTACGCCAGAGGGCAGGCGCCTGTTCAAACCCACATACTCCTCACCCACAGCGCTGAGCTATTGGAGTGACAGGTTCCATCACATGGCCCACAAACCTCCGGTACAATGGTCACAAACATGAAATGCAATTGTCCTCCTGTCCAAAAACGGCCGCAGGGCCCCCGCAAACACTGCAGAGCGCTTCCATCCCTGCTGTCTCTCTACATCATCCCTGCCCCTTTTCCTCTTCCTCTCGCGGTGTATTGTGCTGCCTTGCACCAACATGGAACACTCTGCTCCTTCGTTCGCGCGTGGTGCATGGGTTCCGCAAGGGTACATAGCCTTCCAGCGACAGAGGCAGATGTGGTCGCTCACAGGATTCGGCTGAAACCTTGGCAGTCGGTTGTGATGAAGGTGTGGTAACAACAATGTGCCAAAAATGACACCGACCCAACAACGACCTGCCTCACTAAAAAAGGAATTCTCTTGTAGCATGGCATTTGGTGTAGCAACAGCCTGTGGGTGGCCAGCAACAGACGGTGACTGACCGCCAAGCGCCGTCGGTTATTTGCCAAAGGCCAAACACTGAACCAGGTCCCCAGACTTAAAAACACATCTCGTCCTTTGTGGAAACTTGCATTGGCCCAATGCGACTGTGAGCAGTTATTATGATGAATCTCAACAGCGCTCAGGAAACACCCAATGTGATGAAACCATTCCTGTCAAAGAAGCATGCTTCGGGCATGTCGGCTGTAAAGACGAAAAGAGACGGGTGCCCTCGCCACACAGAGAAATGCACTCGTCCGCAAACCATGGACGCCTACAAACACACAAAGGCTCAGGACCAACTGTTCACCCTGTGCACCCAGAATATCTCTTCTGTCACAGATGTTTCTTGCATCACATGGGTGCTTTGGGCTTTGGGCCATCCTTCTGTTGTCCAAAGATGAATTGCCCCGCTTCGGGGAAGGTGGGAAGTCACTGCCCCCGCCCCCCCCCCCCCCCCCCCTTGCGCGATTTTGCTGGGCCATCGGGGCACACGCCGTCCTACATGCAGTTGTGGACGTGCTACGATGAGGCCACGCGGCGTGCTGGGCAGGCGATTTGCATGGCGGGGGGAGGGGGCGACGTGGCGACCAACACACCCTTTCAGCAGCGCAGCCTCACGGCAGGAAGGAACATGCTGCCTGCATCCTGGAACGGCTGACTGTTCACCCCCCATCAAAACACACACAAGCAACACACAAAGGGGCATCAACAACAAAAGACACACGATCCCTGTCCCCCCAGTTGCCCTATCAGTTGTACAGGGTGCGCGGCACATCCCCGCCCGTGCATGATGGCGCGTGGACTGTCCAGTGTGTGGCGTTGTTGAAGACACAGTCAGCACAACACGCAGCACATGCAGGCCACACAAGAGATGGTAAAATTCTATTGCGTTCGGCAAGGCACCTCGAAGAGAGGCCGGCAGTCAGCCAATCAGCCAATCAGCCAGGCAAGCAGTCAGTCAGGCAGTCCGTCGGGCAAGTAGGCAGGCAGACAGGCAGGCAGAAACACACAGTTTGGCTTTTTTCCAGTTGCGGACTACAGTTACAAACGTTGGGGAAACCCTGGTGTGCAAGAACAATCAGTGGACAAGTGGTCAAACACTCGGAAAACAAACCGCATGGCGTCAGTTCGAATCCCGGCCGACGTGATCGGCCGACCGCCGGCTCAGCCGATCGGGCCGCTAAGCCCTTTTTTGTACTCGACCCTGGTTCAAATCCTTCTAACCACAAACTTTTGACTCCCCAACCCAACCCAACCCCCCTCAAAAAGATGGTATCCAGTTTCAGGGGGATAGAGGCCTCAAAATCAAAAAGTCCATGGGGGATTGTTTTGTTTGTTTTGCAAAATAATGATTTTACAAGGGGTTGGACATCCAATATCATGCCTTGGGGTATGCTACGCCAATGACCCCCCAAAAAGGGGGGGGGGGGGTGGCTTCCGCACCTGTGCTTGATCTGAGAACCTCTCTTCGAGGTGATTTTTCAAGAGCTGAGAACGACCCTAGGTGCCTTGCCTTTCGCAAACAGGTCTGATGGGAGAAGTGCAAACATGGAGTCCTGTTTGCCCCCCCCCCCCCCTTTGGGCCCGCAAACCCTTGATGTTTGGCATCTCCCCGCTGCCGCCTGTACTTGTGCCCAGCCCGTGGTGGTGTAGCGGGCAATGGCCTGATTGGTCATGCTGCAGAAATCCCCCAACCCCGCCCCCAGCCCCACGCAAACCAGGCCAATGAGTGGTCCACGCAACAAACACCCTCCAGGAAGAAAGCACAATCCACAGAAGGGTCCATCCAGGGCTTCGGGAGGTGGCACTCAGTCCCTCTCCATGTTCCTCCACGTGGGATGATAATCCCCATCCGGCTCAGCTCAATAAGGCCCGGCGGCTGCCAGATGCCAGCACTATGCATGCTTGTGCATACCGAGGCTCAGAGTTCAGGGCTGGGGTTACGCTGGATTTGATGGTGCTTCGAAATGTTACGAATTGCTACGGTGGGCAAGGGCTTCTATGGGCAAGTGCTTCAGTGAGCCAAAGCTGTGGTGCACAAGATCCCGTGATGCAACGAAGACAAGCCCCGTGCTTGCACCGTCGATCTTGGTTCACAAAAAGAATCAGAAAGACATGTCCTTGAGTTGGAGAGAGGATTGGCATTTCACGAGTGGTGCAGCTGTTCAGTTTCCTCAGCTCCTCCATGTCGGCCCAGCTTCATGCAACGCTTTTTCACACCTCATCATGTCTTGGGCCCTTCTTCCCGCAGCTCGTTACCTTCCGCCCTACTTTGCGCCACCATATTCGTTTCACGCATTGGCGATACCTAAGCTGTGATATAGCAACGTCCCCTGAATTACATCGTCACGCAGTTACGGACAACGATCCGCAAAGAGATTACAGTCTTCAAGCCCCGCACCTTGATACTTGGGCCATCACCAGAAGTATGACAGGGCAGTGTCGCATTTGGGGGGGGTGTTGGAGTGTGGCAGCACATAGAATGGGAAGGGGGGGGGGGTTAGGCACCCATGCGCGCACACACACACGGTTAGAACAAAGTAAGAACTAAGAACACACACACAAACACACACACACACACACAATTTCAATTGTCGGCCAGCCCAGTGTCATATGTATCGCAGGAAAGAAAGGAAGGAACCCAATGGAGTAGGATAAGGTCAGGAGGTCCAGGGCTAGGCTCATTGGCCCAGCTGTTGATCAGGGATGGATGATGACCTTTCAATTGCGGTGGTCAGGAGGTGGCAGAGCCCTCTGGCCGGACGCCCCCCACCCTTGCTCAAAAGAGGGTTCCCATTGACAGATGACTGCGACGGCCTGGTTCAGAAAGGTGCATGATATTGAAGATATAGGCACAAGCGGGAGGCCCAGAAAAAACATCATTTGCATTTGGTGACCGTTGTATCAACCACCCTCATCCTTGACCCCGGAGGGGGCGGGGACTGATCAATGGTCCTGTGGCCCTGGCGCAGATGCCCTGTGTGACACAAGAATCCAATGAATGGCATGCCATGCAGTGTACCAGGACAAGACGGTCCCCTTGTTCCCTCGGGCAGCACTCTACGGCTTCGGGTCCACGTGTTTGTAGTGTAACATCAGCGTCGAGAGAAAGAGGAAGAGGGGTAGAGTGCATTTTCCTTGGCAGAGAGCGATGCTGTGGACAGATCCGTTTGCTGCCTTTTTCTTGACAGCACACACCGCAGCAAATTACCCCAACCCTGCGGTGCGCCTGCGGCACCAAAGAGAATCTTTGTGGGGCAGTATGCGGCGATGGTGAGTGGTCGTCATGGTACCACACAGCCATGAAACAGGAAGCGCCGAGGACACGCACATTCCGCTAAATATACCACTCCAAATCAGACTCAGCAGACGCACCAGCGACCACCAAATCATCAATCATGACAGAATGGGTGGAGAGAAGAGGCCGGAAGGAAACCGTCCAGTAATGACAGGGTGGATGACACAACCCAGCGCCACAGCGCATGACGACAATGCGTGGCATCCGATCCCGGTCCAGGGCGCCTGCAGGCCTCACATGCAGCCCAGCCCGAGACGATAAGATTTGGAGGATGCTCTCCACTGCCAGCGCGTGTTTGTGTGGGCGTAGATCACGGAGCGTTACCCATCGGTGGTGCCCTGCAATTGTCACTCAGTTTACCGTTGCAGCCCTGTCCCACAGTGTTTGGGGCCTCAACTGACCCCCCCTCCCCCCCTGTGCAACCTCCATGGCCCTTCCCCACTCACCCACAGGCCAATTGGCAGGGGCAGGGGCCATGACACAAGCTGCCACCCCCTCCCCCCCAACAGACCGGACCACATCGAAATCCCTGACACCGCCAGACACAGTGCACCCTATACCTCCTGCATCGGCACGGGGGGGGGGGGGGGGTACCCCACACCAAAGCCCCTTGCCCCCCTCCCCGAAATGCCTAGTGTCATCCACACCTCCGCTTGGTCAAACGAGCCCCCACAGTGCCACTGCAGTGCTTTTTTCGTCCTTGAGCCATCGGGTTGCAGCCCCTGCCCCCACCGATCCTATTCTCCGCCCCCACCGATCCTATCCCCTTTCCTGCCCAGCATCGCACACTGCAGTGCTGAATGGGGGGGCGCGGTCAGGAATGAGGCTGATGGAGTTCGGAACTGCCCGCCACCGTCTGGGTCTGCATTGGCGCTTCAGATGCATCGTATGGTGGACGTGGATGCAAAGCCCAAGGCAAAGCCAAAGCCTAAGGCTGCTAAGCCAAAGCCCAAGAAGGGGGCTGCCACCAGTCACCCTGATGTCGATGCAGGTGGCAGCACTAAACCCCCAGCAACACCTACGAAAAGGGCTCGATCACCCTCTGATGAGGCCCCGGCGGCGCATTGTGATGAGGAAGAGACACAATAGGAGAGTCAACAGTTGGTTGCGCCACACAAAGGAAATCGAAGTCCAACATTGGAGCCGAAAGGACAGTCACCGTCACCAGAGGAATTGGAACCAGAGGAACTTTACAAATTTGGTGAGTGGTGGGACCTCACCAGCAGCCCAGACACAGCGGGAACCCTCGAAAGGAACTCATTTGGGGAACAAACGACAACGGTGATTTGGGAATAACTGCTATCATGAGACGTTGGTGACAGCAGAACCACCATCCTCTGAGCAGTTGACTTGATTTTTAATTTATGTCTGACTTTGTTTGATTTGTTATTCACACTCACCATTTCTCGGTGATGGCACATTGAACTGCCTTTTGTAAGCAGCATTTGGTAGTTTCTGTGATGAATGTTTGTGTATTGATTGATTATAAACACTTCCTTATGGTTCAATTTGTATTTTTCTGATGTTATGTGTCAATCTGATACTGTGACAAGGAGCCAATGGACTGACAGATTTTTGTACCTCATCATCCTGGATTTTGCCAAATGTGGCAAAATTTCACGTCTCATTGCAATTCCCTGAAAAAGGGTGACTATTTCACCATGCATTAGTGCACTGTTTCATGGAGTGTTACCTGTACGCCACGGAAAGCCTTCAGTGGACAATGCAATTTGTCCTTTAGTGCTGTTTCTTTGAATTCGGATGCCTGTTTTGGATGGTTTACAAGTGTGCTCAATTGCAGGCAGAAAGGGCAAAGTGGACGAAAAGGGGCATGATTTCAGTCGAAGACTGTACTCGGTGTACGCTGTGTGCAATTGGGGGGTAGTAATTCGCCTTTTTTTTTACCCCATGAATCGCCATCATTTCACAAACCCCCACCCCCAACCCCCGGGCAATTAAGGCCTCCTAAGATTTTGTCATTCATGTCTACCGACCAACGCTAGCTGAATCACCCCAATCCACATGTTCAAGCCTCGACCCGTCACGGACTTCTGCAAGCTCTCACACGTTTTCACCGAGACACTGCATGTCGCCCCCCCCCCCCCCCACAAACCAATCTACAAGTAGCCCTTTGGGGCTGAAGGCCGAGGCAGAGGGGTCCGCTGAGTGTCATAGCAGCGGTTCCGGAACTCTTTGAGGACGCCATTCTCGTTCACTCCTTCCACGTCGTTACATCCTGTGAAGCGGCAGTGGTATGCGCACAGGCCTCACAGGCGCTACGCCCAGGTGGGGGAGGGCACAGGCCCCGGTTCTGTGTGGGGACGGGGTTCGGTGGGGTATGGATGCACAGGCGCAGGAGCAGGTTCACGACGAGACAAAATGAGTGGGCCATTGGGAGACCCAACACCGTGTGGGCGTGCGGAACTGGGACCAGCATGATTTATCTTTTGTGCGTGTGTCTCCCGGTGCTTGGACTGGCCGCTTGACACGCTTCTTGCAGGTCCAGTCAACGTGCATTTGACCCGGATTGACGCTAGTGTTTGACGCCTGCAGACCCTGCATGCCTTTGGGAGGAATCTTTGGTGGGGCCAAGCCGACGGCTGGATGTTTAGCAAGTCTCGGATGCCAAAGTGCCATCTGTGCACTGCAAACAAACTCTGCAGATTTCCAAAATGTGATGGCAATGCCCTGACGCCGGCATCCACGGAAGTGCCACAGATTGATAGACTGCTCTCTTGCACACCACGAACGATGACATGCCACACATGGCACTGCGCTGCAGGACAGAACGGTATGACATGAAACGAGGCAAGAGCACACAGCGTTTTGGTCACGGGTTATTTCAGGTTTAAAACGATGGGCAATTATCTTCAGAAGAATGCTCCTCGTCGCTTTTGTCCTGCTTTTTTTCTGTGCTTTGATGAATGGTTCATGGCACCAGAACGGGGCCACCCTTGTTTCTTGGGTCCCAGGCCGATCTAACTTGCACATTTTGGGGGTAAACCAGTCAAAACCAAGGGACGGATCCAGGGTAACGAGCCGAAGGACTATGCGTCTTGCAAGCCCCCCACTGTTAGCCTCCGCCCCGACATGCTGACACCTTTTCAATCGTTTGACGTAAAAAATCAGCCCTTTGCCCTTTTGGGGGGGGGGGGGGGGTCAAGATTTCAGTAGCAAATAGATCCCGTGTGACCAGTTTGAACACTGCAAGAAAAAAAAAACACCTCAATTCAAAGGGTGATCTGAACAGCGGCACTCCCATCCATCAGCCCTCTCGCAACACACACACACACACACACACCACAAATGACCTCGGTGCAAAGAAAGCAGGTTGTACAAAGGACATGGCACTGGACATCAGTTGCACTACACAGCAGGGATGTATTAGAAGGGGGGGGGGGGGGGGGGGGGGGGTTGGCTGGGCCACCGCTCCTCCTTGGGTTCCCCTATAGTCCCTGCCGAAGGCGGGCCGAAAAATTTTAAGTGTAAATCCTCTTGGTGCCAAAGGCGCCGAAGCAAAGTTTTGGCTGTCAGCCTCAAACGTTGGAATGGGAGGAGGGGGCGGGGGTATCCCCCCTCCTCCTGCGGTGTACGGCCGTTCTAATACATCCCTGCAACACAGTCACCTGGCAGCCTTTCTAACGTATTTGTGGGCAATATGTGGTCAATGCACATGCAATAATGACAGCACCCACGCCTGACATTAGAGCACCATGCATACCAACAAAGCTGCGAGCAAGAAATAGAAGTCTTTTCTGGGGAATCAAACATTCGTTGCACTTCACACATTCGTCCAAAACTTTTGAAGGTGATGTAACACTCCTGCGTCACATGTACGGCAGTGGTATTGGACAGCCGATGAATGCAAACGAGGATTAGGACACGCCTTTGGTGCACAGAAAACTCTATATGCAACTGCATAATGACCACAACATATGGAACAGGGAACATGATGTGTGTGTGTGTGTGTGTGTGTGTGTGTGTGTGTGTGTGTGTGTGTGTGTGTGTGTGTGTGTGTGTGTGTGTGTGTGTGTGTGTGTGTGTGTGTGTGTGTGTGTGTGTGTGTGTGTGTGTGTGTGTGTGTGTGTGTGTGTGTGTGTGTGTGTGTGTGTGTGTGTGTGTGTGTGTGTGTGTGTGTGTGTGTGTGTGTGTGTGTGTGTGTGTGTGTGTGTGTGTGTGTGTGTGTGTGTGTGTGTGTGTGTGTGTGTGTGTGTGTGTGTGTGTGTGTGTGTGTGTGTGTGTGTGTGTGTGTGTGTGTGTGTGTGTGTGTGTGTGTGTGTGTGTGTGTGTGTGTGTGTGTGTGTGTGTGTGTGTGTGTGTGTGTGTGTGTGTGTGTGTGTGTGTGTGTGTGTGTGTGTGTGTGTGTGTGTGTGTGTGTGTGTGTGTGTGTGTGTGTGTGTGTGTGTGTGTGTGTGTGTGTGTGTGTGTGTGTGTGTGTGTGTGTGTGTGTGTGTGTGTG
Source organism: Eutreptiella sp. 'Long Island Sound 2002' (assembly GCA_964036045.1). Lineage (NCBI taxonomy): Eukaryota > Euglenozoa > Euglenophyceae > Eutreptiales > Eutreptiaceae > Eutreptiella > Eutreptiella sp. 'Long Island Sound 2002'. The sequence continues at coordinate 27,740,548 of OZ038384.1, forward strand.
TGTGTGTGTGTGTGTGTGTGTGTGTGTGTGTGTGTGTGTGTGTGTGTGTGTGTGTGTGTGTGTGTGTGTGTGTGTGTGTGTGTGTGTGTGTGTGTGTGTGTGTGTGTGTGTGTGTGTGTGTGTGTGTGTGTGTGTGTGTGTGTGTGTGTGTGTGTGTGTGTGTGTGTGTGTGTGTGTGTGTGTGTGTGTGTGTGTGTGTGTGTGTGTGTGTGTGTGTGTGTGTGTGTGTGTGTGTGTGTGTGTGTGTGTGTGTGTGTGTGTGTGTGTGTGTGTGTGTGTGTGTGTGTGTGTGTGTGTGTGTGTGTGTGTGTGTGTGTGTGTGTGTGTGTGTGTGTGTGTGTGTGTGTGTGTGTGTGTGTGTGTGTGTGTGTGTGTGTGTGTGTGTGTGTGTGTGTGTGTGTGTGTGTGTGTGTGTGTGTGTGTGTGTGTGTGTGTGTGTGTGTGTGTGTGTGTGTGTGTGTGTGTGTGTGTGTGTGTGTGTGTGTGTGTGTGTGTGTGTGTGTGTGTGTGTGTGTGTGTGTGTGTGTGTGTGTGTGTGTGTGTGTGTGTGTGTGTGTGTGTGTGTGTGTGTGTGTGTGTGTGTGTGTGTGTGTGTGTGTGTGTGTGTGTGTGTGTGTGTGTGTGTGTGTGTGTGTGTGTGTGTGTGTGTGTGTGTGTGTGTGTGTGTGTGTGTGTGTGTGTGTGTGTGTGTGTGTGTGTGTGTGTGTGTGTGTGTGTGTGTGTGTGTGTGTGTGTGTGTGTGTGTGTGTGTGTGTGTGTGTGTGTGTGTGTGTGTGTGTGTGTGTGTGTGTGTGTGTGTGTGTGTGTGTGTGTGTGTGTGTGTGTGTGTGTGTGTGTGTGTGTGTGTGTGTGTGTGTGTGTGTGTGTGTGTGTGTGTGTGTGTGTGTGTGTGTGTGTGTGTGTGTGTGTGTGTGTGTGTGTGTGTGTGTGTGTGTGTGTGTGTGTGTGTGTGTGTGTGTGTGTGTGTGTTGTGTGTGTGTGTGTGTGTGTGTGTGTGTGTGTGTGTGTGTGTGTGTGTGTGTGTGTGTGTGTGTGTGTGTGTGTGTGTGTGTGTGTGTGTGTGTGTGTGTGTGTGTGTGTGTGTGTGTGTGTGTGTGTGTGTGTGTGTGTGTGTGTGTGTGTGTGTGTGTGTGTGTGTGTGTGTGTGTGTGTGTGTGTGTGTGTGTGTGTGTGTGTGTGTGTGTGTGTGTGTGTGTGTGTGTGTGTGTGTGTGTGTGTGTGTGTGTGTGTGTGTGTGTGTGTGTGTGTGTGTGTGTGTGTGTGTGTGTGTGTGTGTGTGTGTGTGTGTGTGTGTGTGTGTGTGTGTGTGTGTGTGTGTGTGTGTGTGTGTGTGTGTGTGTGTGTGTGTGTGTGTGTGTGTGTGTGTGTGTGTGTGTGTGTGTGTGTGTGTGTGTGTGTGTGTGTGTGTGTGTGTGTGTGTGTGTGTGTGTGTGTGTGTGTGTGTGTGTGTGTGTGTGTGTGTGTGTGTGTGTGTGTGTGTGTGTGTGTGTGTGTGTGTGTGTGTGTGTGTGTGTGTGTGTGTGTGTGTGTGTGTGTGTGTGTGTGTGTGTGTGTGTGTGTGTGTGTGTGTGTGTGTGTGTGTGTGTGTGTGTGTGTGTGTGTGTGTGTGTGTGTGTGTGTGTGTGTGTGTGTGTGTGTGTGTGTGTGTGTGTGTGTGTGTGTGTGTGTGTGTGTGTGTGTGTGTGTGTGTGTGTGTGTGTGTGTGTGTGTGTGTGTGTGTGTGTGTGTGTGTGTGTGTGTGTGTGTGTGTGTGTGTGTGTGTGTGTGTGTGTGTGTGTGTGTGTGTGTGTGTGTGTGTGTGTGTGTGTGTGTGTGTGTGTGTGTGTGTGTGTGTGTGTGTGTGTGTGTGTGTGTGTGTGTGTGTGTGTGTGTGTGTGTGTGTGTGTGTGTGTGTGTGTGTGTGTGTGTGTGTGTGTGTGTGTGTGTGTGTGTGTGTGTGTGTGTGTGTGTGTGTGTGTGTGTGTGTGTGTGTGTGTGTGTGTGTGTGTGTGTGTGTGTGTGTGTGTGTGTGTGTGTGTGTGTGTGTGTGTGTGTGTGTGTGTGTGTGTGTGTGTGTGTGTGTGTGTGTGTGTGTGTGTGTGTGTGTGTGTGTGTGTGTGTGTGTGTGTGTGTGTGTGTGTGTGTGTGTGTGTGTGTGTGTGTGTGTGTGTGTGTGTGTGTGTGTGTGTGTGTGTGTGTGTGTGTGTGTGTGTGTGTGTGTGTGTGTGTGTGTGTGTGTGTGTGTGTGTGTGTGTGTGTGTGTGTGTGTGTGTGTGTGTGTGTGTGTGTGTGTGTGTGTGTGTGTGTGTGTGTGTGTGTGTGTGTGTGTGTGTGTGTGTGTGTGTGTGTGTGTGTGTGTGTGTGTGTGTGTGTGTGTGTGTGTGTGTGTGTGTGTGTGTGTGTGTGTGTGTGTGTGTGTGTGTGTGTGTGTGTGTGTGTGTGTGTGTGTGTGTGTGTGTGTGTGTGTGTGTGTGTGTGTGTGTGTGTGTGTGTGTGTGTGTGTGTGTGTGTGTGTGTGTGTGTGTGTGTGTGTGTGTGTGTGTGTGTGTGTGTGTGTGTGTGTGTGTGTGTGTGTGTGTGTGTGTGTGTGTGTGTGTGTGTGTGTGTGTGTGTGTGTGTGTGTGTGTGTGTGTGTGTGTGTGTGTGTGTGTGTGTGTGTGTGTGTGTGTGTGTGTGTGTGTGTGTGTGTGTGTGTGTGTGTGTGTGTGTGTGTGTGTGTGTGTGTGTGTGTGTGTGTGTGTGTGTGTGTGTGTGTGTGTGTGTGTGTGTGTGTGTGTGTGTGTGTGTGTGTGTGTGTGTGTGTGTGTGTGTGTGTGTGTGTGTGTGTGTGTGTGTGTGTGTGTGTGTGTGTGTGTGTGTGTGTGTGTGTGTGTGTGTGTGTGTGTGTGTGTGTGTGTGTGTGTGTGTGTGTGTGTGTGTGTGTGTGTGTGTGTGTGTGTGTGTGTGTGTGTGTGTGTGTGTGTGTGTGTGTGTGTGTGTGTGTGTGTGTGTGTGTGTGTGTGTGTGTGTGTGTGTGTGTGTGTGTGTGTGTGTGTGTGTGTGTGTGTGTGTGTGTGTGTGTGTGTGTGTGTGTGTGTGTGTGTGTGTGTGTGTGTGTGTGTGTGTGTGTGTGTGTGTGTGTGTGTGTGTGTGTGTGTGTGTGTGTGTGTGTGTGTGTGTGTGTGTGTGTGTGTGTGTGTGTGTGTGTGTGTGTGTGTGTGTGTGTGTGTGTGTGTGTGTGTGTGTGTGTGTGTGTGTGTGTGTGTGTGTGTGTGTGTGTGTGTGTGTGTGTGTGTGTGTGTGTGTGTGTGTGTGTGTGTGTGTGTGTGTGTGTGTGTGTGTGTGTGTGTGTGTGTGTGTGTGTGTGTGTGTGTGTGTGTGTGTGTGTGTGTGTGTGTGTGTGTGTGTGTGTGTGTGTGTGTGTGTGTGTGTGTGTGTGTGTGTGTGTGTGTGTGTGTGTGTGTGTGTGTGTGTGTGTGTGTGTGTGTGTGTGTGTGTGTGTGTGTGTGTGTGTGTGTGTGTGTGTGTGTGTGTGTGTGTGTGTGTGTGTGTGTGTGTGTGTGTGTGTGTGTGTGTGTGTGTGTGTGTGTGTGTGTGTGTGTGTGTGTGTGTGTGTGTGTGTGTGTGTGTGTGTGTGTGTGTGTGTGTGTGTGTGTGTGTGTGTGTGTGTGTGTGTGTGTGTGTGTGTGTGTGTGTGTGTGTGTGTGTGTGTGTGTGTGTGTGTGTGTGTGTGTGTGTGTGTGTGTGTGTGTGTGTGTGTGTGTGTGTGTGTGTGTGTGTGTGTGTGTGTGTGTGTGTGTGTGTGTGTGTGTGTGTGTGTGTGTGTGTGTGTGTGTGTGTGTGTGTGTGTGTGTGTGTGTGTGTGTGTGTGTGTGTGTGTGTGTGTGTGTGTGTGTGTGTGTGTGTGTGTGTGTGTGTGTGTGTGTGTGTGTGTGTGTGTGTGTGTGTGTGTGTGTGTGTGTGTGTGTGTGTGTGTGTGTGTGTGTGTGTGTGTGTGTGTGTGTGTGTGTGTGTGTGTGTGTGTGTGTGTGTGTGTGTGTGTGTGTGTGTGTGTGTGTGTGTGTGTGTGTGTGTGTGTGTGTGTGTGTGTGTGTGTGTGTGTGTGTGTGTGTGTGTGTGTGTGTGTGTGTGTGTGTGTGTGTGTGTGTGTGTGTGTGTGTGTGTGTGTGTGTGTGTGTGTGTGTGTGTGTGTGTGTGTGTGTGTGTGTGTGTGTGTGTGTGTGTGTGTGTGTGTGTGTGTGTGTGTGTGTGTGTGTGTGTGTGTGTGTGTGTGTGTGTGTGTGTGTGTGTGTGTGTGTGTGTGTGTGTGTGTGTGTGTGTGTGTGTGTGTGTGTGTGTGTGTGTGTGTGTGTGTGTGTGTGTGTGTGTGTGTGTGTGTGTGTGTGTGTGTGTGTGTGTGTGTGTGTGTGTGTGTGTGTGTGTGTGTGTGTGTGTGTGTGTGTGTGTGTGTGTGTGTGTGTGTGTGTGTGTGTGTGTGTGTGTGTGTGTGTGTGTGTGTGTGTGTGTGTGTGTGTGTGTGTGTGTGTGTGTGTGTGTGTGTGTGTGTGTGTGTGTGTGTGTGTGTGTGTGTGTGTGTGTGTGTGTGTGTGTGTGTGTGTGTGTGTGTGTGTGTGTGTGTGTGTGTGTGTGTGTGTGTGTGTGTGTGTGTGTGTGTGTGTGTGTGTGTGTGTGTGTGTGTGTGTGTGTGTGTGTGTGTGTGTGTGTGTGTGTGTGTGTGTGTGTGTGTGTGTGTGTGTGTGTGTGTGTGTGTGTGTGTGTGTGTGTGTGTGTGTGTGTGTGTGTGTGTGTGTGTGTGTGTGTGTGTGTGTGTGTGTGTGTGTGTGTGTGTGTGTGTGTGTGTGTGTGTGTGTGTGTGTGTGTGTGTGTGTGTGTGTGTGTGTGTGTGTGTGTGTGTGTGTGTGTGTGTGTGTGTGTGTGTGTGTGTGTGTGTGTGTGTGTGTGTGTGTGTGTGTGTGTGTGTGTGTGTGTGTGTGTGTGTGTGTGTGTGTGTGTGTGTGTGTGTGTGTGTGTGTGTGTGTGTGTGTGTGTGTGTGTGTGTGTGTGTGTGTGTGTGTGTGTGTGTGTGTGTGTGTGTGTGTGTGTGTGTGTGTGTGTGTGTGTGTGTGTGTGTGTGTGTGTGTGTGTGTGTGTGTGTGTGTGTGTGTGTGTGTGTGTGTGTGTGTGTGTGTGTGTGTGTGTGTGTGTGTGTGTGTGTGTGTGTGTGTGTGTGTGTGTGTGTGTGTGTGTGTGTGTGTGTGTGTGTGTGTGTGTGTGTGTGTGTGTGTGTGTGTGTGTGTGTGTGTGTGTGTGTGTGTGTGTGTGTGTGTGTGTGTGTGTGTGTGTGTGTGTGTGTGTGTGTGTGTGTGTGTGTGTGTGTGTGTGTGTGTGTGTGTGTGTGTGTGTGTGTGTGTGTGTGTGTGTGTGTGTGTGTGTGTGTGTGTGTGTGTGTGTGTGTGTGTGTGTGTGTGTGTGTGTGTGTGTGTGTGTGTGTGTGTGTGTGTGTGTGTGTGTGTGTGTGTGTGTGTGTGTGTGTGTGTGTGTGTGTGTGTGTGTGTGTGTGTGTGTGTGTGTGTGTGTGTGTGTGTGTGTGTGTGTGTGTGTGTGTGTGTGTGTGTGTGTGTGTGTGTGTGTGTGTGTGTGTGTGTGTGTGTGTGTGTGTGTGTGTGTGTGTGTGTGTGTGTGTGTGTGTGTGTGTGTGTGTGTGTGTGTGTGTGTGTGTGTGTGTGTGTGTGTGTGTGTGTGTGTGTGTGTGTGTGTGTGTGTGTGTGTGTGTGTGTGTGTGTGTGTGTGTGTGTGTGTGTGTGTGTGTGTGTGTGTGTGTGTGTGTGTGTGTGTGTGTGTGTGTGTGTGTGTGTGTGTGTGTGTGTGTGTGTGTGTGTGTGTGTGTGTGTGTGTGTGTGTGTGTGTGTGTGTGTGTGTGTGTGTGTGTGTGTGTGTGTGTGTGTGTGTGTGTGTGTGTGTGTGTGTGTGTGTGTGTGTGTGTGTGTGTGTGTGTGTGTGTGTGTGTGTGTGTGTGTGTGTGTGTGTGTGTGTGTGTGTGTGTGTGTGTGTGTGTGTGTGTGTGTGTGTGTGTGTGTGTGTGTGTGTGTGTGTGTGTGTGTGTGTGTGTGTGTGTGTGTGTGTGTGTGTGTGTGTGTGTGTGTGTGTGTGTGTGTGTGTGTGTGTGTGTGTGTGTGTGTGTGTGTGTGTGTGTGTGTGTGTGTGTGTGTGTGTGTGTGTGTGTGTGTGTGTGTGTGTGTGTGTGTGTGTGTGTGTGTGTGTGTGTGTGTGTGTGTGTGTGTGTGTGTGTGTGTGTGTGTGTGTGTGTGTGTGTGTGTGTGTGTGTGTGTGTGTGTGTGTGTGTGTGTGTGTGTGTGTGTGTGTGTGTGTGTGTGTGTGTGTGTGTGTGTGTGTGTGTGTGTGTGTGTGTGTGTGTGTGTGTGTGTGTGTGTGTGTGTGTGTGTGTGTGTGTGTGTGTGTGTGTGTGTGTGTGTGTGTGTGTGTGTGTGTGTGTGTGTGTGTGTGTGTGTGTGTGTGTGTGTGTGTGTGTGTGTGTGTGTGTGTGTGGAGACGGAGGGAGGGAGGGCAAGAGAGAAAAAGACAGAGCACAGGCATACATGCTTCATAACACAAAGGTGCAGGCATGCAGGCACACACACACACACACACACACACACGCACACACACACACACACATATATATATATATTTATTCACAACGCAAATGTGCAGGCACATGACCATAAGTGATTCATGACACATAAGCGGAGGCATAGGTGCATGCACACATACTTCATACACGCTGTACAAATCTCGCAGATGAAGTTCTTCTTCTCGTCAATAAAGGTAGTTGCCTGATACCCAAAACCGGTTGCCGGTGCCCAGCCACTGCAGACAGACACACTGAGATATGGGGCACAGACTCATTTGAACGAGGATTGAGCTGAGCAAATATCTGATGCTGAAAATTATGTCACAACATTAAAAACCAAGCAAAAAAAACTTGTTTTCTGTGGTATCCACTTCTTTTTTTTTCTTGTCTTTCTTTTCCCAAACCAACGTAGACGATGAAACGCAGCCCACAGCATTGTCCCTGCACTCCAATGCACGTCTGAACAGGCTCACTTTTCCCCTTGCTCCTGTGAATTCAGCAGTGCATTTGGTGCATTTGGTGCTGGTGGTGTGGTTTGGTCTCTTCCCAGATGTCAAAACTGGCACAAACCCGTTGTAATTTTTTATGATGTGGTCGCAGGCATCAAGAGTACATGCCATACTCAGGAATATCGGTATGGCTGTGAGCAGGGCAAAGGGAACAATACACACCCAGCCTCAGCCGCAGTTGTGGCCGCAAGGCCAAGATTTTTCTTGTCCACTTCTTTCAAAGATCCTGAAAATCAAAACGGGACTTGATGCAACGAGAGAACATTGCAGGCACTATCACTGTGTCATGGCTTATCATTCCGGACGTCTATCATCGTGTGTGCAATGGATGCACTTGCATATATGCCGCGGCAAACATTTTTGTGAGAGCAGCCTCTTGCGTTTTGGTCTCTTCCGCCTGCAAGTGCTCTGGTGTGCGGCATGTGCGCTGTGTGCCTTGTGGGAGGTTCTCATGGAGTTCATAAGAAAGTTTTCAGGACACCATCGCCCCCCCCCCCCCGCCAATTCCCACAATGTTTTACTTCAATACCTCAAGATGATCAGCGCAACGTGGCCATCGTTTTTGAGGTATTGTACATTGGGAGGTCCGCATTGTTGGCGCCAGGTTGGACTGGGCAACTAACTTTCAAAAAGGGGCGATGGTGGAGGGGTCATGTCCACGGGCCATTCGCGGCGGGTGTCCACATCGGGCACGCTCCAAAGACAGCACATCCGAAGGCGAACACATGCCCCAGTGCCAGTACATAGAGATACCACGGTTCCAAAAATGCCCGTCAGCAATGCGAAAGTCTTGATAGAAAGTCACGTACGCCATATGCGACCCGCTGTTCTCGTACTGCAATTTCCATCGCCCGCCGGGCCCTACGCACACCTGCAACATCACAACGGTGAGTGCAGTGGGTTCTACACAGATGCTCCCTCGTGCAGGGGGGCGGTGCCGTGTCATGCACTGCTTGGCAGAGCCCCGGCCATACCAGTGCCCCATACGCTGCAGGGCAGACTTGCCATGCCCCGTGGCTAATGTGGCTAACATGCAATGCTGCGGGGGCGTTTCAGTCAGCACCCAACCCTCAACAGCCCCTCAACAGCCCCGACCCCTCCTGTCCTGGGCAGCTCCAACTTGCTTACGCATGTACCAAATTATTGCAACACAGCATGTTGAAAAATGGTACCACTCAGGGGGGTATATCTTGGCTCATATGCCCTTCATTGCGAAAACGACCATGGCTTCTGGGGCCTCTAAATCCTAGCATATTGCTGGCAATGTTCCCCTGCACCTGCCGCCGGCTGTGTGCCCTGACTTTTTGGGTGGGCTACCTACCGGCCATGTGCCCTGAAATTTTGGCATGCTCTGTTGCCCAGTCATTTGCCCTGATATTTTCCCACCCAAAAGGAGGAGGTGCCCTGGCCTATGCCGAGAAGGCTTCGACCTATGGCTAGGCCAACACTAGAATTTTGGTCCACCTCCTTGGCATTGCTTTTTTGTGGTATTTTGCCCCTGCCATTGTTTTCGGTGCACTGTGCTCATGGCTCCCCCTTGTTGCCACACGTGGCTACCTCACTAGGTGGCTGCAGCGCCTGCACCAGTGCAAGGAGAAGAACAATTTGGTGACCAACAAGAAGTTGTTGAAGGCAGTCACGTATCAAGTGGACAGACCTAGGGACGCCGTGTATGCGTCCAGTCGCAGGTACGCAGTGCAACAACAGGCCTCAGTTGCAAACACCCTCTTCGGCAGCCATGGCTTGTCAGGAGAGTTTGCCTAGAAAAAGCAACCCTTTATCATGTTGTCCACGAGGGACAAAAGGATGCAGCCCTCACACATGCCGGTGTGCCAGCCCAAGAGGGCCAAGTGGCGCGTGTGATCATCACCGATCACAACTACGAATTGGTGGTTTTCAAAAACCCCAACGTGGGGCACAAGCCCTTGCGCCTTGTACCCATCATCGGTTTGGGGATGCGGTGGCACACCACACCCGGAGCAATGAGTTGTCCCCGGTAGTTGCCTGCTACTAGAGGTTCTCCCGCGCCGTGGATGGCGCCAACCAAATGGCGTTGCAGTTGCGCATCACGTCAAGGCAGATGACGTGGTCGGCTGCCGTCCGCCTCTTCATGTTGCGCTATGCGGCAGCCAATGCCTTTGCGGCATGCAAGGCAATGGGCCTCCTGGACGCGGACACCACCATGTGGGAATTTCCATGGGGTATCATCAAGCGGTGGTGTTTCTCCGGGTCTCCGGGTCCAAGTGGTGCGCCCTAATGGTGTCGCCCCAAGTCGTCCACACCCCTGTCAAAGTCGCTGGCAAGCAATTGTGCAGCCACCGCCGAACAACCGCCACGGCATATAGGTGCAAGGCTTGCAAGGTGCACTTGCGCATCAAGTGCTTTGGGGCGGGGCATGTGGAGTAGGGCGTGATTTGCGGGAACAAGACGATGGTGGTGGCGATGGCTTCAACGAGACATTCATGGAGGCCAAGCCTGTACCATCCCTACCCATGGGACCAATGCAAACCCCGGTGGGATTCCGTGTGGGCCGGATACCCAACTGTGAGGACGCCCCCCCCCCCCACTAAAACCCCCGTCAATGCCCTACATGCCGCGGGCGTTCCGTGCGTTTGGCTCTGGGATTGGCTCCCAAATTGGTTCCGGAGTCAATCCCAGAGCCAAACATCCAATACACAGCAGACACCCAGGATGTTTGTGCTCCTTTGCCGAGAGCGTGTTGTGCCCAAAAAGAGGCTCCAGCAAAAAAGTTCGGTTCGCCAAGCAAAGGAATGTTGCCAACAATGCTCCCCCGGACCCGTAGTGGCCCATGTGGCTTGACTTTCTTATCGGTGTGGTGCCGGACATTTGTCTGAACTTTTGCGGCCCTAGTGGGGCCATACAGCAACACACGTACTTGTCTGTTGTTTCACTTGAAATATTGTTGTTGCGTTGCCGTCGGGTGTCACGGTATCCATGCCGGAGGGATCCAACATTTCAAGGCGCGTCCCCGGTAGCTCGAACTCTTGGGATACAATGGTATCGCCATTTGATTTGCACAGCAAAGGAAAGAACATGCAGATCGTGGCCGACAGAGTTTCAAGTTCCAGAGCCGCAAGCATAGGAGACCCGCGCAACGCCCCTGACGTACGGAGCGAGAAATTGCACCTCTAGAGCCCTTGCGGAGGGAGCACACACGACCCACGGGAGGACCGAGAAGCACACCTATGTTGGTACGTCAACGTTTGTCAACTTCTATGTGCGGGCATGGAGGCTACACACCAACCTTCACTTGGGGGGCATGGTGTCTAAAAGAGCTACACATGGACCATCGAATAATGAATGGTGGCGGGGAACGTGCGACCTTTACGAAAACTTTGAACGATAAGTTTGTATCAGTAAAGAAACACACCATGGCATGGATGCACAAGAATGCCAGGCGACCAATCCCTGCAGAGCCTACTAATAGCCCTCAGGTCTCAAGGGTGCCAACTCCACTCAATGTTGCTTGGCCCTTTGCCTTGCCAAACAAAAATGCACAAAAATGGGTAGAACATTGGTTCTAGATCCAAAGCCAAAACTGGAGCCAAGCGCCCGCGACGCTCGTGACGTCCTCGGCACATATGACACTGCTATGGCTGCCCGTCACAAATTGGTGACATGGAGGACACATAGGACACCGGAGCCACCCCCTGAACGCGGTTCTCACCCGGAAAAACAAAAAAAAAACTAGACGAAATGGCCTATTTTAATGCGCCGGGCACCCTTCAAAACCCCAAGTTCCACCTTTGGCTCCAAAATGTCCTTGATGTTTGTGGACGCCTCCGGAACCACAGGCAAAGGAGTACGACATGCTCCTTTCGGCTACCACGCCGAGCCCCAAAAGGTGAGGGCACATGACCGGCCGCACACCAACGAAAAAGTCAAGGCACATGGCTGGCCACACCCCATCCCAAATTTTCAGGGCTCATGCTCGGGGTATTGTCAAGGCAATTTGCCGAGAAACAGGTGTCGCCAACATGTCAAGGGACATGGCTAGTTGCAACAACACCGAAATGTTAAGGCATATGGCCAGCCTAACCTAGCTACAAAACGTTGGGGCTCATTGTCAGCCGTGCGGCCCACAAAAATTAGAGCAAGTGCCAAGATGAATCCCAACAATAATGAGAAAGCAGTTTGTTTGGGAGCAAGTGTGGGGATGGGGGGGGGGGGGAAGGGCCGCATCCTCACAGTCTGGTATCCAGCCGACACATTTATCCTCTAGGGTTCACAAAAGTCCCTCTAGCATGCATGGCTGAGACTTTTGTTGCATCGTGAGCCGAAGAGTTCACAAAGTGTCTACATTCCTTGGGAATTTGCAGCAAATGAGAGACAAACATCCCCCCACCACAACACACAGACATGCACCGGAGCACATGAGCAACAACACACAACAAGCATTACAAGGGATCCATGCAGAAGAAGAAGGACAAGAAGGAGCACAAGAATGGTCCTTCCTAATCCAATGTCCTGCAACAATTGAGAAACAAACATCCCCCCACCACAACCACAAACATGCAATCACACAGGACACACATAAGAAGCACAATGTACTACGCAACGTGCATGATGCAAATAACAAAGGCATGGTCAACGGGGACACATGCAGTTGCATGCTCCGGAGGGACACATGCAGCGGCACACACCTAGGATACAATGCAATACGGAACACGCGCAACGTGTATGTATTACTACATCCCCCTCCCCATAAATCCGCTGCAAGCAACAAGCAAGCAAGCACTTCACCAATGTGTTTTGTCAAGTACTCGGTCATAGCGGGGCTTTGCTGGCTGCAAATCTAGTGTTTGCGCCCCCCACAAGTGGCATTCTCAAATCCCGAGTTTGATCCCCCGACTCATTGTTGGCTACCTGGGTCGCAATGGCCAAATCGGGAGGTGCCCACCCAAATTTTGGATTTTGAGCCAAAAACGGCCATTTCAAACAACCCTAAAATAATAGTCAAAATGGCCACACCAAAAAAAGTGGTAGGTACAATCCACAATCAGCTTGACTTTGCCGTGTCAACAACCCCTTTGGTGCCATCTAACTCCACGATATGGCTGATAAGGGCCCTAAAGGCCCTCAGACCCCCCACAATGTGCGCAATTTGGCCGCAGACACCCCCAAACCAAGAATGTATTGATCTTGGGCTACGTGGCTTAAGTCAAGTTCCGAGGGCACCTAATCTACCCAACCCCCAACTTTTTGTGGTGCCCATCCCTTAAAATGGCCCAAGTGGATGCCTAGACAGCCATACCAATGCCCACTAGGCTGCAGCAAATTGCAAGCTTGAGCCCAAGCAAGTGGATGCCAAAATGGGTCAACGAGGTCCACCAGGGGCAAAAGAATGCCTTTTTTCAAAATTCATCCTAGACCACGTGGGATGCCGAAACAAGTGGTTTTAGCCTGTTTTGAGCCCATGGTGGCCCGTTTGGTCCTTTGAATATCCTAAAATGCATAGAAAATGGGCCACATTGAAAATTGGCCATTTTGGACCAAAAATGGGCCAAAAATGGGACAAACACGGGTTTTTTCAAAAATGATCCCAGACCACTGACGATGCCAAAGCAAGTTGCTCAGCCTAGTTTGAGGCTATTCACCATGGCCCACGTACATGAGCCTTGAAAATGGGCCTTCCGATGCCAGAGTTGGGCAAAAAAAATGGGTTAAGATGTGTTTTCCCAAAATTGATCCTCGATCGCTTGGGTTGCTCAAGCGACAATGAGACTCTATTAAGCCTGTTTTGACCGAGGCTGGCCCATCAAACGCAACCCCTAGCCCTCCAATTGTTCTCCATGGCCCACCTTGCATGCAACCTGGAGAAGGGTGTAAATTGGCGGGAATATGTTACCACACCACTCTCCTTATAACTCTAGCAAGCAACAAAAAGCAACAACAACAACAAGCAAGCAACGGGCACTTCTCCTTACCGTTTCGGCCATTGCTCAACGCTTCGGGCTCTCCTCTACTCTAGCCATCCTAGAGCCCAGGTGGTCTCTTGCCAAATCCAACTTTTGGGCCGGAAGCTTGCCGATGGCGCCCCGAAATAAAGGCGTCAGGAGGTTCCTTGCCAAATCTGGGCTTTTTGAGGCCAAAGGCAGCCATTTTTTGCCACACACGGCCCTAGAACTAGTTCGATATGGCCAAACAAAGCAAAACAGTTGGAACAATGCACGAGCGGGTTGACATAACCGTGTCAAACACCCCATTGGTGCCATCTAACTCCACAGTATGTCCGAGAAACGCCCACAAAAGGCCCCAAAAGGCCCCAAATTGGCCGCAAACACCCAGAAACCAAGGACACGTTGTATCTAGAGCCCTGTGCCTCAAAACGCGAATCCAAGGGCACCTAGACCACTCGCAACCCCTCACTTTTTGTGGTTTCCATCCCTTAGATTTGCCCAAACGGACAAACAAAACCCTATAGCCACTAGGGGGGGGGGGGGGGTCAAGGCCTCACCTGGTCGCCAACCCACAGTCCGCGCCGCCTTCCCTGTGGGACCCGACTGGGCAACCGCACCCGGGTGTCCGGTCACAAGGCCTACCGGACTGTTGACCGCCCCTAGACCCCGCGGTGGCGCTCGCGGGTGGAAGATGCCGCCGTGACTGTGTGTATGTGCCATTGAGCGTCTCAGGGGAGGGGGAGGGTTGTGGCACACATGCTTGCTCCATTGTTGTTCGGCATCGGCACACATGGCGCGGGGAAGTGTGTGCCTGGTGCTCCAAGCCCCGGCAGGGAGGCTGGAGAGCCTAACGCTGAGCCCACCACGGGAGATGTGGGCTTGGGCTCGCAACCTCCACGTTACACGGACAAGCTACCCAACCGCTCCACGACTGCTTGTCAGCACGGGAAGGCGGTGGTACGTGGCACGACTGGGGTCATACCCTCACTCCTTGACTGCCTTCGGCACAGGTGGTGACGCCGCGTGGGCTGGGTCTGGCTCCCCACGGCCGAGGGCGTACCTCGGGCAGGTGGAGGGCCCCAGGGCGCAAAGAGTGCTTGCCTACCATGGGTGCCACTGGTGATAGCTGCATAGGCTGCGGCGCTATAGGCCGCATAGACGAGGGGGCCTAGGGGGCACCACACCCGAATGGCCTCTCCTTTGGGACGGGGGGGGGGGGTGCTTTTTTCCCAATATGGTCCCATTTCACTTGTTTGTTTATCGCATTTGGTCCAGCTGCAATTTTGGAGGAAAACCGCATTTTTTACTCTCCCACTTTTGGTCCAAAGCAGCCCATTTTCAAGGCATTTTGGGATACTTAGAGGGCGTTTTGAGCTAATTTGCCATATCAAAAGTCAAAAAAATCCCTGAAAACGCCATTAGCGGCATGTGTCTTGGGGAAGGGGAAGGTCCCCTTCCCCAAAATCAGCAATTCGCATCTGCAACATGGAGATAATGTCTACCATTAGTTGGCAGTGTCTACTTGAGGCAAACAAGGACTATAGTCTTCATACCTCCATGCCCGTGTGCATGGGTAAACGATGCTAGCGGACCATTTTTGGGGAAGGGGACCTTCAGCCTCGCCCTTAAGGGGGGTCCTCAAGGACAATCCTTTACAAAAAAAAGAACTTCTTAAGGACGTCCCTTGCCTAAAATTGTGCAGATTTGGGAGGGCACCTCCCAACCTGGCGCCCCCGCAGCCACTAGTGAGTTTGGGGCTCAAACTTTGATTTGGGAAGGGCATATGTCAATGCAAAAGAGGACTAGAGTAGAGTAGACTCAGAAGCGTTGGGACGGAGTACTGGCCCAAACAGAGAGGAGACGTGCTGTTTGTTGCTTGCTTGCCTGCCTGCTAATTGCTGGCTAGATTTATGGGCGTAGTAATATATCTTTTATTCGACACCCCTCCCCCCTACTCTACGTGGCTGCAGTCATCACACAGCTTAGTCTCACAAACTTGCACCCTCGCGAGTCCAGTCCCACAACCTTGCACCCTCAGAGGGAAAGGGACAGTTCCATGGTTCCATTGCCTTGCAACCACATCGGCAAAACCAGCAACTAGCACCGTGGCCCAGAGCCCATTCATTCAAATGATCCTCTTTCCTCCAAACAGAAATGCCGCTCAAGGGGATGAATGTGGCTAGGACATAGTTGCGGTCAACATCGTAAACCACACTGAGTTTGCATTTGGTTAGTTCCCAGTCTTTTGACCCTGATGATGACCTGAGGATATGTGTGGGGCAGGGGGGTCTGGAACGGAGGATCACACGAAGCCCCCCAAAGGTTGCTGTCCCAAGGCCCGTAAGGCCTCTATGCCCTGCAGTTTGGAGGTGCCCATCACATTGCGTCAAAGATGGGGGCAAAATGGGGGAAGACAATGCTTGCCTCCGCTCGCTTTTGCGCTCAGCGAGTCCATTGCTGGCATGCATTGTCATCACCGCGGCACGTCACTGACTAGCATTTGCACACTGCTGTTCCACAAACTGTGGTTACAGGGACCCGACCTCACAGAGCGGGCAGACCCAGTCCACACGCAAACCGCCCACTAAATTGACTTTCAAAACTCTCGCTGTGTGCAGGCGATATTTGTGGGATCATTCGTGCACGATTGCACCTTTGACCCACGGTGTGTGGGATGGCACATGGGAGGTGATCTGGTGCAACTCTGGACCTCAACCGCCTAGGGGGGGGGGGGGTTCAATTGTTTTTGGCACATTTGAATTCTCCCTCAAACTCTGAGCATTTTGTCCACGCATCATTCCCCCCCCCACACCAATAAACTCCCTCCACATGCCACCCAGGGACCTCTAACCCACCTTTTGAGCACACAGGCATATCGCATCAAATGCCACCAAAGCATTAGACTGCCAATTAGCGCGAACCAGTTACTTCTTCCAGAGCTGCATAACTGAGGCCTGTGCCTGTTTCTTGGCAGGGTGCTACCCATGGGCATTGTTAGACACACGTCCGGGCCTGAACCAAATCAATGGAGAGGGGGCATCCTTGCGGTGGCCTGGAAGATCCCTCAAATTGACCTATCCCCCCCCCCCCCCCCCGCACCTGTAATGCTACTGGTTGTAGATTGCGGGGGAGGTGAAACGGAGGCTAAATGACTGTGAGTCACAGACCATAAATGAAAAGAAAGGATAGGAAATTCTGCCAGACGCACAAACAAACTTGCTGAGCCCAATGAACCATGCTGTTGTTGTCGGCCCACAGCACAGGCACAAAAAGTGATGGGTGTTGGGTTTCGGGGTCTAGGGGGCAGCTCCAACTTGCTTAGGGGGGGTGGGGGTCCCATCTCAGATTCCTTACCTTGGGAAGGGGTTATAGAGGGGGGGGGGGGGTCAAATGCAGTGAGATGGGATGGGGAGACAAAAAGGTTACATTTGAAGTTTTGTTTCTTCCCTACGCTTAAAAGTGATGTGTGATGTGCCTCATGGAAGCGCGGGTGCCCATTGCAGTCCTCTGAGGGCACACCCTCACAAGGTCCGTCCCCCACAGACCTGAGACTGCATGAACGCAACGTACGCCAGGCCTTGGAGGTTGTTGCCTGGTGCATGGGTGGCGTTCTCAGGCATTGGGATGATGTAAGGCCGGCAGCTGATATTACCCCCAGCCAACAGCACGTGATTGTGCACCAGTAAACTCGGACATGGCGGTTGCGACAGTAGACTGCCCAGAAGCGCGGTGCAGGAGGGAGGGCCACACATCGAGCAGGTGCACGGGGCTGGGCTCTCAAGGAACAGGCAGGGCACAGGGATGGCAACTGGCACAAGAAATGGGGGATACAGAGATGATGCAGTAGCATGTTGTGGGCATGGCAGGGCTGAGCGGCATGTGGGCGGGTGGAAAGGGAGGGAAGAGGGGGATGCGACAATCTGGGCGGAGACACAAATGGCAGAGGGTTGGCAGTTGGGGGATGCCAGGCGTTGAAGGCTGGCAGTAAAAGGTGGATAGAACAGGGTGCAGGCAGAGAGGCATGCTGAACCTGATCTGATGGGCTGGCCCACGTATTTCCCCTGAAGAGCATTGCCTTTTCGTTAGCGTCGGGGGTCATGGGTGTGGAAGAGATTGTGAACGCCTTGCAGATTCTATTCCTCCGGTGTTTGCGCAGAGGCCCATCCGGGTGGGGAAGGGGTGGGGTGTTGCAGACAAATTTGTACGTCTGTTGGGGTGGGGAAAAAATAAATGTCGGGGGGGGGGGGGAGGAGCCCGTTTTCTAAACCCCCCCCTTTAGCAGGGGCTCTTCAGGCATGCTGCCAAAAAAGGCCCCCTTCTCCCACACACCCCCTTTCTAAGGGGGGGCTCTTTGGGATTGCCCATAGAGCGCCTTTCTCAGCCATTTTAGATCAAAAAACCTTTAAGCATCTGTGGTGGACAAAAATTTGAGTGACAGCCATCCAGATAAAATCCAATTCCCAGCATCGCAAGCCCTTGTGTGACACGCTGCAGGCACACTGCAGGCAAACAAAGGATTTTACAAAGGCCCGGCCGAAGAAGCCCCTTTCTGCAAACCCCCCCCCCCAAGAAATTGGGGGGCTCCTAGCCCCTCTCCCCCTGACAAAATTTTTTCCACCACCCGTGTTGTTCGGTGGGCGGGGGGATGGGGGGGGCTAAAAAAGGTGAACTAAGCGAGGATGGGGGGATGCCCAAGCATGGGAATGGCCGCACGCCGGCAGAGATGAATGACACAGAGCAACACATGGCCCCGTCACATTCATCACTCCGTAGGGCCTGCCTGTGGGTATTGCTGTCCTCCCACCCACCCTGCGGAATGGCAACATTGCAAGATATCATCGTCATCCTCTTGTGGGCGAGGTCAACACCTGCTGAGCCACAAATCTCGCGTGTCATGCACCACTCCCCAGCCCAGAACGTCTGCCAAGGATACATAGGGCAAGCTGCTGCTGTGCCTCCACCCAACAGCCCCCTTCGTGGCGCGGTCGTACATCTGCAGGGCACAGTTGAGGCAATGCCGAGAAAATTGCTGAGCCCCAACTTTACCTGCCAATCCCCTACTCAATCGCTTCCCCTCCGCAAGTGGTACCATCAGCAACGGGATCGTGGCATGTTTCAAAAGGGGTCTCCATGTCCGACACTTCGCCTTGTAATGCAGCAGAAGGTAGTTGGAGAGGACCTGAATGCGGCTGGTGACAGTGACTGGAGCAGGTGGACTTTCAGTCCTGGGGGGGGGGGGGTGTAGAACCCTTTGACCCCCCGCCCCGAAAAGATGTGAGCCCAAATGTGTGTGACCGAGCCAGGCCCAAAATGGACCCCAAAATTCAGAAAACGTGGAAATGGTCAGTTTGGGATCAAGACCACAAGAAGGCCTTGTGTTTGATGAAGCTGTTTCAACCATTTTTCACTCGAACATCAAATTTCATAGTGGGTAACCAGTAGCCCAAACCATCGGGCCACCCCCCCCTCGCAGCTTTTGCAGCTTTTGGGGTGCTCTAGGCCCAGATCCAACCCCACCCTAGCGATTGAGAGTTCGATCGCCCCAGGTTGTGTCCCAGAAAAACTGCGTGTGTGGGCCCCAGTGTGAGCAGGTAGCCTGACCTTTTCCGGGGGTAGAGTAGTCAGACGCTGAAACAATCTTTTGGCACCAAAATCGGCTTCAGTATCCGCCACATCAAAGTGGAGAGGGCCAGAGGAGGTGCCAAAGAAAGGGCTCCAGGGCACAGCAACCGGTTGCTCCCCTGGTTGCACACTGAATGGACTGTGGCGAACCATATGAACTGGTCGGCACAACTGGGAAAGGGGAATGGGGCCCTGGGCAGCCGACTGACCCACCCACATTAGAACACAATTTCCTTGTGGCAAAAGTCCAATTGATTGAAGATGGCTGCGTCATCGTACCTCTAGTCCAGTCACTTTGTTGTACACGAGGCGGTAGTGGCCAAACGTTGGAGAGGGATAGTAGCACCACTTGGGTCTACCTGAATGGACAAGTGCCAGGGCTGGGGGCCAAAGATGGGGTATCTGCGATAGGATGTCAGGACTGCAATGTGCAATAGCGGCTCACAGCTAATCCTGGCTGCCTCTCAGATCTCTATTGTGGACTTCCCCTGGGAAGTCAGGGAATCAAAGCGCTTTCATGCGGACGCGGCTCATGGCATAAGAACACTGGCAGTGTTGGGAGAATTTCCCTTTCTGTTCATAGGATGCCCTCCAGGCCACACTGGGGGCTGCGCTACCAGCATGGCATGGATGGTCCCACAGATTCGAAAAAAAAATCCCTCCCAGGGTCAAAAAAGCCGTATCGCCGCCCCCCCCCCCCCCTCCCCGCTCCTCAGGAGGCTTGCCGGCGCCCAAAATTCGGAAAGCCCCATTTCTACTTTTGGAAGCAGCGTGTCAATGGGGCCCAGAACAGCCACTGTTTTGCCCTGCATTCATTGAAAAGGCAACTGCCACCCTTTTAACCTCCCCCCCCCCAATTACTATTGGCATTTTCGGCGAGGGGTTTCACAGTGACTGATAAATGGCTCTGTCAATGGAGCCCTCAGCCCGGAGTCCACATTTTTTGGGGTCTCTGCTGAACATGCAACCCAACTTCCTCTGAACCACAGGCGCCAGCCGTGTCTAGCAGATGCCCCATGGCTGAACAGACTCAAATCGCTTTGTTTTCGAAAGGCTGAGGGTTCCGCAAGGTGGTGCGGCTCAGCAGGACCGCAGTCCTCAGCACAACCAATCAGCCCCCACCTAGCTGCTGGGCTGTACAGGCCGCAGCATCAACCACGGACGGCAGGGAGTGTGCCATCCATGCTCAGCCAGTGTGCCAAGTCATACTTCCGTGCTAACGCACTGGTTCAGGTTTTCAGGAGGAAAGTCTCTACGTTGGTGTACATTATGTCCACAGTAGGCACTGTAGTAGGTGAGTGGGACAGTTGCCGCTCTGCTAGTGGTGCTGCTTCAGCCCTTGGCAGGCCTCCCATTTCTGTTGCCTGCACACTTCACACCAAGTCTTTCCCAAGGCTGTGAAGTTTGGAGGATGATCACCACCATAGGGTTCCGGATCAACAAGTTTTCCACAATGCGCAGCATTTTTGGGCATTTTGTGTTGAGGAAAAACACAGGTGGCTTGGCACTGTGGTCTGTGGGCAGGGCCGCTCGGTCCCCTGTGCAGTAGTGGCTGGGCACGCCGGACCTCCAAACCCCAGCCTCAAGCTGCACTTCGGTACCCAGTCGCTACAACCAATGGTTCGGGAACTGAGGGCGTCCACAACCACACACAGCCCACAGGGACGTCTCCATAAAACACATACAAGTGTGTGAAACCGAAAAGACCAATTGCCAAACCTACTGCAACAAGGTTTACCCCACACCCCCGCCCCTACCAAGTACTATCCGGCACACTAAGCCTTTACAGCATACCCATAGAACACCCGCCCCTTCCCTGGACATATGGGAACAGGGAGGCACGCTAAAGCGAGATGTCCCTCTGGGTTTTGGAGATGTCCCTGTGGGCTGTGTGTGGTTGTGGAGATGTCCCTGTGGGCTGTGTATAGATGTGGAGACAGTTGAAAGGTAACCCATGGATGGGAAAAAGTGTAATCCGTGTATTTTTTTTGCCTGTAACCCGCGTATGTAAAAAAGTGCAACCCATGTAATTTTTTTTATGTAACCCACGTATGGAAAAAAGTAATGGGGAAAAAGTACTGCTTTTTTTGTGTAACCCGCGCACGCTGTTTTCTCAAGGAAAGAAGGAGGACAGCAAGAACAACCCAACAACCACAATTGTTACCGGAGGAGGTGAAGCATATAGCCCCCATGGACATTTTGGGTACCTCCGGCATGGGTAAAGCAACAAAACCATAGCATAAAGGGTGGCTTGCATGGAAATTTATACTCATCGCCTACATATGGCGGAAATAAATAAATAATGTTGGAACATCACCAAGGGTGCATGCAGCGGTACAAGTAGTTGCACTACAAGTAGTTGCACAATACCCTCTTGCAGAATAGCTAGGACCCGGTGTTGCCTGACTTAGGCTAGTTCCGTGCACAACTGTCATAAAGATCCTTTTTGAGCTGCACGGCCAGCTTGTCAATGAAGAGTTGGTCACGCTCCATCCGACCAGTTGCGCCTTCACGATAGGGCTCGGGGACCGTGAACCACTCTCCACGACCTCCACCCGTTGAAGGGCATCTTCCACATTGGCAGCATTGGACTTGCCTAAGGAGGAGGGGGTTTGATCCCGAGGCTTGGAGGCTTGAACACGTGCGAGCAGCTCAACACTGCGAGTGACCGCCCTGCAAGGCCCGCAGCGCATTCACCGGATCAATGCCGCCGACAAGCAATACACAAAATATGAAGGAGTCACAAAATAGCTCCGTAAAATCCAAGTCGCGTTCCGTAAGCCGCACATTTTGCCGAAGGGGTTCGCTGGTATGATGCCCAAGAAAGAGGTGAGTGCACTGACTTTGGCAGAGAACAAGGGACTGCTGATGGATACGGCATCGGGGCACGCATGTGTGATTGCAGTGGATGTGGAGCGGAAAATGCTTACATCGTGGACCCACTACTTCTGCGGCCCAGCGAAATAGTCGGCAACCCATTGAAACATGCAGGTTGGAAAGTCCATGGCCTAGGGTAGGAGTGGTCACAGAAGGTTCCCTAGGCCAAAAACTACTTGTTTCTGGCAACCGAGCAGCAACTTTTTTGCACACCCCACAGAAAAACTGGGTGATACCGCGTGAAGAAGGTTTCTACAGGAACAAAGGGTCGATTTCGGAGCAGAACCACGCGTTGCAAATGGAGGCGCTGCAGTGGCTGAGGGAGTGGTCGAACCTTGCACTGTACAAGGGACGAGCAAAGCGAGGTGGGCCCAGAGTGCTGAAGCGACCGGTGATGGTTGCTAAAGCAACCCAAGATCTTCCCACCGCATTGTCACAAGCGAGGCCCAATGACCACAAGGCGAAATCCCGGTCGAGTACTGTGGTAGTGGTGGCGTACACAAGCGGCCACCTTGCATGTGGCTCAGAGGTCAAGGGCGCCCTTGTGGATTTGTGTTGGCGACGGATGCCACCCAGCTGCAGTATTGCAGCACAACTCGCGTACAATAGGTACTGGGATTGCACGCCGGGAAGGAGGCCAAGATGCACAATGGGAAGACGCCGGCATTGATTGTGAGCAAGGTGTCCAGCGATGGAGCTGCCGGGGACGTTCGTGCCAAGGCGAAGGGGCTAGGTCGTAGGCCCAAATACAAGCAGAGACAAGAAGAAGAAGAAGAAGAAGAGGTAGAAGAAGCAAAGGAAGAAGAAGAACAGGAAGAGTGGGTAGAAGAAGAAGAAGAAGAAAAAAAGGCAGAACAGGGAACGGCCGAAGAAGAAGAAGCACGGCGGCATCCCATGAAAAGGAGGAGGACCACATGAGTGGCGGCATGGCGGCTACTACATTGAAGAAGGGACAAAAAACAAGTGGCAGTGGGATGACATGAGAGGGAATGAGACATGGGTCAACGGGTTGTGCACCCTGGTTGTGTGCCGGTAGCCCCCCCCCCCCCCCCGTGCAGTGGAGCAATCTGCTTTGCTGTGCCACCCTCCCTCCTTGTCAAGTTTGTAGCGCAACCCCTACAACATCATCCAACACCATCATTAACACCGCATGCACATGGGGCTACCTACGGGTGTGTGGGGAACGTGTGGCACTGTGGGGTTAGTGGACCGCAACGCTGTACAGTGGGTGATGGGGAAAGCCGCAACCGGGGCGGCAGGTCCACGATGGGGGCAATGGTGGGATGGTGGATAGGTGGTGGATCAGCACATGGGTGGAACAGCTGGGATGGGGACGGGGACGGGGACAACAAGGGGAGGAAGTGGAAAGGCAAGGGGCAAACCAGGGGGGGGGGGGGGCGTACCATCGCCGACTCCCCCCCATTTTCTAGCCAATTTCAGGGCAGCGGGGGGGGTCTGGGGGGGGGGGGGTCTGGAGCCGGCTGAAGGGGAGGGGGGCACCCGGATCCCAACATATATGGCTTAAAATGACCCTCTCATCACGCTAGACATTTTTGCGGTATGTATGTTGGCAAAAAAAAAATGCAACAAGGGGGGGGGGGGGGGGGCATGGTAGGTGGTACTTGCGTTGAAGGGCATAGCACCCCCGAGTCAATTCCCAGCCACCGTTGCCAGTGGCGCCCCACCTAGGCCGAACCATGCATGTTGTGAAGAAAGAGTTTATATATGTTTCGAAACCCTTTGGAGGAGAGGGGGGGCAGGGTTTGCAACGCGCGCAATACGTTTTTAAAAAAAAGGATTCTCTCCGCGCACTATGTGCCCACAACGTGCGCACGCACTATGCCCGCACACCAGTTGTACATCGTGTGCACCAACGCGCCGCGTGCCCTTCATGGGGTTCTCCTCCTTGGGGCCTCAAAACATGGGTGATTGGAGTGGTGGAGTGGAGGAAGGTAATGAAAGGGGCGCTAAGAGCGCTCGTCCACCGGACGATCAAAGTAGTCCTCGTCGTCAATAGACGAATTGCTTGCTTTGCAGGTGCTCTTCTTTTTGGCCTTGAGAAGTGCGTCCAGCCGCGTCTTGTCTCTTGCCCGCTTCCCGGTGGACTTCAATGGCCGTGTCCGACAATCCCCCTCCGTAGTGGCCTCCGATTCAGAGGGTGGCAAGGGTGGAGTATGAGATGTTGTTGGCGGCATCGGGGGAGTCAGAATTGGCGGGGCCCACAAGTGGGCGGAAATGCTACATCACCCCTGCATTCTCGAGGACCCCCAACAAAGGGGGCAAAATCAAAGCAAAAAAAAACAAAAAAAACAAAAAGGCGGGAAGAAAATTGCTCTGCGGTGGGGGGGGGGGGGGGGCACGGAAGCCCATTTTCCCAACCCCCCCCCCTCCCTCCTTGGCCGCCGTGACGGGAGGGGGGGTTCAGGGCGGGGGTGCCCGACCTGCCGTGCCGGGGGGGAGGGGGGTCAACCCAACATCTATGGCTCAAATTGATACCCACGTCGCGCTGATAATTTTGACTACTCAAATGTGGGGGGGGGGGGGGGGGGCAGGGAATTATTGGTGGAAATAATTTTCGGACCAAATTTTGTGTTCGGCGCCAACATCTGTTCTTACACAAAACAAAAGGCCCCACACGGAACCCCATTTCTCCAACCCCCCCCCCTCCTTCGGCGGGCGTCCATGTCACCCCCCCCCCCCCCCGCAGAGCAATTTTCAGGTCGCCAAACAAAAATTTTCCCATGATGTCCATGATCCTGCCTAGACTCTTGCAGACTGCCCCCATTGGGTTTGAACCCAGGACCTTCCAGTTGTAGAGGCACTGCTTTACCCACTAGGGTATGGCCCATTTTTGACATACCTCTGCACAAGGGTATTATTCATATTTGGCCCAATTTGGTTTTCATCCACTATTGGGTTCTCCAAAAAAAACTGAGTATTTTGAGTATAGACACATGGGGTGAAAACCTATTTCTTCAGCCTCTACTAAGTCAAGCAAAATTTCCTTAGGGCGCCTTCGGCGCCCATGATGCAGCACTTCCCAGCCACAACCCAGCAAGGAGGGGGGGGGGGGGGGGCGTCGGTGTAAAAGGTCTAGTCCCGGCGCCCCCCCCCCCCCTGGGGCAAACACCACAATGGTGATGCAAAAAACCTTGCACAGGCGATGCACACAGGACAACGTGGGCCTAACCCAAGTAGCGACACAAACTGGACATGACTTGTGGTGGAAAGGGAGGAGGGAGGAGGAGAACACACACATTGAGCCTTTGGAATCTTACCAACTCCTGCACGGGACAAGGCCGGCGAACCAGGACAAGGTACAAACAAGGGAGGCAAACGGGGCAAGTGACCGTGACCCAGGACAAAGTGCACGGGGGCAAGGGGGCAAGAAAGGGTTGGAAGAAAGGTTGGGCAGAGGGGCAGTAATCGAGGTTGGAATAAGGGAAGGGAGGTAGGGAAGGGGGAAGGCCTGCCGCCTAAGATTGAACTGTAAAGAGAGGGAGAATAGGGCAGCGGTGGGCGGAACAGATGGTGGACAAGAGGTGGATTAGAGAGAACAGAGCAGGGTAGGGGGATTGGCGGCAGGGTAAGGGGTTGGGAACCCGGTGCTCCATGAGTTGGCCCCAGGATCGGGGGCCTGTGATTGTTGGAGAGAGACACGTGTCACGGTTAAAGAAAAATTTCCACCTCTAGAGGGATTGTTTTCTCTCCCCCCCCCCCCCCGATTGTCTATGCTTCAACCCGCTTGTCCGTCCACAAGGTGGTAGAGCCCACCATAACGAAGAAACATGGCTTTTTGAGGATTGGAGATCAAAGGTTGATGTCGATTCCCTCCTTGAAGCCACATCACCCCATGGTTCTCCGAAAGAGGAGAACCGTAACACTTATGAGGAGGCAACTGTACTGCTCAACAAAGCAAATAGTGCAAAGGTTGAAGAGGTGGAGGTGGATGAGGAGGCCCCTTCCCCACCGAAGATGGTGGCGAAAGGTGAAGTCTTGGGATTACGCTTTGCCCAAATATGTGTTGTTGATGCCCACCTGAAGTATGAGTGGTGATGACACCACACCTCTGGTTGTCGGAGGTTGGTTGAAAAATAGGGACATCACAGCGCGGTTGACCGACAAGCTATATCATTTAGAAATGGATGGGCCCCATGCATGGACCATGGCGATCTCGTCCATTTTGTCCCTCATCTGCAAGATGAGGGCATATGAATCTGGTCAGCCCTCAGCTTGTGATAGTTTGGGTTGGCGCCGCCGCCACACCATTATTGCGAGTAGTGATGATCACGAGCAGCTGCATTGGTTTCCTTGTGCGATGGATTGCACCCAGCGTGTATGGCACGGGGGGGTTTTGGCATGACGCCATGGTGTGATGATCTCGTCTGCAGCTGGCGGCGCCTACTGGCCGATCGCCATTCGCTGCCCTTCCCTTGGACCCTTTCCCTCCATAGGCGGTGGTGCCCATCAGCTTCTCACCACCCTTTGACCTTCCTCTTCCTCCTTGCCCTAACCTTCCCTCTCCCCTCCCCTTTCCCTTCCCTTGGCCTTTCCCTCTGTAGGCCACCGTGCCCATCGGCCTCACCACACTCCTTCCCTTCCCTTTCCCTTGGTCGGTTGTGCCAACGGAGCCCCCGGACTTGCCCTGTTTCACTTCTCTGCGTCGAGTCCACTCAGAGGAAGGCAAATGCCTTCGCCGTTGGCCAGGTGCGTCCAAGCGGCCATCCCAAGCCGGCGGTGAGGTACCTCTCCCCAACGGCGGCTGGTGGGCCCTGGGATGGCCACTTGCGGGGTCGTTTCCCCGACGGGGGCACATAACAACCTTTCTCCTCCAAGTTCCCGCGCTCAGTCCATCCTTTGGCGAGCGCAACACAAACCCCCTACCCTCTCCTTCATGCCTTTGCTGCGCGGACGGGGGTTGTGGGGGATGCGTGGGTGCACGGGGGAGTAGGATGTAGCGGGTGACGTGGGGTGGCCCTCTTACCGTCGCTGGCCGCCCACTTCGTTGCGCGACTCCCCGGACCACCTCAACATAGGAGCGAGTTGTTGTTGGGTTGACGGTGGTGTCCCGTGTTGGATGGAGGTGCGTAGGGCCCCTTGCTGGCCCCCTTCTCCCGGCTTGGTCCGGGCGCTTGACGACGTGGTGCGTCCCTTTTCTGGTTGAGTTGCTACGCGAGGGAAGGAGTCTCTCCCCTGCTCGCTTCTCAGTGCCAGCACGCTGGGACTTACTGCCGTGGTCACTCCCTTGAGAGCGCGGCCCCCGGTGGGCTTGCGTTGCCACATCGGGCATCTCGCTGAGGCCCCATTGGACCCCCCGAGAAGAACTCGGTGCACGTGTAGACTTCATTGTTTTGTTTTGGTCGGTGTTGGTCACCACCCTGGCTAAAAATGTGCGGGGGTTGCCTTCCCCCTGCCTGTTGTTTGGCCTTGCCCCCTACTCCGCCGGCGAGAAAGCTCGCTGCGCGTTGTGGTAGCCGGGGCGCATCCAATGGAGACTGCGGCGCCGTCTCCATTGGGCATGGGTCCAGAGGCCCGTCCACGGCCGTACCTCAGACCACATCATTGTGCCTTGTTGCTGTATCACTGGGGGCCGCGGCTCCCCAGTGTGAGTCTCGGTGGCTGGAGGATCTTCTCCTCCCCAGCAGAGCCATGTTGATGGTGTGAGACTCTCCTTTCCATCAGGCTTTTTGCTTTCATTGTTCTTCCTTCTCCTCCCGGCGCCGGGTTGCCCGTCCCTTGGGTTCCTGGGTCGCTTGGCGCCCGGTCTCAGTCCCTCTTGCTTCAAGGCCTAGGCAATGCCATGGTGCGTTCCGGGTCGCGCCTTTGTGCTCGGCACTGCGCTGAACAAGTTGCACCCCGTCACCTTGACGCCGTCGGAACTGTGCGACCGTGCGCTTCCACGCCCTCTTGTCACCCGCGGGTGGGGCTTGTCCGCTTCTCACTTGGCTTCCATCTTCTACTCCTTGTACAGCCGGATGCCTACTTGCTCGGCAATCACGTTTGCCCTGTGCAAGTTTTGCATCAACCTGGTTGTGTCCTCCACTGTGAAGTTGATGCCCTCCCCGATGATGAACACCTCCGGCTCCCAACGTCTCACCTCCGGCACCCATACCGTTGAGGCTAGCACTCGCACTTTGTACACCTGGTCTGGTGCCAATAAGTACATGTTGCTTCCTGCCTCGGGGTAGTCGGAGAACCACCCTCTCCTCCTTTTCTCCGCGAGGATCCGGTCCGCTTGGATGGCGCGGACGTGGTGCGTGTGCCACCGGAACTTCTCATGGAACAAGAGGCGGCGGGTCCGTTGCGTTCTCGACCCCGGTGGCGGTGCGCCCTTCGGTGTACCCTCACCGTGGCTAGCCCCCATTCCACTCGCATGTTCGGAACGACCGGGCCTTTTGCTTCCCCACAAGAAAGACCAAAAACCCTCTCCATCGCCCTCCGTTTCTGGGTTTTTGGCACTTGGTGGCGCTTCCTCCGGGGCTGTTTGCCCCGCCGAACTTGAGCTGTTGCAGAAATTGGATCGAAAGTATGTGGGGTTGAACTGGTAGTTGGGTGGTTCCTCCGCCGGCCTTGGCGGTGTCACCCCGGGCGCACTTTTCCATCCCTCGTAGCCGGAGGTCAACCTTTTGAACAGGTGGGTGGCTTTGGCAATGTTGTTCATGTTCTTGTCCGGATGTAACCGCAACACCCACTTTTTGTATGCGGCCTTCACTTCATCCAAGGTGGGTGCACTACCCACTCCAATCTGTTCAAGAAAGCTCCATCCTTCAAAACCCGGGGGCAGCACCTCAACGGGCTCAACTACCTCCGGGACCACCTTCTTCTTGTCCACTTTTACTCGGCGCATCCCTCCCACTAACAACACTTGCACTTTGTCCTTGTAGATCTCCTCCAACACCCCCTTGTGGCCCTCCAACTCCGGTTGTCTCATCCCTACTAGCCTCACCCCATTCCATAGTTCAAATGTTTCTTCCTGCCCTCCCATCTCTCCTTCTTCACTCCTTTCCTCCTTTCTTCCGTGCGGTTCATTGTCTCCCGCCACCCCGCGTCCTTTTGTTTCTTCCCCGTGCTGTTGTTGTTGGGCAGCTTTTGAGTCCTCGGCGCCTCCCATGTGCTCCACCTCTTGCACCCTGACCCTATCCAATGACACCAAAACCCTTCTGCCACAGTCCATTCGGAGTCTTACTTTTCCTTGTTCCTCGATGATGCTTTCAACCTCACCTGTCTTCCCCTCCAATTCCATCTTTTTCTTCATGCCTGTTAGTGCTACTCTTCCCCCGAGAACAATGCGATGGCCATCCACTCCAACCACTTCCGGTCTCTCGGAGTCACTTTGCTGTGGTTCGGCCCGTGCTTGTGGCTTGGGGGGTTGTTCCTCCAGCGCCACCCCTGCCTTCCTCGCTTTGCTGCGTTGTTCTCTCCTCCTCTGCTTGTGCCTCTCTCTTTCCTCCCGCAACCATTTGGCTGGCCTTGCCTTTCTGCACCTACACTGGAACACCCTGTTGCTGCGGAACACCTTCTTCGCCTGGGAGACAGTGACCCCAGCACACTTCTAGTGCATCCAGTGCCCCTGGCTGCACCTCACTGCTCCCTCCTTGGCAGGGGGGGGGGGGGGCTTGGTTCTAGAAGCCAACTACCCCCCGCAACTAACTGTTCGGTGGACGCCCCTTGGGGGGAGGGGGGGTTCTGGGAGGGCCGGCGGGGGGTGTCGGGGGGGGGGGGGGCGCCAGGGAGGGCCGTTCCCTTGGTACCTGTATGAAAAGTAGTATTGTTCACCATCATATTTCATATATGAACGGTTCATATATGAACCATGAATTATGAACAGCTTTTATGAACGCTTCTTTGTCCACAGATTTTGTTATGTCTTACCCTCCCTCCGTCTTCACGGAGCTGAACATGATGCTTGTTCGGCTCAGTGGTGCCACCAGTCTTCGTGACAGCAAGTGTTCCGACCTGTTGGCCCAATGGATGCCATCGTCCCCCCTCATCCGGGCCCGTTTTACGGAGGCAATGGACCACGCTCCCCTCCCGGCGGTCCACAAAACCAAGGTGCAGGCCATCCGTACATATGCGGAGGCCCTCTTTCCCGCAACTTATCTGATAGGGCTCCTTTTGGAGTTGGGTGCACCCCGCTCCGGCTTCCGGGTGTTGTCTGAGTACATGCCTACACCGCCCGCACGAGCTTGCCCTTCCCACGGCCGATCCCCACACGGGACCAATTTGATGCAACGTGGAAGTCATTGACCGCTCCGCTTGCGTTGTCCCCCCCGGTGGAATGTGCCGACCCCCCATCGTCGGGTCGCTGCTGGCCCCTGCGGTCGTGGGCACAATACGTGCAATCCCGGCCGGCACTGTGCCAGTCTATTGACTGGACCCGCCCCCTCACCTTTGTGGTGCGGGGTGACGGGTATCCTTGCGCCGGTGGCAGTTGGTCGCAGCTATCGGTGAGGCTATTGAACCATGGGCTAAAGGCGCGTACACCCGCCTTCCTATGGGTCATCGGCATGGCCGTCACGGGGGACAAGGATATGGTTGCCCTGGGCCAAATTTGGGCTCAAGTGCTACAGGTTTGTAGTCTGCATTTTCATGTTCATAAGTTGTTCATAATTCGCGCGTTCATAATTCGAGAACTGCCGTCATAAAACGCCGTGCTGCCACGGGGGGGACGTGTCCTCGCTTCTGTACGCCACTCCCCCCCCCCCAGTACAAGTGGGCCGAAGGCCCCCAAAAGGGGGGGGGGGGCTTCTTGGGGGGGGGGGGGTAGCCGCCGAGGAGGGCCTCCCTAGGGGACTAGCTAGGCGCTGCTATTTGCTGGGCGGGGGGGGGGGGCTAGGGGAGAGGGTTTAGCAGAGGTCTAGTCCAGTCTGGTAGAGACGCGGTGGCCTAAGGGGTTACTCTACAACAACGGAGGCCTCCACTCTACCTCCTCACCATTGCAATGGTGGTTGTAGGCGCCCACACCCCCTGCCTGGGGCCCAAAAGAGGGCGGAAATGCTACATCACCCCTGCATTCTCGGGGGTCCCCAACAAAGGGAACAAAATCAAAACTCAAAACCTACGCCGGGGGTCACCATGATGCACCACGCAACAAAGCGTGGATTCAAAGATTGTCCCGGTTTCCTCAATAGCACGGGACGGTTGGGGCCCAAAAGAGGGCGGAAATGCTACATCACCCCTGCATTCTCGGGGGTCCCCAACAAGGGAAACAATATCGGAAGTCAAAACCAATGCCGGGGGTCCCCATGATGCACCACGCAACGAAGCGTGGATTCAAAGATTGTCCTAAGTGCGCCCCCTTAGCGCATCCCCTACGTTCCCCCTATGTATGGCTAGTAGCCATTGACCCTTGGTAACTAAGTGGGCCCGGAGGGCCCGGAGGGGGGGGGGGGGGTCGCGTACCGGGACCGAGGAGACGTCCCCCCTGTGCGTGCTGCCCATTTGTAAATTATGAACGTGTTTTATGAACACGAATTATGAACACCTTTTATGAACACAGGTCCTGCAGTCCATCATTGGCTGCAGAAATTTTACTGGTGCGACAGCTGGGTGCCGGCATAGGTCCTCCTTGGTGGGGACCAGCACTGCCCGTTTATGAACCATGAACGCGATTTATGAACGCATTTTATGAACGCATTTATGAATGGCACTGTCACAGGTCGTGGACATGGAAGTGAACCCGGCGGACGTCGCGGGGGTCCGCATCCGGTACAAGTTGGGCACCGCGGAGTTCAGCATCGCCCTGTCCGCCCTGTACCAGCTGCTGCTCAACCCCCAGCGGGGGTGTGCCATCCTATCCGGGCTGCGGGAGTGGGAGCGCTCCCGCCGCCTGACGGACACGTGGGCGGCCAACACCCCCTGCTGGGCGGCCCTGGGGGAGTTGGGGTGGGAGGGGTGTTCGGACGAGGACATCCTGATGTCCAGCTGTGGGATGAAAGCCCCCACCCCGGCCAGCCCCCGCAGCGCCTCCCCGGCAAAGCCCGCCCCCGCCGAGAAACCCAAACCCCCTGCCGCACCCCCCCCCCCCAAACCCCCGCAAAGCAAGAAGCGCCCACCGGCGCGCAAGTCCTTCGAATCGGGCAGCAGCTCGTCGTCGGACCAGGCACTTCACCGTCCCCATGGGAAGGGGAAGGGGAAGCAGGCGCAACAAAAGCGGCGCGAGGAGCCCCCTCCTTGGAGGGGGATGAGTCACCTGACCCCCTGCTTGGTGAGCAGGTGTTTGTGCCCTACCCCGATGGTGTCTACCCGGGGGTTGTAACCTTGGTTGTGGCAGGGGGGGGGGGGGGATAAGGTGTGGGTGGAGTACCCAGGGGAAAAGGAGATGTTTCGGGTTGAGAGGCATCTGTTGTATGCCACAACAGTTACCCATTGGGAGCTGCAGAAGGCCGCCAAGGCCAAGGCCAAGACCAAAAAGAAGTCTAACCCCAAACCGGACGCTGACCCGCCGGCTGAGCCGGCCCCCAAGCCAGCCAAACGTGAACCCAAGCCTGAGGCTAAGCAGGCCCCTCAGCCCGAGCCCAAAGCTGCCCCTCGGGCCGCCCCCATGGAGGTGGATGCCCCAGCGCACCCCTCGGCCAAACCCGCAGCCAGACCACCAGCCTAAACCCATGCCCAGGCCCCGGATGGATGTGAAACCCAGGCCACGGCCCCCCTTTGGGAGGACCCAACAGGCCCCAGCCCTGAGGTGTAGGGCGGCATGAACCTGCAAGGACAAGGAAGCACAAGCAAGTACAAGAAAGATTGAAGCCTGAGCGATTTTTGTGTGCATGTGCTGCTGTTCATAAATGCGCTCATGAAACGCGTTCATAAAACGCTCTGCGCGTTCATAAAACGAGAACTGAATTATGAACTGAATTATGAACCAAATTATGAATAGGGGAGGAGGTTTTCATAATTTTCAAAAACCGGCAAAAATGGCAATTTTTCCAAAAAAAAACCCGGCAGCCAAAAAAAAAACTCACCCCAAGGGTGGTGACCCAACCCCCCTAATTTTGAACGAACATGGCCCATGGGTACCCTAGCAAGAGCAAAATCCGTTCATATTTCATAAAACGATTGATGATGAACAAAACTACCTTTCATACAGGCGCCAAGGGTTCCCTGGGGGGGGGTGGGGGGGGCTCCGAACAAATGGGTATGCAGCCTCGGTTTGATCTGACAGTTCGCACCGCCCCTTCCCACAAACGAGGCTAGGGTATCATCGGCTTGGGTATTCCCATCCACATTGGGAACCTCAGGGGGGTGGGTCCTGAGGCGGTCATGGGATTAGAGTTACAACTTCGGCACCCATCGGCTCCTTGAGCTGGTAAGTTTGACAACTAACTATTGGCCGGAGGCACCTTGGAGGGGGAGGGGGGGTTTGTCGTCCTAGGACCCGCGGAGTCGCCCCTCTGTGGTGTATGGGCATTCGTAGTGTGGATTTGGGAGCCATTGGGTGGGACCTCTTTGATGGTACCAAAGGTACGGTAGTTGAGGGAAACAAAAAGAGTGGGATTCAAGCTATTACAAGTAGTCATGGGACAGAGAGGTGCAAGATATGCTAAAAGAAGAAGAAGGTTGGTGTGAGGTGCCTCTGAAGGTAAAATAAAGGGGGGCTCTTTGGAGATGGTACCAATGGCAAAAAGAAATTCTCCTAGTGTCCAACAAGAGACCGCCTCACTCCAATCATTTTGCGGCATAGTGCTCATGATCCACGTGGATAATACCCGTGGTTCGTTTGTCGAAACCTTCTGACAAAGGTGTAAGACGGAGGGTCACACAGCCTTCTCTTTGGTGAACTGCCTACTCAAACAAGTGCAAAGATTGGCAACCACATGTCCAACCATCTTTTAGCACCGTCAAGCCCTTAGCATGGACGGTGACCTATCTTGCCGCTGGGTGGTCCTCCATGACGGCTTCTAGGGGCTCCTCATCGGTGCCGTCGCGTGTTGGCTACCTTCTTTCTTTGGTTCTTGTTCTTTGGCACACCGGCAACAGCTATTGGTCGTGGTGGTGCACGTGTGGGCACCGGAATGTGTTACACATGTCCTTGGTGGTTGCTGCTACTCTCCTCAGATTGCTTCTCCTTCGTCACTCCCTTCACCACTAGTAGGCCGGCTCTGATTCTATGGGCCTTCTGCTCCATCGTGGCTTTCCATTTCCCTTTGAAAATCGCGCGTAGCATATTGCTCTAGCATGTATCCCTATCAAACCAATCGCGGGCCGGCTCCGGCTCTTTTGAGGTGGCCCATCTCATGATTTCTTCACCATGTGTCTTCAACACTAGGCGCTTGCAATCCGGTTGGGCTTGTCAATGCACGGTGTCTCGCCATACCTTTCCCCACTCCTTGGGGGCTCTTCTGGAAATTGTTTTTTCTTCTTCTCTTTAGCAGTTTGGGATAGTGGTAACCAGAGTAACCAGACATCGTTGTGACACAAAAGTGTGTGCAACGTTGAGGATGCACGGCCGGGGGGGGGGGGGGGGCATCACCTTTTGCAACAGTTAGTCACTGCCATGTTTTTTTTATTCATTTTCGGTGCCGCCCTGCCTAGGACTGTTACTGTCACCCACACACAACGACAGCACACCTTGCGATATAGCGCTGTCAGCTTTGGGGCGCAGCACAGCACCAGGCAAATTCCAATCTTTAGGACTGCACCGATTAAATTCTGAGAGCAAAGCAAGGTGGAGCAGTGGGCATGGGACACACAATGTCCCACTCAGGAAACTAGGCACACCCAACCTTGCAGGTAAAAAAAATTCACCATATCCGACAACCCCCAGGCATCCAGACATAAGGACCCAAACCCAAACCTGCACTGCCCAAATCCCCAGGCACCCAGACATATGAATGCACGGTCCCAATCCCGCACTGCCCAAATCCCAACCCTGCGGGTCCAAAAAATTCACTACATGCGACAACCCCCATTGACCCATACATATGAATGGTATACCTGTGTAAAGTCCTTCAAGAAGTGGAGAGAGACCACGAAGACAAAATTGGTGACGATCATGAGCACCTGCTGGCACTGCTCCTTATCACGCTTCCGGGAGGGGCGCGCCACGAACAACGTGCAAACCATAGCCGCGTAGGTCCGCAGGAGGGCGCGAACTGCGCGAGCCGCAAAAGCTGCCCATCGGCGTTGGCTCAAGCACCCATACCGCACGGCGACATGTCCATGCTGATGGCCATGGTACGTAGGTTGCGCAACCGTGTAGGTGCGTTTTTGAACCAGCCGGTCGCGAAGTGGACTTCAATGGCCGTGTCCGACAATCCCCCTCCGTAGTGGCCTCCGATTCAGAGGGTGGCAAGGGTGGAGTATGAGATGTTGTTGGCGGCATCGGGGGAGTCAGAATTGGCGGGGCCCACAAGTGGGCGGAAATGCTACATCACCCCTGCATTCTCGAGGACCCCCAACAAAGGGGGCAAAATCAAAGCAAAAAAAAACAAAAAAAACAAAAAGGCGGGAAGAAAATTGCTCTGCGGTGGGGGGGGGGGGGACACGGAAGCCCATTTTCCCAACCCCCCCCCCTCCCTCCTTGGCCGCCGTGACGGGAGGGGGGGTTCAGGGCGGGGGTGCCCGACCTGCCGTGCCGGGGGGGAGGGGGGTCAACCCAACATCTATGGCTCAAATTGATACCCACGTCGCGCTGATAATTTTGACTACTCAAATGTGGGGGGGGGGGGGGGCAAGGAATTATTGGTGGAAATAATTTTCGCACCAAATTTTGTGTTCGGCGCCAACATCTGTTCTTACACAAAACAAAAGGCCCCACACGGAACCCCATTTCTCCAACCCCCCCCCCTCCTTCGGCGGGCGTCCATGCCACCCCCCCCCCCCCCCCGCAGAGCAATTTTCAGGTCGCCAAACAAAAATTTTCCCATGGTGTCCATGATCCTGCCTAGACTCTTGCAGACTGCCCCCATTGGGTTTGAACCCAGGACCTTCCAGTTGTAGAGGCAGTGCTTTACCCACTAGGGTATGGCCCATTTTTGACATACCTCTGCACAAGGGTGGTATTCATATTTGGCCCAATTTGGTTTTCATCCACTATTGGGTTCTCCAAAAAAAACTGAGTATTTTGAGTATAGACACATGGGGTGAAAACCCATTTCTTCAGCCTCTACTAAGTCAAGCAAAATTTCCTTAAGGCGCCTTCGGCGCCCATGATGCAGCACTTCCCAGCCACAACCCAGCAAGGAGGGGGGGGGGGGGGGGTCGGTGTAAAAGGTCTAGTCCCGGCGCCCCCCCCCCCCCCCCTGGGGCAAACACCACAATGGTGATGCAAAAAACCTTGCACAGGCGATGCACACAGGACAACGTGGGCCTAACCCAAGTAGCGACACAAACTGGACATGACTTGTGGTGGAAAGGGAGGAGGGAGGAGGAGAACACACACATTGAGCCTTTGGAATCTTACCAACTCCTGCACGGGACAAGGCCGGCGAACCAGGACAAGGTACAAACAAGGGAGGCAAACGGGGCAAGTGACCGTGACCCAGGACAAAGTGCACGGGGGCAAGGGGGCAAGAAAGGGTTGGAAGAAAGGTTGGGCAGAGGGGCAGTAATCGAGGTTGGAATAAGGGAAGGGAGGTAGGGAAGGGGGAAGGCCTGCCGCCTAAGATTGAACTGTAAAGAGAGGGAGAATAGGGCAGCGGTGGGCGGAACAGATGGTGGACAAGAGGTGGATTAGAGAGAACAGAGCAGGGTAGGGGGATTGGCGGCAGGGTAAGGGGTTGGGAACCCGGTGCTCCATGAGTTGGCCCCAGGATCGGGGGCCTGTGATTGTTGGAGAGAGACACGTGTCACGGTTAAAGAAAAATTTTCACCTCTAGAGGGATTGTTTTCTCCCCCCCCCCCCGATTGTCTATGCTTCACCCCGCTTGTCCGTCCACAAGGTGGTAGAGCCCACCATAACGAAGAAACATGGCTTTTTGAGGATTGGAGATCAAAGGTTGATGTCGATTCCCTCCTTGAAGCCACATCACCCCATGGTTCTCCGAAAGAGGAGAACCGTAACACTTATGAGGAGGCAACTGTACTGCTCAACAAAGCAAATAGTGCAAAGGTTGAAGAGGTGGAGGTGGATGAGGAGGCCCCTTCCCCACCGAAGATGGTGGCGAAAGGTGAAGTCTTGGGATTACGCTTTGCCCAAATATGTGTTGTTGATGCCCACCTGAAGTATGAGTGGTGATGACACCACACCTCTGGTTGTCGGAGGTTGGTTGAAAAATAGGGACATCACAGCGCGGTTGACCGACAAGCTATATCATTTAGAAATGGATGGGCCCCATGCATGGACCATGGCGATCTCGTCCATTTTGTCCCTCATCTGCAAGATGAGGGCATATGAATCTGGTCAGCCCGCTTTGTGATAGTTTGGGTTAGCGCCGCCGCCACACCATTATTGCGAGTAGTGATGATCACGAGCAGCTGCATTGGTTTCCTTGTGCGATGGATTGCACCCAGCGTGTATGGCACAGGGGGGGGGGGGGCTTGGTTCTAGACGCCAACTACCCCCGCAACTAACTGTTTGGTGGACGCCCCTTGGGGGGAGGGGGGGTTCTGGGAGGGCCGGCGGGGGGTGTCGGGGGGGGGGGGGCGCCAGGGAGGGCCGTTCCCTTGGTACCTGTATGAAAAGTAGTATTGTTCATAATTCATATTTCATATATGAACGGTTCATATATGAACCATGAATTATGAACAGCTTTTATGAACGCTTCTTTGTCCACAGATTTTGTTATGTCTTACCCTCCCTCCGTCTTCACGGAGCTGAACATGATGCTTGTTCGGCTCAGTGGTGCCACCAGTCTTCGTGACAGCAAGTGTTCCGACCTGTTGGCCCAATGGATGCCATCGTCCCCCCTCATCCGGGCCCGTTTTACGGAGGCAATGGACCACGCTCCCCTCCCGGCGGTCCACAAAACCAAGGTGCAGGCCATCCGTACATATGCGGAGGCCCTCTTTCCCGCAACTTATCTGATAGGGCTCCTTTTGGAGTTGGGTGCACCCCGCTCCGGCTTCCGGGTGTTGTCTGAGTACATGCCTACACCGCCCGCACGAGCTTGCCCTTCCCACGGCCGATCCCCACACGGGACCAATTTGATGCAACGTGGAAGTCATTGACCGCTCCGCTTGCGTTGTCCCCCCCGGTGGAATGTGCCGACCCCCCATCGTCGGGTCGCTGCTCGCCCCTGCGGTCGTGGGCACAATACGTGCAATCCCGGCCGGCACTGTGCCAGTCTATTGACTGGACCCGCCCCCTCACCTTTGTGGTGCGGGGTGACGGGTATCCTTGCGCCGGTGGCAGTTGGTCGCAGCTATCGGTGAGGCTATTGAACCATGGGCTGAAGGCGCGTACACCCGCCTTCCTATGGGTCATCGGCATGGCCGTCACGGGGAACAAGGATATGGTTGCCCTGGGCCAAATTTGGGCTCAAGTGCTACAGGTTTGTAGTCTGCATTTTCATGTTCATAAGTTGTTCATAATTCGCGCGTTCATAATTCGAGAACTGCCGTCATAAAATGCCGTGCTGCCACGGGGGGGACGTGTCCTCGCTTCTGTACGCCACCCCCCCCCCCCCCCCAGTACAAGTGGGCCGAAGGCCCCCAAGGGGGGGGGGGGGGGCTTCTTGGGGGGGGGGTTTCGGGGGGGGGGGTAGCCGCCGAGGAGGGCCTCCCTAGGGGACTAGCTAGGCGCTGCTAGTTGCTGGGCGGGGGGGGGGGGGGCTAGGGGAGAGGGTTTAGCAGAGGTCTAGTCCAGTCTGGCAGAGACGCGGTGGCCTAAGGGGTTACTCTACAACAACGGGGCCTCCACTCTACCTCCTCACCATTGCAATGGTGGTTGTAGGCGCCCACACCCCCTGCCTGGGGCCCAAAAGAGGGCGGAAATGCTACATCACCCCTGCATTCTCGGGGGTCCCCAACAAAGGGAACAAAATCAAAACTCAAAACCTACGCCGGGGGTCACCATGATGCACCACGCAACAAAGCGTGGATTCAAAGATTGTCCCGGTTTCCTCAATAGCACGGGACGGTTGGGGCCCAAAAGAGGGCGGAAATGCTACATCACCCCTGCATTCTCGGGGGTCCCCAACAAGGGAAACAAAATCGGAAGTCAAAACCTATGCCGGGGGTCACCATGATGCACCACGCAACGAAGCGTGGATTCAAAGATTGTCCTAAGTGCGCCCCCTTAGCGCACCCCCTACGTTCCCCCTATGTATGGCTAGTAGCCATTGACCCTTGGTAACTAAGTGGGCCCGGAGGGCCCGGAGGGGGGGGGGGGTCGCGTACCGGGACCGAGGATACGTCCCCCTTGTGCGTGCTGCCCATTTGTAAATTATGAATGTGTTTTATGAACACGAATTATGAACACCTTTTATGAACACAGGTCCTGCAGTCCATCATTGGCTGCAGAAATTTTACTGGTGCGACAGCTGGGTGCCGGCATAGGTCCTCCTTGGTGGGGACCAGCACTGCCCGTTTATGAACCATGAACGCGATTTATGAACGCATTTTATGAACGCATTTATGAATGGCACTGTCACAGGTCGTGGACATGGAAGTGAACCCGGCGGACGTCGCGGGGGTCCGCATCCGGTACAAGTTGGGCACCGCGGAGTTCAGCATCGCCCTGTCCGCCCTGTACCAGCTGCTGCTCAACCCCCAGCGGGGGTGTGCCATCCTATCCGGGCTGCGGGAGTGGGAGCGCTCCCGCCGCCTGACGGACACGTGGGCGGCCAACACCCCCTGCTGGGCGGCCCTGGGGGAGTTGGGGTGGGAGGGGTGTTCGGACGAGGACATCCTGATGTCCAGCTGTGGGATGAAAGCCCCCACCCCGGCCAGCCCCCGCAGCGCCTCCCCAGCAAAGCCCGCCCCCGCCGAGAAACCCAAACCCCCTGCCGCCCCCCCCCCCCCCCCAAACCCCCGCAAAGCAAGAAGCGCCCACCGGCGCGCAAGTCCTTCGAATCGGGCAGCAGCTCGTCGTCGGACCAGGCACTTCACCGTCCCCATGGGAAGGGGAAGGGGAAGCAGGCGCAACAAAAGCGGCGCGAGGAGCCCCCCTCCTTGGAGGGGGATGAGTCACCTGACCCCCTGCTTGGTGAGCAGGTGTTTGTGCCCTACCCCGATGGTGTCTACCCGGGGGTTGTAACCTTGGTTGTGGCAGGGGGGGGGGGGGGATAAGGTGTGGGTGGAGTACCCAGGGGAAAAGGAGATGTTTCGGGTTGAGAGGCATCTGTTGTATGCCACAACAGTTACCCATTGGGAGCTGCAGAAGGCCGCCAGGGCCAAGGCCAAGACCAAAAAGAAGTCTAACCCCAAACCGGACGCTGACCCGCCGGCTGAGCCGCCCCCAAGCCAGCCCAAACGTGAACCCAAGCCTGAGGCTAAGCAGGCCCCTCAGCCCGAGCCCAAAGCTGCCCCTCAGGCCGCCCCCATGGAGGTGGATGCCCCAGCGCACCCCTCGGCCAAACCCGCAGCCAGACCACCAGCCTAAACCCATGCCCAGGCCCCGGATGGATGTGAAACCCAGGCCACGGCCCCCCTTTGGGAGGACCCAACAGGCCCCAGCCCTGAGGTGTAGGGCGGCATGAACCTGCAAGGACAAGGAAGCACAAGCAAGTACAAGAAAGATTGAAGCCTGAGCGATTTTTGTGTGCATGTGCTGCTGTTCATAAATGCGCTCATGAAACGCGTTCATAAAACGCTCTGCGCGTTCATAAAACGAGAACTGAATTATGAACTAAATTATGAACCAAATTATGAATAGGGGAGGAGGTTTTCATAATTTTCAAAAACCGGCAAAAATGGCAATTTTTCCAAAAAAAAACCCCGGCAGCCAAAAAAAAAACTCACCCCAAGGGTGGTGACCCAACCCCCCTAATTTTGAACGAACATGGCCCATGGGTACCCTAGCAAGAGCAAAATCCGTTCATATTTCATAAAACGATTGATGATGAACAAAACTACCTTTCATACAGGCGCCAAGGGTTCCCTTGGGGGGGGGGGGGGGCTCCGAACAAATGGGTATGCAGCCTCGGTTTGATCTGACAGTTCGCACCGCCCCTTCCCACAAACGAGGCTAGGGTATCATCGGCTTGGGTATTCCCATCCACATTGGGAACCTCAGGGGGGTGGGTCCTGAGGCGGTCATGGGATTAGAGTTACAACTTCGGCACCCATCGGCTCCTTGAGCTGGTAAGTTTGACAACTAACTATTGGCCGGAGGCACCTTGGAGGGGGAGGGGGGGTTTGTCGTCCTAGGACCCGCGGAGTCGCCCCTCTGTGGTGTATGGGCATTCGTAGTGTGGATTTGGGAGCCATTGGGTGGGACCTCTTTGATGGTACCAAAGGTACGGTAGTTGAGGGAAACAAAAAGAGTGGGATTCAAGCTATTACAAGTAGTCATGGGACAGAGAGGTGCAAGATATGCTAAAAGAAGAAGAAGGTTGGTGTGAGGTGCCTCTGAAGGTAAAATAAAGGGGGGCTCTTTGGAGATGGTACCAATGGCAAAAAGAAATTCTCCTAGTGTCCAACAAGAGACCGCCTCACTCCAATCATTTTGCGGCATAGTGCTCATGATCCACGTGGATAATACCCGTGGTTCGTTTGTCGAAACCTTCTGACAAAGGTGTAAGACGGAGGGTCACACAGCCTTCTCTTTGGTGAACTGCCTACTCAAACAAGTGCAAAGATTGGCAACCACATGTCCAACCATCTTTTAGCACCGTCAAGCCCTTAGCATGGACGGTGACCTATCTTGCCGCTGGGTGGTCCTCCATGACGGCTTCTAGGGGCTCCTCATCGGTGCCGTCGCGTGTTGGCTACCTTCTTTCTTTGGTTCTTGTTCTTTGGCACACCGGCAGCAGCTATTGGTCGTGGTGGTGCACGTGTGGGCATCGGAATGTGTTACACATGTCCTTGGTGTCTTCGAGGCACCCACCTCCTCAACCACTTCGTGGTTGCTGCTACCCTCCTCAGATTGCTTCTCCTTCGTCACTCCCTTCACCACTAGTAGGCCAGCTCTGATTCTATGGGCCTTCTGCTCCATCCTGGCTTTCCATTTCCCTTTGAAAATCGCGCGTAGCATATTGCTCTAGCATGTATCCCTATCAAACCAATCGCGGGCCGGCTCCGGCTCTTTTGAGGTGGCCCATCTCATGATTTCTTCACCATATGTCTTCAACACTAGGCCCTTGCAATCCGGTTGGGCTTGTCAATGCACGGTGTCTCGCCATACCTTTCCCCACTCCTTGGGGGCTCTTCTGGAAATTGTTTCTTCTTCTTCTCTTTAGCAGTTTGGGATAGTGGTAACCAGAGTAACCAGACATCGTTGTGACACAAAAGTGTGTGCAACGTTGAGGATGCACGGCCGGGGGGGGGGGGGGGGGGCATCACCTTTTGCAACAGTTAGTCACTGCCATGTTTTTTTTATTCATTTTCGGTGCCGCCCTGCCTAGGACCGTTACTGTCACCCACACACAACGACAGCACACCTTGCGATATAGCGTTGTCAGCTTTGGGGCGCAGCACAGCACCAGGCAAATTCCAATCTTTAGGACTGCACCGATTAAATTCTGAGAGCAAAGCAAGGTGGAGCAGTGGGCATGGGACACACAATGTCCCACTCAGGAAACTAGGCACACCCAACCTTGCAGGTAAAAAAAATTCACCATATCCGACAACCCCCAGGCATCCAGACATAAGGACCCAAACCCAAACCTGCACTGCCCAAATCCCCAGGCACCCAGACATATGAATGCACGGTCCCAATCCCGCACTGCCCAAATCCCAACCCTGCGGGTCCAAAAAATTCACTACATGCGACAACCCCCATTGACCCATACATATGAATGGTATACCTGTGTAAAGTCCTGCAAGAAGTGGAGAGAGGCCACGAAGACAAAATTGGTGACGATCATGAGCACCTGCTGCCACTGCTCCTTATCACGCTTCCGGGAGGGGCGCGCCACGAACAACGTGCAGTCCATAGCCGCGTAGGTCCGCAGGAGGGCGCGAACTGCGCGAGCCGCAAAAGCTGCCCATCGGTGTTGGCTCAAGCACCCATACCGCACGGCGACATGTCCATGCTGATGGCCATGGTACGTAGGTTGCGCAACCGTTTAGGTGCGTTTTTGAACCAGCCGGTCACGAAGGTCATGCCCTCGGAGACGATGTCGAGGAATACGTGGCTGGAATCCATGGCGTCCCGAAAGGCCAAATCAGCGCGGTGGCGGTTGGCGTGCATCGGAGCGACCACACTGTAGCCGAGCACTTCCGTCTGCAGCTGCATCAGCAGGCCCGCCACGCCATTGCCGGTTGATGGCATGACCTCTGCACCATCAGCACAATACCAGAACATCCGAGACACCCATTTTTTGATGGGCAATCCTGCCTTCAGCATGGTTTGCTTGTAGGCAGCAACAATACTCGGTGTTGTGCCATCCCGGGGTTCCCACAAGCCCAAGTAGGCAGTACAGACGTGGCCTTCGCGAAGCGTTCGGGTGGACACTAGCTCCTGCTTGTTCGCTGACCGATCCGTGGAGCTGTCAGAGGCTAGCGCGAAGAAAAGCGAGGTCTCAATGGCCTGACCTTCCACAAAGCGAATGATTGTGGTGATTGCTTGCACAACTTGGCGCACCGAGAAGGGAGAGTGTTAGGATGTGGTAACGGTGCTGCCACTTAACATTAGGGCCTCCGCATCGCCGGGTGTGTGGGCAGGTGGGCCGCCGCATTTCGCCATGCGATATACCACTTGGAAAAGACCGTTGATAGCGCGGCGGATGGGCGCCGGCAAGGTTCCTATAACGGTGGTTGAGGTCCCACCGCTTTCCCGCAATACCAAGGACTTGCAGTGCAAGCCCGAGTTGCCATGTTGTTCCACGGTCCTACGGCGCAATTGTCTGTTGCCAGTCACCCAACACTGTTGCGCACCGGGCCGGGGGTACTCCCGGCAGGCAGCGCACCACATCACCCCATTGGCATGTTGCAACCATGGGCGACCGGCTTGCCATTCGGGTCGGGACCGATGCCTCTCCTTCTTGGCAGGCGGTGGGTGCTCCCGTGGCCGGGGTGTGCATACTTTGCA
This sequence comes from Eutreptiella sp. 'Long Island Sound 2002', assembly GCA_964036045.1. Lineage (NCBI taxonomy): Eukaryota > Euglenozoa > Euglenophyceae > Eutreptiales > Eutreptiaceae > Eutreptiella > Eutreptiella sp. 'Long Island Sound 2002'. The sequence goes on from OZ038384.1 coordinate 27,784,117, forward strand.
TACGACCTCCATACGGCAAGGGTGTCCTTAACGGGGGAAAAAAAAAGGGTGTTCCGGTTTCCCAAAAAAGCCTGCGGGCACTCCATGTGCTCAACCATGGTTGGTGGTAGTTGGCGGTTGGCGGTTGGGGGCGGTTGGCGGTTGGCAGTTGGCAACTGGCGGTTGGTGGCGGTTGGTGGTGGTTGGCGGCGGTTGGTGGCTGGCGGTTGGTGGTTGGAGGCGGTTGGCAGTGGTTGGTAGTTGGCGGTTGGTCGCCGCTGGCGGTTGGCGGTGGTTGGTGGCTGGCGGTTGGTGGTTGGCGGTTGGTGGCGGTTGGCGGTTGATGGGAGTTGGCGGTTGGCGGTTGGTGGTCCCTTGGGGCGGTCCTTAAGGGCTGTCCTTAGCAAACAAAAAAAAAATCTCGTCCCTTAAGGACGCCCCTGCCATACGGAAAGAGACGTGCACTGCACATGTGGTATGCACCAGGTGCTTGCATGTTTTGCATGCCCGCATGTCAGGCCCAGGTGGTTGATTGCACACACGGCATACACATTTAAAGCAATGACCGTGCTGCGTGCACAAGACATGAACCTTGTGATGACAATTCGTGCAGGTGACGATATCCCCGAGTAGTTTGTCGCCACAGCAAGCACATGTGGGGAGAGAAGAGATAGGGCGGAA